>CM077154.1:133434556-133821607 GCA_039583875.1 Platanthera guangdongensis | reverse complement strand
GGTATAGGCAAGTGCACGTGGCTATACTGGGAACGAAGAAGGGTCGAAGACGTGTAGGTGGAGGGGGATTGTATGGCAGAGTGTAGGAAGCGCGGAGAGAGTAGGAATCGGCGATAAGGGGAAGGAACAACGGAAAAGAATGGAACGACGCCGTAAAATGACAGTTGTTGTACAACAGAAGGCCGGAGAGATTTTGGAGAGGCGGCTTGGAGAAGGTGGTGGAGCGACATTGAAAGGCAGAAGTGCAGGCGGGAGTCGTTGGAGGTGCGGCTGGACATAGATGGACAAGAAGATGAGGAGCAGGCCGGAGAGCGAGAAGCAGGACTCAATGGAATTGTGGGAAGCTGACGGAGGGTCGTCGGTCTCTGGAATCGACGGACTCGGGCAAAGTCGCTAGAAGCAGAAGGTGTTTCGTTGGGCTTTGGAATTAACGGAAGGCTCAGGCAATTCAGGTCGACGGCGAGGGGGCCGATGAAGGCTCAGAAGAAGCGATGGAGCTGAGTAGCGGAAGGCGATGCAGAAGGTGTCGAAGTCGATGTAGTCGTCGCAAGAGATGCATATGCAGTTGAAGGCGAATCCGTCAAAGGAGATGGAGCAGAAGATGAACAGTGAATGGAAAACGACGTGCTGAAAACGAAGACGGGTTACAGAACAAACGAGATGTCCAATTAGGGTTTCGACTGAAACCCTAAATTAGCAGCAGATCAGACCAATTGATACGAGCTAGGTACGCCGTATCAAGATCTAGAGCAAAAATACAAACTTGTATTGGATAAAAGTAAACACGGATACAATCGAGAGACAAGCTCTCACCAACTCAAAGGCTGAGCCCTCCAAGGTACCCCCCCACTCTCTAAGAGAGCCAAAAGACTACAATTCCTAAGATAAAACTGTCATCACTTAAGGGGCTCCTTATATAGATGTAAGCCCACCACAAGACAAGGACACTACATGCAAAAATATCTATCGCAATAAACAAAGTCCCGATCATCAATATCACATTGTTCAAGTCTTTAAATTTCATTCTATTAATCTCTATCCATAGATCGAGTCTGGATCATCAATCTCACATAATTCCCTACCATAAGTTTTTCATCAATATTTAGCATCTTTCCATATTTTTCATTATAAAGGCTTGATACAGTGATTTTGTATTCCAAGGTCCATAACCAGCCTGTTATGGGCTTAGTTCGGAGGTGGTTGGAGGTGGAAACGACAATGACAGAGATACTATGGAGCCGTGACCGCTACTGCCTAAGCGGAGTTGCTCGTCGGAGGAGGGAGTCACCAAGATCTCACAAAAAAGATAAGAATTAGAACTGTCATTCCTTGCCTTCAACAACACACCCAAAGCCTTTATATAAGCTACAACATAATAATGACTCTAAGACTCACCTAACAATCCCCTCTAACATAACATCACGACACTAATAATAATGATAATAAGGAGCTCGGTGCTCGAGACTCACAAAAACCCATTACACGTAACTTCATAACTCATAACACAACATCTCACCCGTCCTAAAAAAAAAGCTTGTCCTCAAGCTTTATCTGATGCCCACGTCGTCAGAATCATCTACATGCAGGTAGAAAAGTCGGTTGCATTTGTGGCCGCGAATGCACTGCCCGTCGCAATTGAAACATAATCCCTGAGCGCATCGGTGCAACATCTCAGCCCGAGATAATCGGCGGACCGGTGGGGCTGGGGGACTCTCGATACAACCCTGTTGAGTAATGTTGGTGGCAGGTGGATAGACTTCCTGGGTCAGCTGGAGGCGACGGTCGCAGAGCCGGGCCAGACTCATAGCAGTCACTAAGTCCGGAGGGGCCTCAAAATCAACATCCAGCCGCAGTCGCTCGCGAAGTCCAGCGGTGAAAATGTCGACCTGCATATCCGAGGCAAGAGGGACATGAGCTAAGAGAAGTTGAAATTGTTTTAGGTGCTCGCCCACGGTACCCGTTTGTCATAGAGATGTGGGTGCGCCGAGGGAGTTACTGCGGATAGGAGGTCTGAAATGCAAGTTGCAGAGCCGCTTGAAGTCGTCCCAAATCAGATTCAGTTGGTAGGTGAGAAGTCAAGAAGCCCATAAAACAGCGGAGTCGAGCATGTGGAAAGATGTTAAATGGATTTGATCTGCTGCCGGAGTTTGCTGGTGGCCGAAGAATTACTCACACCTGATGAGCCAGCTCAAGGGATCACTTTTCCCATCATAGGTTGGAAATTCCAATCTGGTATAACGTGGTACAATTGCAACGTCGGGGTGTGCGAGGACGTGCGGAGGCGGCCCATGGGCGGTCAGGGGTGGCGGGACATTGCGGAGAAGTGATTGTGCCTGACTACTGCTTGGATGTTCGTGTGTCGGGGCGGTCGACAGATCATCGATGCGCTTGGAGAGCGCAATAATGGACTCCTGGTGACGGTCCGCAAGAGCAGTGTACGCAGCTTGTTGCGTCATGACGGCCTGGAGCATGGTCATAATATGACTTAGTTGGTTTGAGGAGTCCCCCGTACTGCGGGATGAGGAACGAGAAGAGTAGCGGGTGACCGGGCGGTTGGATTGTGCCGAGTCAGATGGCTGGGAGTGACCACGAGAGCCGCGGTGGTGCCCAATATTGGCACCAAAAGAGAAGGGCCTGCTGAAAATTAGAAATGTGGTTGGAGAAGGACAGACCGAGGGGTTTAAATCAGAATTGTGCCTGTTGGTTTGGAAAAGGGGGGTGGGGCCCATTTCTAATAGTTGTAATAAAATAAAACTGATGTGGGGAAGGGCTCAAGGCAATGACAGCGGCAGGGACTGCTGGGCTCGATGAAAAAGTAAGGGCTGGAAGGCTGGAGCAGATGGGGGTAGGGGCTCGAGGCAATGAAAAGCGGTAGGGATTGCTGGGCTGAGGAGCAATTAAAATGGAAGAAGGGGAGAAGATATAATAATAAAAAAAGACGGGATGGGAATTGTCGGTTGGAGACGGGCTGCTCGAGGACGAAGTAGTGGGCTCAGGGCTGCAACTGGGAAATCGAAGAGGGCCGCACGACTCGACGATGACGAAAAAGGGTCGCGCCGGTGTTGGAAGTCGGCGGTTTGCGGGTGTAACGGCGTTGGGAGTCGTGTGGGGGTTCGCTGGATGAGGAGTGCCACTAAATAGTCGACGCTGAGGACTGCCGCAAGAGTCGAGTGAAGGTGTCGACAATGGCAACATTGGCGCTGGTGGGTGCTGCGGCGGAGGGCGTCGACGATGAAGAAGGCTGGCCGGGAAGTGTTCGTTGAAGCAGGTGGGCTTGAGGAAGAGGCCAGAAAACCCGGTTGGGCCAGACAAAGCAGGGAAAACAGTGAAGCAGTGGCCTTGCTAGAAGCTTCGACAGATGGGGAAGTGTTTGCATGGTTCGACGGAGGAAGAACCGAGAACCTCTGATACCAAGTTGTTACGGGCCTAGTTCGGAGGTGGTCGGAGGTGGAGGCATCGATGACGGAGATACTACGGAGCTGTGACTGTGACTGCCTAAGCGGGGTTGCTCGTCAGAGAGAGCCACCAAGACTCACAAAGAAGATGGGAATTAGAACTTTGTTATTCCTTGCCTTCAACAACACACCCAAAGCCTTTATATAAGCTACAACATAAGAATGACTCTAACACTCACCTAACACTCCCCCCTAACATAACATCAAGACACTAATAATAATGATAATAAGGAGCTCGGTGCTCGAGACTCACAACAACCCATAACACGTAACTTCATAACTCATAACACATAACACAGCCATAACTTGTTAGTCAAACATACTCCCACACATTCATTTTCTGAAATCATAGATACACATTTCTAGGATGAAGATCTAACATATTGTGACTATAGAGCCCAGCCCTCCATTTAAGATTACACCGAGCCATCTTCACTTTGACAACTTAAAAATGAGAGATTTATCAAATTATAGTAGGGAACAAATTAATCGTCAAAGTGGAAATTCATATTCAACAAAGACTGCATGGTAGAAAAATATGCAAAATAAAAAAAAAGTAAATCAAAGTCATATTCAATTGAATATAGAATAAATAAATAAAAACTTACAGGATGCCAAACTAATAGCTGACGTACTAACCGCAAAGCCCAAATATTAGGAAAGCTGCACAGCATTAAGAAATAGATGTTGTAACAGATTATGGAAAAAAATCAACAATACAGATGCCCACAACTACTAATTAAGGCTAACCCAAGTTTAAGAGGGTCTCTATTTTTGACTTGATGTAAGAAGGACTCCTCAGAACACTTCCAAGAAGCTGGCCAAACGCCCCCCTAATTTGCATAAATGATAACCATTACTCAGTACAACATAACGTTCCATTAAAAAAATACCAGTGAAAATTGCCAGGGTGTGGATACTATGTAATAAAAAAAGGACTAACCTCAGATTAATATCAAACAAAAAAGATATGCAAAACAATATTACTGAAATGCACGAAAAGATAATTTTGGTAACATAGTTTCACTACTAAAGGATTTTGAAGCAAACAATATGTACATTCTTTTACCAAGTAAAACAAATGTGGCAATAGAATTAGGCTTCGGTTGTGGTTGGGACCTATGAAGTACTGACATTTCCTTGAAGGTCACATATCCATGCCGGATACATATCCGGTACCGGTACGTGGTACTCGATATTCAAAGAATACACCTGCTACTTTAGTCTGTAGATATACTTGGACTTGACAGATCGTTCTTCATATTGTGATAGGAGTATGTTTTTCTAAATTAAAAAAAAGATTTTTGCGTGTCTTTTAGAAAAGAAAATTGTCCAACTTACAAATGTAATTAGCAGTGTTTGTTTAATATTAGTAACAAAATGTGTTTTAGACTAAGTATCTTTTTTTCCTGCTAATACGATAAAAATTTCGATTTCAATTTTATTATTATTTTTACTATATACATGTGCATATATATAGAAACATGTACATGGATATGCATGTAAATGTGCATGCATATACATGGACATATTGCGTGTGTATTTATACAAGTCAGGTTTAATTAGTTGTACCCCAAATGGACATGTTTCTTTATTGTTTTATTTTCCCTTACCACCGAACCAGATATGTATCGTACTTGGTACCCGTACCCGTACCGGTGCTTCATAAGCTGGGGCAATTTTTTAGCTGTTTTATTTTATGAAAGCTGCAACAATGTTTTTTGATCTGTACTGCTCTGCTATTTCATATTTCTAAGAAAATTCGGCTATGGAGAGTTGAGTTCAAGCCATAAGAAGATGTTGATGTAGGAGCATAATAAGCAGTAAAACAATGCCAAGTAAACACGTAATATCAGGACTTTGCAGAGCACGACGAGTGTGCAGTAAGAGCTTCAGGCGAGCGTGTAGGCAAGAGCTTTGTCGAGAACTCAGGCAAGAGCACAGGTTTTGCGATAGATAGCTCTGCGAGGAAGAGCTTTGCCAGAGCTCTGCAGAAGGTGAGGAGCTGGGCAAGAAGAACTCAGAAAGAGCATGAGTCCAACAGGGATTCACCAGGTACGATAATGAAAGGGAAAAACAAGATATACGCAAGCCGCGGAAGCTGAGAGCGAGTCCACTCAAGAAGGGGTGATTTTGGGAAACCGTGGAAAGGGTCCACAAAACTGTATTGGAGAAAACCGGATTTGTGAATGGCACAAAATGGAAGATTGACGATGCGATTGCTGCAGACTTCGTCGAGCAATGCCGAACAAATCACCGATCGATATTGGTAATTATCTCGCTTTGATACCAAGTTGAGAATTAGAACTATAAAATGGCATTATTTCAATCTAATACAAGTATTACATCTTCCATCAACATGCACACTAAAGATGGTGACAACTAAACTGCACAAGAGGTGTGAGAATAAATAAAAGGAAGAAAGAGAATCCACAATGGGCTCTCCCATGGGCTCAACAGATTTTACAATTCAAAACACAAGTGAACTGCGGTTGGTTCTAGATGAAGGAGGGGGAAAGGAACAAAGATGGATATTTCATTGAGATTAGAAGACTAGATACATGCAAGATGAGCTGTTCTCTCTTGCTCACACCCTAGTGTGTTTTCCATCACAAGTCAAAAACCAGTATATCCTATTCCTCACACTCTTTTCGCATACATGGAATACAAAAAAGAGCTAGAAATGAAAATGACAAAAGGTCCTATAACTGATCATTTAGAATAACCCAGGTTTTGCAGTCTCCTTTTAAGTGTTGTCCTCCTCGAGTAAACATGACATATAAGGGCTCTCACTATATTTTTGTGTGGTCGAGTCCCGTATCGCAAGAGTTCGAATATGAGATGTTTAGAGAGAGAAAAAGAGAGCATTCCATGCTCCAACTTAGAAAAGCCAAAAACAGTGAAGATAGATGGATGTGATAGGTAATTAACAAACAAGTTCCAAGCCAATCCAACATTGGGTCGGGTATAACCTTTGATAAAAGTTGGATATGGTTCAACACCCTTTCAAAGTTAAGCCGCATGTCTGTTGAGGTTGGAATGCAATACGTTCAAGGAGAGAGAGAAAGTGAGTGTTCCCTACGTAAACATGCCAAGGTGGACTATAATAATTGTGTGAACATGATTGTGTTACAAAAAAGAGCAGGGAGAGGGAGGATGGGAAAACACATGGATTGGATAAGAGTGAAAGAAGGGAAATTAGGGAGCGTGTGCTGGGGGTTGGTGGAGGTTCTTGAGCACAATATTTTAATGGAAGTTAAGGCCAAAGACTTAAATAATATAAGATAACCTCAAACCCTAAAAAGGTAAACAGCCAACCAGATTTTATGGATCTATAAAAAGATAACAAACTTCACAGAGATCCAAGTATTTTATCCCAAACAAAATATTAATAAAAAAAGGAATAACCAAAAAGTAGCATTAAATTGAAAAAAGGAATAAGCTTACATGGTTTTTAATACCAATCCTTCGATGACTACAAGAGTACATGGGGATGAGATATAGGATGTGGCTGTAATTGTTTAACCGATCCTCACCCAATTCAGCAAGTTGGTGATGAGAACTAGTTTAGATCTCCCTTATCTAGGAGGTCTGGGGTTTAAGCCCCAACCTCAACAACCCGCCATTGGATCTGATTGGCCGCATCTGTGGTTTGTTATTCCTTAAACCTTGCCCAATCCAACAGTTGAGTCGGGGTATGGACTTTGGCCCTGTTTGAGGCAGTGGAAGTCACATCCTCAAATTCATGGCTAATGGACCACAACAGCGGCACCCATGGTCGAAATCCGTCAGTATTCTGCATATTTCCCACAGGAGTAGGTAGTGGAATGCTGAACCACTGTGTGACAAATGGATGCAGATCTGCAGTGGAATTCAGCTGGATTTGCATCGCGGGAAATCTAAAACCCCGAATAGAGCCTTTATTAGAAAGTTGGATGTGGATCAATAACCTTTTCACCTCAAGCCCAGTGTATTGAGGCTGGACTATGAAATGTTCAAAGAGAGCGAAGCCTGAGTACTAAAAAAATTTGAGTGAACGTGCTTTTGTTGAAAAAGGGAGAAAGAGAAGGAATGGAGAAAGTATGAAATGGGTGGAGGTTGAAAGAGATGAGGTGAAACACAGGGAAGGGCGCACAATATGATGATGAAAGTTAAAAGGTCAAAGACTTTAATAAGATAAGATAACCTCATATCTTAGAATGGTAACAAATTAACCATATTTTATGAATCTATAAAATAGAAAGATAAACTTCATACAGATCCAAGTAATGTATCAGAACAAAATAATAATGGGGAAAAATAAAAAAATAATAAATTGAAAAAGAAATAGGCTTACATGATCTTTAATTCCATTCCTTAGATGACTATGTGGGGATATCCCAGGAATTAAAATGCACATCTCCAAGTATGATCTCAATCTAGTATAAGGATACAAAAAGCAACTGTTACACAAAAATCTTATTTGTCCAAAACAACAATTATTAGAAATACTCAGGAAACCTAATTTTCTATCAAAATGAGCAGAATGTAGTATTAAGATCAGCAGTTATCAGGTGACAAAAAGGTAACCTTGGATAGCTGATTTTATCCCTAAAACTAGAGTAATTTGGAAGTAGTTCAAAATTAGGACAAAGTGCTTCAAAATAAGGCCTCCAAAAACTGCATGAAGAATAATATGTTTAAAAATCTGGGTTTGGAGTAGATATCCCACTCTTCCATCCTATAAATGCGTACAAAGCCTTGTATTGAAATCAAATAAAAAGGGCAACACATTGCACAAAGGCATCCCTGCGCACCGAGGTCCGGGGAAGGATCCCACCACAAAGGTGAAACGTAGGCAAAACTTACTGTGTATTTTTGCAAGAAACTACTTCCAGAACTCAAACCCGTGACCTAAAGGTCACACAAAAGCACCTCAACTGGTGCGCCAAGGCTCCCCTTCCCTTGTATTAAAAACTAATGAGTAATAAAATTTCATTAAGCCTTGTTTCCTCTTATTTTATATGGTATCAGAGCCACTTGATCCCTAGCATTGATCTCTCGACGATTGAGCTCCCGCTCTCGATTATTGAGATCTTTCTTTGCCTGGGTGTTTTTATTTCAAAGGTACTTGCAGCATCTCCTTTGGAGCTCGCATAGTTTTACTTTCCGTCTCATCACTTTTGAACGCACCTCTGCATGTCCTTTCATAATCTTCTATCTGCTGGTTTCCTCGTTGAAAACTCATTGTTGCATGAAAAACCAACTGTTGCCGCACTCACACGCCCTGGTCGCACCGTCTACCTCTGCTTTGGGACGAGCCAGACTCGATCCAGAGCACGATAGCTTCTCAGATGTCGGCATGTCGCCTTTGCACAAAATCGCCGTTTCCTTCAGAGTGGACTTGTTGTTGCTGGATTGAGCTACCGCAGAACTCGCTCGCTAGGTCCCGATCCAGCGCTCGCTCGTTGCTCTGCAACCATTCTCGCATGTGAGGGACTCGCCGCTTCTTCTGCAGCAGGACTCTGTTATGGGCCTACTCTGAGTGGTGGATTGAGGAAGAGGGGACAGATGAAGGAGATATTGTGGAGCTGTAACCATGTCTGCCTAAGCAGGACTGGCTCATTAGAGGAAAGAGCTTCCAAAAATCTCACAACAAAGGACAAAAGGAATAGAAATACTTCTTGATTCCCCATACAAGACCCAAAGTGTCCTTTAAATAGACTTACAAGAGAACATAGACGTAAATATGCCACGCTTGACATAAATATGACATAAAGACAAATAAAACACGATGCAACATAACAAAAAAAAATGGGAAGAACGGAGTCCGTAACATCTCTCCCGCCCTTCAAAAAGAGTTTGATCAAACTCGAGGGAGATCATGACGTGGCCACTTCGGTTTCGTTTGGCATGGCGGCGGCCGTCATGAACGCCGTGGTTATGAACCATAGTTTGTGAACGCCCGACCTAACCTACGGAACTTCATTCACTTTTATGTTTAAAACAATTTTTTTGTGGTCGCCGTAACTTTTTTGTGGCATTTTTGTACAATTTCACCGGAGCAAAAATGACGTGCCAAACAACGCCTTCATCCGACCCCGTCATCATCAGAGTCATCCACGAAGATAAAAAAGTTTCATGCACCGGTGTCCGTTTGTATGTTGCTCATCGCATTTATAGCACAATCCTTGTGCGCGGCGGTCAGACATTTCCACGTGAGACAGTTTGCAAACCTGCGGGGTGTCGATGCCCTCGGTATGTCCTTTCGGAGCACCCTCGTGCCTGTGGTGACGTAGGCATCTTGAGCTAATTGAAGTCAATGGTTGCATAACCGGATTAAACTCTTAGTAGTTACTAAGTCCCTAGGCGCCTCGAATTCGATATCCAAATGCAGTCGATCGCTAAGCCTGACTGTAAAGATGACAACTTGCATTTCTGAGGGTATCGTAACGTGAGCCAGAAGTATTTGGAACTGTTCCAAACACCCATCAAACGGCCCTGTCTGTCGTAAAGTCGTGAGAGTCCCGAGCGGGTTGCTGCGAATTGGGGGACCAAAGCGCAGGTTGCAGGCTTGCATAAAGTCATGCCAGATCATTCTTGGGTTGTCGGCCTGCAAATGGGCAAACTATAATTGGGCTATATCGAGCATGTGGAAGGACGCTAGACTGATCCATTCAGTCACAAATGTCTGTTGATGGCTAAAAAAATGCTCGTATCTTGTGAGCCATCCCAAAGGGCCATCCCTCCCATCATAAGTTGGGAAAGTCAACTTGGTGTAGCGGGGAATGATGGTGGCTTCCAGAGGTGTCAAGGAAGGGTGAACAGGTCGTGGGAGCAACGGGGGAGGCACCTCACTGCTGCAAGCGTGCTCGTGTGCGGGACTAGTAGAGAGATCATCGAGAGATTTGGAGAGAGAAGTAATGGCATCTTGATGACGGTCCGCGATGGCAGTTTGTTGCGCCTTAAAGGCATGCACCAAGGTCATAAGCTGGCTGAGTTGATCAAGTGAGTCGCCCATGTTGTGCTGGGCAGAGGAAAGTGAGCGAGTGATAGGTTAGCGTGAGTTCGGCAAGATGTGCGGAGCATGCAAGAGCAAATTTGGAACGCAACGCGATCCGTGACGTCACCCAAGAGAAAATTGATAATATTCAAAATAAGATTTGTGGTTATATAATCACTACATGCAAATAATAATATGAGATATAATTGAGCATGATCTCTAAATTGTTTATTGTGTAGAACAAATGAATAATGACTTTTTTGGTCTCCTTAATTTTTATGTATACCTTCTTCTTCATTATTCATTTGATACTTTTATGCCTCAAATGACGAAGATTGATTTCTTTAGCTTATCATATATTCATCTTTCAATATTTGTTTTCTTTTAGATTGATTTCTTTAGCTTAAGAATAACTCGCTCTTTCATTATTATAATCACTTTATTATGTGCTCATTTCTAATTAGTTTGAGAATATCAACAAGATTGAAGTGTCTCTGGGACATCAAACTCTGCATTTTATAGGCCTTGTTCATGAAATATGAAAAATGAAAACAATAATAGTCTTGCTTCAACTGCTGATATCAATGACCTTGATTCAAAAACAGATCCTAAAATAAAAGTAAAATCAAATGATCTTGAATGAAAGTATGGACATTGACCCGATCTGAAAGATAAAAATATTGTTAAATGTAATTTGTGTGATAGATTGATCAAATGTGAAATCAAAAGGTTGAAACCCGTCAGGCCCTGATGGTAAACTCAAAATCGGTGCGGTCATCAGCCTGCCCTTCAAGTCCTCAAAAGCCAACTCACACTCAACTGTCCAATCCAAGCCCTTTCCCTTCCTGGTGAGGGAAGTCAGTGGTAAGGCTATCTTCGAAAAATCTCTGATGAATCTCCGGTAGTAACCAGCAAGACCCAAAAAGCTGCGAACCTCTGAAACGGTCGTCGGCCTTGGCCAATTCTTAATGACCTCTATCTTCTTCGGATCAACACTAACTCCTTTCTGACTGATGATGTGGCCTAAGAATGCAATCTCTGAAAGCCAAAACTCGCACTTTCAAAACTTGGCAAACAACTGATTCTTCCTGAGTGTGCTCAAAACAATCTTGAGGTGTGCTGCATGATCTTCTGCACTCTTAGAGAACACCAAGATGTCATCTATAAAGACGATGACAAAACGATCCAAGTACTCCCGAAATACCCTGTTCATCAGGTCCATAAATACTGAAGGGGCATTGGTAAGCCCAAACGACATAACCACGAACTCGAAGTGTCCATATTTGGGGCTGAAAGCCGTCTTCTGAATATCCGAGTCACGAATCTTTAACTGGTGATAGCCTGACCTCAGATCTAACTTGGAGAAAGTGTTCGATCCCACCAACTGGTCAAACCAATCATCAATCCTGGGAATCGGGTACTTGTTCTTTACTGTCAGCTTGTTCAACTCACGGTAGTCTATGCACAGTCTCAGACTACCATCATTCTTCTTCACAAAAAACACTGGAGCACTACATGGTGAAGTGCTGGGGCGTATAAAACCCAAATCAAGTAACTCCTGCAACTGATTCTTCAACTCTGCTAGTTCCCTTGGAGCCATCCGATAGGGGGATTTGGCTACCGGTGTAGCCCCAGGCTGCAAGTCTATCGGGAACTCAATCTCTCTATCTGGAGGGGAACCAAGGAGCTCTTCCGGGAAAACATCGGGGAATTCCTGCACCACTGGTACCTCTGACAACTCAGCCTTAATCTCTGCCTTCATTAGTACTACGAAGGTTTCACAACCCTTACTGATGGACCTTCTCGCTTGGACCGCAGATATGATCATCTTCACTACTCCCTTCAAGCCCTGAAAAGAAAAAGAAGTCTGATTGGGGCCATCAAACTGTATCTGCTTCGCCCTACAGTCAATCCTGGCGCTGACTGCCGAAAGCCAGTCCATTCCAAAAATCAGGTCGAATCCTGCAATAGGTAGCTGCAAAGCTTCCACAATAATCTCGGTGTCACCAAACTGCACCGGTACACTGCACCTATCTCTGGTCTGCAGAAGGGATCCATTCAGCATCATAACATCCAGCGCTACAGTCTTTGAGAATACTTCTAAATTCAACTTACGCACTAGAAATTCTGCGATAAACGAGTGCGAGGCACCCGTATCAAACAGAATCTTAGAGGGTAAATTACGAATCATAAGGATGCCTACATGAATGATTTTCAAAAAGAAAAGAGTGTCACTACGGAGGGTTAAATAAACTTATCAGGCAAAGTAAACACTTACCTGTCACTACATCTTCTTGCTCCTTAGCCTCCTGCTGACCAAGCTCATAAGCTCTGGGTTGCACCAAATCTCGACCCTGCTGTGGTCTTCCATCAGTAATCATCAACGCTTTGCCCTTGTCTGCTCTGCTAGGGCCACCAATCTCATACTTCGACTGCAGGAACAAATTACACTTGTCATCTACCGAAAATTTATAAATGTACAAAATACATCAAGGTTGATTACCTGATTCGAACCACCTTCCTGACAGAAACGAGCAATGTGTCCAGGTTGACGACACTTGTAACACACGCCCGCGCTGGCCAAACACTCTCCTGGATGGCGACGCTGACACTTGGGACAAAGGGGGTAGTCCCTGCTCCTGTCACCAGATTGACCATACTTACTCGCATCAAGCTTCTGCTTCTTGTTCCAGTTCTTCCCCTGATCATTCCTGCTCTGCTGCGACTGATGCGAATCCTGAGATCGCTTCGCACGGAAATTACTTCGCTTTTGAACCTTCTGCTGGTCAGCCTCCAGCCTGCGAGCCGTATCCACTAAGCTCCTGTAATCAGCATTGACCATAGTCATCAGCGGCTGTCTCAATGAGTCACGTAAGCCATCCACAAAACGGCTGCACTTCTCAGTCTGGTCTCCCTGCATTACGCCCGCATATCGAGCCAGATGGGTAAGCTCTCGCTCGTACTCAGCAACAGTCCTGTCCCCCTGGAAAAGCCTAAGGTATCTCTCCTGTAGACCTCGTCGTGCGGAAGGAGGCACGAACCAACTCGCAAGGGCTCTAGAAAATTCGCCCCACGTAAACATGTCTGGCGTACGACCTGGCCAAAAACATGGTCATACTATTTAAAAAGAGAACATATCACTTCCAAAATAATTAAAGGAATTTTTCATAACCATTTACCTGCGGGATCATCCGCCCGGTACTTGTCCCACCAGACTTTTGCCTCACCTCGAAGGAGGAAAACTGCCAGAGGAACCTTCTTATTCTCTGGGCACTCTAAAACATCCAGCAGGTCTCTGGTGTTTGCTATCCAATCATCTGTGTCCATCGGAGTCTCATCCCCACTGTAGTTTGAAGGCTGAAGTTCTCTAAAATTCCTCAAATAACGCTCCAGGGTCATCTCCACGGGCGCTGGGGCAGGAGCTGGTGCAGGGGCTGGTACGTGCACTGGAACTGGAAACCCTGCAGCCAGTCCTCTCTGAAACTCCATCAAGGCAACAGTAACCGCCTTGGCAATCTGAGACGCTATGTCAGTGCCCTCTGAAGCTGCTGGAACTGGTGGTACCTGTGGCACTGCAGAATCTCCCATAGTGGCGTTAGGAACAGGGTCCTGACGTGAAGATTCACCCGGTTCACTTACTCGAGTTGCCAGATAGAACATATAAAAGAAATCTGGTTATTTATCAGGCATCTGCTAAAACTGGCTTGACAACTTTATTTCGTACTCTTGCGAAAACTAAGCCTTAAACGCAACTTAAAATACTCTACTAACATGAGTTTACTCTTACACAGTCCTATGGCTCTGTGAAAACCTTCTAAGGTCCAGGGATCCTAAACCTCCCTCTGATACCAATTTGTAACACCCCTTCCAGTATTACAGAAATCAGCCGTCCGGCCGGGTCAGCGATATAAAGAAAACTAGGAAGCAGTATTAAAACTAGTAGCAGCAGGTAATAAAAGTCCAAAGTAAACAGATTTAATACTTACAGCGGAAGTAAAAATTAAACTAAGGTTAACCACATACCTGATGTCTGGATTCACAGAGCCACTAAACAAGAATGAGATTCACAATAACTGAAAATCTGAACTATCAAAATAAGTCTGATACAAGATATATAAAATATTAGTGAGTTACACTGTCCACAACTACAAGTACATGCTGAAACGGAGTAAACTGAAATAGTAAAGGTACTACACACTGACACCACCATGACGCTCATCCTAGACGTAGTTTCCCACCTGGGTCACCTGAAAAACATTGCCCACGAAGGGTCAGAGTAAAGAAAAACAATTCCCCTTAGTGACACTAAAATAAATTTACATATGAATGCATGCATCTCTTTAAAACTAGTCTCGTGCACTGAAAACATTTTATGTTACATGTTATGCATACTTTTCCTATACTTCCTGGTGAACACACTAAAATTTCATATTCATGACTTTCCGTTCAATTACCCAAGTCCTGACGTTCACTAACTAGTATACTGTCTCACGTCAAGCCTGTACTTGAGTTCTAAGTGTCTTCTAGCCTACACGTTTACTGGGAAGGCTCTAGGCAGAGTAGCTCCTAAAGCGCAAAATCTGAAACTGACGACCCGAGACCATCTGATGAACTCAATTGTTCTAGTGCCACGCGGACACGGTCTCGAATCTACTAACTGTCTCAAAGGGGAGTCAACTCCCAAGACTGTAACTCATAGGATACCATATGCCCTATGAGGAAGGTAGCGCGCCTCTACCAAGCACAAAAAGACTGGTGTGCTACTGACCTTTTTGGTCTGACGCTACTCTGCATGGGATATCTTTTCTGGTGTACTACTGGTCGACCCTTGACTTTCTCATGATCGACTTGAAGGGACCTTCGCACCCTTGGTCGGACAGTCTCCAAACTTACGTGTACATGTGAAGTTTCGTACTTAACTAACTGTTCACGACTTTACTAACGTGGTTATGGAACAAGGCGTTATCATACGCGTTTCCACAATTATTTTCCTACTGTCACACTTCTCTATGCATGCTTATGATGTTGTACGAAACCTACTCATGCGTATAAAATATAATAACTTGATATGTCTAACTAAAAGGAATTAAGATTTCCTTACAGTGGTGCTGCGACGCTCGTATACTCGGCGCGACGACATTTTCTTTTCCAAAAGTAATCCTACTGCTGGGGACCTTCAAAACGCTGTCCCGACCCCGCCAAAATCCTGCAATTTACTGTATCCCTAATTTTAGAATTTTCCCCTCCACGATAATCCCATGAAAAATTATATATATAACTAGGGTTACAACATTCATGAGTTAAACTTCAGCTATTACCTTTAAGTATAGCGATTGAGGCTCCCAACGCATTCCACACAAAGTCCGTGGTGAACTACGAACACCAAAACCTAGAATAGGGCAATCAAAACGAAAACCTAGGTTAAACTAGTTTTCAAATCAAAGGAAATCCAAGCAGAAAACGAGAAAAAGGAAGAGATCGAACTCACCGAAACCAAAACGTTCACTTCCACCGGTTAGGGTTGAATCCGGCACTTCCACGGCTAAGGAAGGAAAAGGAATGCCCACCGATGTCAGCAGAGGAGAGAGGAGAAGTCGGAGATGGAAATCCGGAGGAGGATTGGCCGGCGGAAGGCACGCGGGAAGCGTCGGTATCGATCGCGGCGGGAGACGGGCGTGCTCGTGCGTCTGTTTGCGGGAGACGGGCTGCGGTTTGTCTAAAGCCTGTGAGAAAAAGTGATTTGCGGGATTTTGATACTTGCGGTTTTGATAACCGCATGAGGAGAGGGGGAAATTTTGCTATTGGCACCCCAATCAATTTCCTTACAAAATAACCTCATTCTCACTGCGCGTCACTAAAAGAACGTGTCACGCACTAAAATTAACGCACTTAACGAACTAATGGTCGCTATCAAAAGGAAAAGTAACATTATACCTTGTCAACGCGCCGCCTCGATCAACATCCGTCGCGACTTTCCCCTACAATTTTAAATAAATTTCTCTGTCAATTAACGGATGTTACACGAGCCATGACCCTTGCTGAGGCGTGGATCCAGCATCAGCCGTCTACCAACGATCATGCTGCTCAACGCGCTCAGAAGGAAGCCGTCTGCATTGCCATCATGATGGCTCGTGTTCCGTCTCACCTTCAGAACATTCAAACTCAGGTCCCGGCTTCTCCCACAACATCATCTTTCTCTAATGTTTGCTCCAAGCTTCTCCACGTGTCACCTCCTCCGGATACTTTTGCTCCTCCCCCGACCCTTCTTCAGCAGGCCCCTTCCCTCCTACCGTCCCCTCCTACCTGTGCTCGAGGCAGACGTTCGGGATCTCGGGGCCGTGGGCGTAGTGGCCGGGGTCGGCCGAAGTGTTCCTACTGCGGAAAAGACGGCCACCTTGAGGCGACCTGCTACCAGAAGATTGGTTATCCTCCTCGTCCGACGGCATCTGTTGTTGCTGACGCCTCCTTTGCCGCCCCTCCTGATCTTGAGGTCGTTCGTCTCCAGCCCTAGCAACTCCAGGGGCAACTCAACCCGCCCTCTGCCTCCATTGTCTCCGTCTCCAACACAGGTACTGCTTGTTTATCCACCAGCCCGTGCTGGATCGTGGACTCATGTGTCACTCATCACATTACCTCGCAACAGCCTGCCCAGTACTCGGATTCTCCTTATCCGAAGTCTATCACTGTGGCCAATGGGGCGACGGTTCCCATCTCCGGCTCGGCGGATCTTTCTCTCAACCCGTCGATCTCCCTTCGCTCGGCTTTTCATGTTCCGAGCTCCCCGTTCAATTTACTTTCTGTCAGACGTCTTACTAGTGATCTTGATTGTTCTGTCATATTCACCTTTTCTTCTTTTGTTATACAAGATCGACAGACGCAGACTACCATTGGTAAAGGCACACTACGAAACGGGCTCTACCTTCTCGATGACTCTCCCACCATTCTCTCTTCTGTCTCTTACACTAAGTGGCATCTAAGTCTTGGCCATGCCCCTCTGTCGGTCCTCCAGCGGGCTCTTCCTGATCTCTCTCTTCATATGTTTCAGTGTGAGTCATGTATTTTCGGCAAGCAGCCGCGTTCTTCTTTTCCTGCGCATTGTACACGGAGCACTGCTCCGTTTGATTTAGTTCATTCCGATGTATGGAGCCCTATTAAAATTACAAGTATTTCTGCTTTTCGTTAATTTATCACATTTATTGATGATTACTCTCGCACTACGTGGATATACTTTGTGATCGCTCCGAGCTTCCCTGTGTTTTTAGGGCTTTTGTACTTGAGAACCGTACACAATTCCACACCACCTTAAAAACATTGAACACCGATAATGCTTGCGAATACACCGGTCACGGATTTACAGATTTGTGCTCTGAATTCGGGATTATTCAACAAACATCTTGTGCCTACACGCCACAGCAAAACGGCGTTGCCGAAAGAAAAAACCGCCACTTACTCAATGTCGCCCGCTCCCTCATGCTTCAAATGCACGTTCCCAAATCTTACTGGAACTTTGCGGTCTCCACTGTCTGCTTTCTCATCAACCGACTCTCATCCTCCGTCCTCCACTATGCTACACCGTTCAGCCTACTATTTCCCTCCACTCCGGCATTTCCACTCCCACCTCGTATCTTTGGCAGCACCTGATACGTCCACCGTCTGGGGCCGTCCTCGGATAAGTTGGATCCCCGGGCGGCTAAGCACATCTTTGTCGGCTATTAGCGCACCCAGAAGGGCTATGTCTGTTATTCTCCAGCTTCTCGAAAGATCTCGGTCTCTGCTGATGTTACCTTCCGGGAAAATCAACCGTTTTCTCTGCTCCTTTACCCGCTCATCTACCACCAGCTCCTCTCCAACCATCCATCCCATGACTGGTTATCCCCGTTACTGCACCACCTTCACAGGGTCCCCCTGCATCGGCTCCTGCTCCCTCCAAACCACCCGTTATCCGTGTGTACACTCGTCGCCCTCCCGGTTCCATTGCCCCTTTGCAGTCGACCTCAACCACGGATACTCCGCGTCCTGTTGATCAGGTACCGCCCTCCACTGCTCATCCTCTGGTCAACTATATCTCCCTCCATCGCCTCTCTCCCCTCTTGCACACATTTGCTACTTCTCTTTCCTCGGTCTCTGTTCCTAATTCTGTGCAGGAGGCGCTTTAACATCCGGGCTGGCGGGCTGCCATGGAGGAAGAAATGTCTGCTCTTTGGGCTAACCAGACATGGACTGTAGTACCCCTTGATGCGGGACCAGTTAAACACCGGACCGCCAACCTGTCTGGTTACCCACTAGCCCAGGGAGGCCCACCACAGTTACCCACCGTGAGGGCTTTCATCAGGCCCGCGGGCCGTACACCCCAACCCATCTCCGGGGTTCAGTTGGTTGATACGAGCTCGCCTGAGAGCTCCTTATCAAGGAGGTCGGGGGCTCGATCCCTGACCTCAACAACCCACTGTGCTCCTGTGGTTGGCGGTTCGGTGGTTAACTGGTCCTGCATCATAAAAGTGCTGGCGAGCTCGTATCAACCAACTGAACCGCGGGCTTTCATCAGGCCCGCGGTTCATTTTGTTGATACGAGCTCGCCTGAGAGCTCCTTATCAAGGAGGTCGGGGGCTCGATCCCTGGCCTCAACAACCCGCTGTGCTCCTGTGGTGGGGGCCGAAGATGGGTTGGCGTGTACGGCCTGCGGGCCCGATGAAAGCCCTCACCCACCAGCCCAGGGAGGTTCAGTTGGTTGATACGAGCTCGAATAAGAGCTCCTTATCAAGGAGGTCGGGGGCTCGATCACTGGCCTCAACAACCCGCTGTGCTCCTGTGGTGGGGGCCGGAGCTGGGTTGGGGTGTACGGCCCGCGGGCCTGATGAAAGCCCTCACGGTGGGTAACTGTGGTGGGCCTCCCTGGGCTGGTGGGTAACCAGACAGGTTGGCGGTCCGGTGGTTAACTGGTCCCGCATCACCCCTTCCTCCGGGTCAGAAACTGGTTGGGTGTAAGTGGGTCATTGTCATCAAACATATTGCTGATGGGACAATTGACCGTCTGAAGGTTCGTCTCGTGTCTCGTGGTTTCACCCAACAACAGGGGCTCGACTATGAGGAAACTTTCTCTCCGGTGGCCAAGCTCAATACCGTTCGTGTCCTCATCTTCGTCGCTGCCATCGCCAGTGGCCCCTATTCCAACTGGATATCAAGAATGTTTTTTTGAATGTGGATCTCCAGGAAACAGTGTATATGCAGCAACCACCCGAGTTTGAGACCACGGGGGAGTCTCAGGACTGCCGTCTTTTGAAGGCTCTGTATGGTCTCAAACAATCCACACGGGCATGGTTTGACAAATTCAGTAAAGCCCTTCCAGATATTGGTTTTACTCGGAGCTCGGCCGACTTCTCGCTGTTTACTCGTCACCGAACAACAGGAACGGTTCTTCTGTTAGTTTACGTTGACGATATCATCATTATAGGAGATGACTCACAAGGGATACATGCAGTCAAACTACATCTAAGTTCCGTCTTTCAGACAAAAGATCTGGGGCCCCTACGATACTCTTGGGTCTTGAGGTTGCCAGACGGCCACATGTAGGGGTGTGCATGAAAAACCGAAAACCGACCAAACCGCTCCGAACCGCCCAAACCGAACCGATTTTATACCGAACCGAACGACTCGGTTCGGTTTTGGTTTTCCTCTCTGAAAAACCGAACCGCGCCGACTAGTAATACATGTAAAAATATTACCAATAATGATCTTTGAACTATTTTTATTAACTAAATAATGTATACAAATTATATCAACTTAATAATTTTTATATCATTTGAACAAAAAAAAATTTTTGTAATGCATATTTTATGCATCAAGAAAAATTAAACATTTTGTTTAAGTGATTTTTTTTATATCTTGTAATATTTATTACTCGATTTCCAAATAAAAATATTCAATCATAATTTTTTTAATATAACATGAGCTATTAGCTGTAATATATCATATGTAAATAAAGTTTGATGATATTTATTTTTTACTTATCATACCATTTTAAATTTTTTTTTGATATATTTAATTACACAATTATTTAAAATAGTATAACTGAAAAACCGAAAACCGAACCGAGTAAACCGACCAAAAAACCGAACCGAACCGATAAACATCGGTTCAATTTCGGTTTGGGTCCAAACCGACCCAAACCGAACCGCTTGCACCCTTAGCCACATGGGCTTGTCCTCTCTAAACAGAAGTATTGCCTCGACCTCCTTCATGATGCAGGTTATTCAGGCTGTAAGCCGAGTGACACCCCTATGGATGTAAACCACAAATTGTGCGCCCAGGCAGTTGACTCGGATCTCCTACTCCAGAATCTAGAATATTATCGTCTCCTCGTTGGAAAATTGATCTATCTCACGGTAACCAGACAAGATATTTCCTTCGCTGTTGGTATTGTTAGTCGATACATGCACTCCCCTCAAAGATCTCATCTTCAGGCTGTTAAACGCATTCTCAGATACCTTAAAACAGCTCCAGGTCAAGGACTTATTTACAGAACCTCTTCTTCAGCTCCAAGATTGGTGACATACTCGGATGCTGATTATGCTGGTTCCCTTGATGACCGGCGATCTACCCGTGGTTTTTGCACCTATTTTGGAGGACATTTGGTCACCTGGAGAAGCAAGAAACAAGCGGTCGTTGCTCGATCATCAGCTAAGGCAGAATACTGGGCAATGACATCTGTAGTGTCTGAACTGACGTGGCTTGAGAGTCTTCTCACTGATCTGGGTGTAAAACTACCTTCACCAGCTCTTCTCCTCTGTGACATCCAAACTGCTATACATATCGCCAAGAATCCGGTCTTCCACAAAAGAACAAAACACATCGAAGTCGACTGTCACTTCATCCGGGAGAAAGTTCAACTGAAGAAGCTCAATCTAAAGCATATCCCAGGGACTAAACAAGTTACGAATGTCCTCACAAAGGCTCTTTCCAGGCCCCTCTTCTATCAGTGCTTGTCCAAGCTTGGCGCTTACGATTTGTACGCTCCAGCTTGCGGGGGAGCGTTAGAAAAGCCCATGTAAAGAGTCCATTATTGGGCCCATTTTTTGCCTTTTCTCTTCTCTCTTCTTTAGTCCCACATCATGTATATGATTGATTCTCTCTCCTTCTTTCTCCTATATATTTGTATTCTCTCCTTGTATTTACACATATAATAAATACATACAAATTTTTGAGCTCTTTCTACAGTTATATTTTTCATATTCCATATTTAATAGTCTACAACTATAGATATATAAAAAAGTTATGTTTTATGCAGGTGGTGACTGTCAATACTTCCAATTATAAGGCAACTGATAAAATTTTAATGGAGAAAAGATCCACATTATTTTGAACTCCTTATGCAACTCATTATATTGATCTCATGTTAAAGAAATAATCAAACTACAACAAAACAAAATGGTGATAAGAAAGACAAAGATTGTAAATTTCATCTACAGACACACTCGTTTACTTGATGCAGTAAGTACTACTTTAGATGATAATCTGTGAGACATTTAGTGACTAGATTTGTCACATCATTCCTTACTTTACAAAATGTGCTTAATCATGAGAAACTAAAATAATTATTTGTATTGCCTTCGTGGAATGCTGTTAATTTGACAAAAAAAGAAGCCGACAAACAAGTCATTGAAACAATACGTTCACCTGCTTTTTGGAATGAAATTAAAGATTGCCTAAAAAGAGAAAAGTCACTAATTTCCGTTTAGCAATTAATAGATAGATATGAAAGATCAACTATGCCTGAAGTATATGCGGCAATGGAAGAACCAAAATAAAAGATAAAATAACATTTTGATAATAAAGAAAGATTATTGAGATTGTCGAAAATACGTGGACAAATCAAATGGAGCAAAAATTATATAGGACAGCTTTGTTTCTAAATCCAAACAAATATTTTGAATATGAGAATAAACATAACGGTGATGCTTGGAAATATCAAGATATTTTCAATGATGTTATTGCAAGAATAGTGTCCGATCAACAATTTTAAGACAAGATTGCAGAACAAGGTACTAGCTACAAATCATCTCAAAATAGTTTTGGAAAGTCTATGACTATTAGGCAACAAACCATCATAAATTCAAGCAAGTATTGATTAAGTTTTTTTTTTTCTGAAATTATTTATATATTAAATCAGTTATATTCGTCTTAAATAAATAGTAGATTGATGAGGTGCACATGGATGACCGAATGCTGACCTTACAAAGATAGCATTGCGCATACTTGGTTTATGCTATTATTTTTCTAGTTATGACCACAACTGAAATACATTTGAGTTTATAAGTATATTAATATTCAATATAAAATTTGATATTTTTAATTCAATTAACAAGTTTATAATTATCTTGATTCAGATTCACATAAAGAAAAAAAAAATAGATTTGAGCATCAAAGGCTTAATGATCTTGCATAAATCCAGTATAATCGTCGTCTATAAGTATGATTCCAAGAAAGATGTGAAAAAGGAAGAAATTATAACCTTTTAGTGTTTGTTGAGCTAGATTGGAATAGTGAGTGAATGATGAACCAACCAGAGGATGTTTTAGTTTTTGATGATAGTAATCTCACATGGGAAGCTATAGAGAGAGCTATTAGAACTGAAGCTCGAAATTTGCGAAGTGTAGCTGAAGCTAATCTTCAACTTCTAGCTGAAGGGGATGAAGATTTAGAACATTTTGGATTTGTTAATGATGATGAATATATTGATGATAATTTTGAGCAAATAGTGAGTACCTCAAACCAACCGAACACAAATAATGTCAATGATCACTTACTAAATGATGATTTTATTTGATCGTTTTATGATTGTTTAAAACAAATGACTATATATGTTATATAAAATGCATATTTGTACATTTTTGACACCGAATTATGTAGTAATATATTCATGGTAAGGAATTACTCTGATATATAACTGTATTGGATATGAATTTAATCTTTCAAGGTAAGGAAGATTAAGTTCATGTTGATGTTGGAATTTCAATATAGTTAGTTGATATATAACTGTATTGGATATCAATTGGATTTTATAAGTCGATATATAACTGTATTGGATATCAATTGGATTTCATAAGTTGATATGTGTTCAATATAGTGAGCTGATTATATTCATGATGAATTTAATCTTTCTCTTGAATTACTCTGATGTGTCAAAAGACTCAAAATTCATCCAGAGTATTTTGATTTTATAACTCCGTTGGATTTCATAAGTCGGTATATGTGTTCAATATAGTTAGCTGATTATACTACAGAACGGTTATTGGCTTGGGGCAGTCAACCTGTGTTGGTACTTGGTATTGGTGGAGATCCTTTCAATGGAACAAACTGTGTTGGTGTTGCTATTAGTGGAATTTTTTATTAAAAAAACTGGGAAAGACTGCAGTTTTTATAAAAACCGCATTCTAAAGTGCGCTTGACAGACTTTAGGCTGTGATTTTTATAAAAACCGCTGTCTTTTGGACGATACACTGTGGTTCTTTTATAAAAACCGTAATCCAAAGTTTTCCTTAGACTACCGTAAAACAGACTTTAGACCACATTTTTTTATAAAAACCGCAGTCTAAAGTCGGTCTTAGTTTTTTAAAAAATGTATAGTTGTCGCCTTGCGACTTGCTCGCCTTATTGTCGCCTTGACTTGCGCCTACTCACCTAAGCGTCCAGACGCTTGGCGCTCGCCTTGACGTCATGACAAGAATGACTACGGCTTAGTTCCCACCCCAACTTTTCGTCCCATTTCAACCCAATCAGTTCTCCATGACATAACGATACCATTGTCACTCCATGACATAGCGGCCCCTTTGAAGCTCCAATCCATTATCGATGCGGGCATTCACTTCAAATACAGTTTGCCTTGTTCGACCTTGGAGACAATCGATTTTTGAGTATACTGTTATGTATACGTTCTAGGAGGGTTCCCATGGAGATAAGAGAAGAACTTGCAACCACCACTTTAGCATAGTGGGGTAAGCCGCAATATAAATAGATTCCTTTAATGTATTAAATAATTAATTTATCTTTTAATTTGTCCTATTAAGCGTCATCAACCTTTCTATATAAGAAGGAATCTGTGTTAGAGGAATGAACTATCTTATATTCCTTCCACGTCACCCAGGATGGCTACATGGTTTCTTAAGCTTAAACCTTATAGATGAAATATTGTTGAGTGCAAAGGGCCTTCCAGACACAAATTTATTTATTTGTCCATGAAGACAGGCCAATTATTCTTGGGAGAGTATTATTATGAATACAAACACCACAACACTTTCCTGGAAACCCCGATAATGCAAGTGTATTCATGCAAGGCATTGATCGAGTATGGTGAGAGCCCACATCTCTCTTGGTTTGCATAGCAATTCAGTTAGACTGCATTCACACTTCGTATGACTCTTAATAAAATAAAAAAAAGTTAACTAGAGAAAATTAATGAAAAAATTCTTAATATTCCTAGCTACAGGTAAGAGGATCTGGAGAACAATAGAAATGGATAAAAGAATGGGGATACTGTGCATGCAATAAGAATTCTCAGTTACGTTAATGTGATCAAATAATTGTCTATTTGCATATGATTATGCAGTTAGAGTTTTATTTACTTGTAAATTAGATCCTTTATAGGTTCACTCCAGCCTTCAAGATGCTGATCAACTAAAGCACGGTTCCTATCTGTGATCTGAAAAACATGAGGGGATCCAAGTATCAGCTCTAGCATAACAACTCCCACACTCCACATATCATATCTGTCATAGAAAAAATGACTCCATAATTATTCACGTGAGAAATACTAGTTCCTTAAATACAATACAAAAACAAGAAAGATAAACCCCATTATCCAGATTAAGTCCATACAGCACAATGGAGTAATTTGAAAAGTAAACAATACTATAGTAAAGAAGTGCTTCTGCAGGAGTGTACTTCAATCTAATACGGCATGGTGCATGAAACCAGCTAGAATTGAGAAGTGCTTCTGGAGGAGTGTACTCAAAAGTCTGCTCTGACCTGAATTGACAAACAAATATTTGAGAACCCAAATAAAAAGGAAATAAAGAAACCATAAGAACTAAAATTACACAAGCTATGAAAGAAAAATATCAGCCTTTTTGTTTTCTATGTTACCATATTTATGTAGATTTATATTCGTAATTAAATTTATGAGTTCTCATTTACTCTCATGTCTGACGTAGAATTTAGTTTGTCTAATTTGGTCATCTTTTTAATTCCAGTCTTGTTTGAATAATAAAGAGTATAACTTGAGATCACGTTCTATTGAGTCCCCTTTTTATGGTAATAGAGCTAGGTTAAAAATATCAGAGAGCTCTCTTACTCTGTCAATATTGCACATGGTAGTAAAGAAGCTGATATCATTCCCAATGCAACCAATGGTTCCCTGCCAATATAGACGGCACTTAACACACAAAGACCTCAACTTAGACTGCGGACACCTTCAACGATAACCTCGATATATCTTTGTTATGGACCTAACCCCCTAACACCGGAAAGGATGTTGGAGGATGACTGGAGGCGAATATACAACGGAGCCGGAACCGCGGCTTCCTAAGCGAGGCGTGCTCAAGAGAGAGAGTTTCCAAGATCTCATGCACATGAAGGGAAATAGAAATTATTTCTTGCTTAACATTAGAAGACCCCACGAGTCCCTTAAATAAAACATACAAGGGTTATTTGCGTAAATCCCCAACACAACCAAATAATTCCTAATAAAACCCCAAAACTGCCTCTGATATAATCAATACAACAAAACATAACAAATAGGCACATCATAGTAATTGGTCCCTAAGCCCATTACATCTCGTCAGCCTTGCAAAAAGAGCATGACCACAAACTCAAGGAAGATCAATGATGGAGGAAGCATCATCCGATGCCCTCATCGTCTGAGTCCTCGAAGTCCAGATAGAAAACTTTTTGCACCGATGTCCAAGAGTATATTGTTCGTCACAGTCATAGCACAAGCCATGCGCTCTTCGTTCCATAACCTCGACATTAGATAGTCGATGGATCAGAGGGGTAGGAGGGCCCTCGGTATGTCCCGACGGACCATTTATGCCAGTGGGAATGTAAGCCTCCTATACCAACTGGAGGCGATGGTTGAAGATCCTGGCCAAACTCATAGCTATCACAAAGTCTCGAGGAGTTTCAAATTCGACATCCAGTCGTAGGCGGTTACAAAGTCCGACGGTGAAGATGGAGACTTGCACCCAAGGGGGAAGCGTGACATGGGCCGGGAAAAGCTGAAACTGTTCCAGATAATCGTCCACGGATCCTGTCTGTCGTAATGTCGTGAGCTCTCCGAGGGGGTTGCAATGGAGGGGAGGACCTAAACGCAAGTTGCAAAACCGCTTGAAGTCTTCCAATTTCAGACCTATTTGGACGGTGAGAAGACAAGTGACCCAAAAGAAGAGTTGAGTCGAGTAGGTGGAAGGATGCTAGATGAATATGATGCGCTGTCGGTGTTTGTAGGTGGCCAAAAAATTGTTTGCACTTAGTGAGTCAACACAATGAGTCCGTCTTCCCAGGACGGAGCGAATAGAGGAGAGAATCGTGGGGGCGAAGGGTCCAGTATGTAGAGTCCATTCGATAGTTACCCTTTATCAATGATATTTTGCGTCTTTCGATCTTGCACAACAAAAGAGGCAAGAGAGAATGTTACATAACAATCAAGCTCTTTAGTGAGACGACTAATAGAGAGAAGCCGGTAAAGCTGGAAAAGACAGATCTTGCGAGCAAGGAGAGCTAAGGTAAGGAGCACAGGGGCTGCGCCAAGGATCTGCACACGGCAAACAGTAGACGAACACCAATATGCTGACGAAGGCAAAAGAGGAGCTCTGCGATCACACGAGCTTGCTAGAAGAGACCGAAGGAAGCAGAAGAGGCCAAGCGGCAAGAGACGCACGCGACAGGAGTCCAGCAAACAAGAGCAAGCAGCAACAAACGACCAAGCGATAAGGAGAGCAAGACCACCAGTGAGCAGCCCGAGAGGCTAGGAGAACAACAGGGTCCAGGCGAGCAACCTTGCGTCTAAAGCCAACAATACAGAGAGTCGGAGAGAGGGCAGGCACAACGAGCAGCGGGCAGGCACAGCGAGCAGGGGCAGGCACAGCGAGCAGCGAACAAATTAAGAATGTGGCGCGAGACCTACGAACTTGGCGAGGAAACGATCGGCAGCGGGCAGGCAAAGCGGGCAGCGAACAGGTTGAGGATGTCGCTCGAGAACTACGAGCTTGGTACAACGAGATGACGACCCGGGCACAGTGATTAGAAAAGAGTCCTGCGAGGTCGGCAGACAGGAGGGGCCCAGTGTCGGAGGGAAAGAAAGCTATAAAAGCAGAGTGGGGGAGAGGAAAACTGAACGGAGCAGGCAAAGAGGAGAAGTTGTGGTTAGAGGAATTGCTAACCGCACTGCAGCGGATGATGAGTTTTGGGCTGTTTAGGGCAGATTGGCAACTTATCATATATAGCGTGTCAAGATCGATGATCTGACTATGCGGATGTGCCCGGATTCGCATTGCAAATCAATTTCATATATAGCTTTGTATTTTTCGGTTATTATTTCATGTAGTTTTGACCTTGAAACCAACGGCCAATCATAGTTGTTCATTTTGAGTGCCCTAATTTTCATTTGTTATAAATAAGTTGTTCAGGGCTGCCGTCATTTTCATTGCAGAATGTTTCGAGAAGAGAATTCCTTCATTCTGATGATCCCCTCTGCAGTGGCGACACCATAGAGCCCCCTTGGTAACGACTCCTTGGGTAAGTTTGTATCTTTTGTTTTTTCCCACCACCTCCACCCTTCCTTTGTTGTCTAGCCGCCGGCAACCATCAGAAAATCCCTCCCAGCATGCTGTCCAGCTCCGCCCTTCAGAAAAATCCCTCCCAGCTTGCTGTCCAGCGCCGCCCCTCCTCCAATCCAGCTTTCCCTTTGTTGTCTGCCCCTTGCCCCACATCAGGTCGTCGGTCCTAGCCCTACCCCTACCTCCTGCCCCTTCCAAAATCAGGCCGCTCCCAATTTTTCAGAACCAGTCAGCCCCTCCCTCCCCACCTGGTTTGTTGTTGTCTCCCCTCCAAACACCACCCAGCCAACCCCCACCAGCCGCTGCCCCACTCCCCTCCCAGATCCAGGCCGCCACCAGTCCCCTCCCTCTCTCCAGCCACCGCCTCCTCCAAAACACGTGGATCCACCTCCCAACAACCGGCTTTTAACAGATCTGCCCAGATATGGGGCTTTCTCGCCCAAATCCAACCACCCCCTTCTCTCCCAAATCCAACCACCCCTTCTCTGATCCCGCCCTCCACCTCCTCCACCAACCCCTCTTACCTGATATAGTCCACCCACCACCGAAATCCCTCTTTGAGCCCTCCAAGATTCAGATTTATTTTATTTACAACAACCCTAATATTTGTGTCATGTTTTTGTATTGGTATTTGGTTGTAAAACATTGTTATGGTTTGGTTATTTGAAGCATCCTTGGGATTGTAGTTTATTATGTTATTTGCTCCTTAAAAAAATCTTTAACTGCAGAAAGGACCGATTCGCCACACGCTCTTTCTTTGACTCTCCACGCAGAGGAAAACCAAAGCTTGTTCGCTTAAAAAAATTATTGTCTTGCTTTGAAATATTTGGGTGAGATTTAATTATCTATCATCTAATTTGAATTCACACCGTCAGATTTGCATGACATGTAGGATTAGGTCACCGTTTATCCGTCACCTATAGATTCGTCCTACGTCAATTGGTACCCGAGCCAGGTTGCGAGCATTTTTTGATACGCAATTGTAGAGTCTATAAGTTTTGTCATGTCTAGGTATCACAAATATTACTCTCCTCTATTTGGGGATCTCGAGTCTACATATACCCAATCCCATAGAGACCCTTCAGAGAATTCTGCAAGTTCTTATGATGATTATTATCGTATGCGGCACACCACTTTGGAGATCGTGTTGACCTACTGACACGATCTCACTATGCTAAAGACGACCAGTATGATGATTGTCATCGTTCATATCCCTGCACGCGAGTGAATCGTGTTGACTGTTGCCCTCGCACATTTTTCGGAGGAGCCACCCGTCCCCGGGAGTAATTAATTGGTATTAATTAATCTTATTTTATGTTATTGTCATGTGAGCCCCCCTCCCAATATAAGGAAGTGGTATGAGAGCGTTTTCTTTATCTTTGGTTGTAGAGTTTTGGGAGGAATCAACCTCCTTGATCTTAGCCGGAGTTTCCTCTTGATTGTATATGTATTTGTGTTTAATGCAATCATGTCTCGTTCTTCGTTCGTAGATGAATCAATGGTCCGACCTGCCGCCCCCGTTTGCTCGTTCCACGTCGTCAGGGATCAAGCCACAATGAACACACACCAAGATGCTCGCCAATATTGTCTCCATGGCGCATCGCCTCCACGATAAGCTCGATCGACTCGTCAAACACGATCGGATTCCTCCAGCACTGATTCCGGCAGCCGCAGAAGCCACCCTAACCACTAGCGCCCCAATTCCGACAACCGCCGCTTCCGGCAGCAGCGACACTGACCCGCGGCTCCAGTGCCATTTACGACAGCAACACACATCTCCCTGCAGCCCGCACCTCCAGCAATGTCGGGAATCCTTCTCCTGCTGACGTCCTCCAGCTCCGTCCAGACGCCGCCCACCAGCCAGACTCTGACCTCCACGGACTCGCCGTTGCGCCGATTCCGGTGGCAGAAACTCGCGTCTCCATGACCGCCTCTGTGATCGACGAGATCAGAGGCAATCCCCGCCGTCTATTGACGTGCCGTTCCGCCTTCCCTGCCAGCGGCCCATGCCGCTCCTCCGGCATTTCTCCAGGCGACACACTCCTCGCCCGAACCAACGCCCTAATGCAATTCCTCGAGCCGAGCACCCTCTTTGTTTTTTTTTATTTTCCATTGGAAACCGTCAGGACCCCTTTCACATCACCCCTGCCAAAAGTTTTTATTTACCCTACTACAAGACAAACCACTCTATTTACTTTATTCTATTCCCTTTGCCCCATCACATCAACTTTCTTTTTTTCCTTAAGACCCAAACTAGCTGCCACCAACCGTGATTCTTTTCTTTTCTTTCCCTCCTTGCACAAGCAACCACCAACCATTCGCTATTTTTTGGTCGCTTCCGTTCTTAAATATTTCGATAAAGATTTACAACTTGGCCTTGAGGACAGAGCCGATTTTCAAAACCAGTGTAATGTTGCCCTCGCACATTTTTCGGAGGAGCCACCCGTCGCCGGGACCACCGGAGCGCGCATATGGAAACCACCTTAATTGATTCGCATAATTAATTGGTATTAATTAATTAATATTAATTAATCTTATTTTATGTTATTACCATGTGAGCCCCCCCTCCCTATATAAGGAGGTGATATGAGAGTGTTTTCTTTATCTTTGGTTTTAGAGTTTTGGCTCTCGTTTGAGAGAGGGGTCATAGGAGGAACCAACCTACTTGATCTTGGTCGGAGTTTCCTCCGGATTGTATTCGTATTCGTGTTTAATGTAATCATGTCTCGCTCTTCGTTCGTAGAAGTATCATTGACCCTTCGACACGACTTGATTATCTTAAGGATGATTATTATGAGAGAGATCTCGAGTGGCGGTTTCATACTGATGCCTCTTCTTTTGACGGCTCATCGAGCCCCGAGTCCTTCAGTTATTGACTCGTGCATATGAAGTATTATCTCGATCATTTGAGTTATTCGGTGCGCGTTGCATCAAGTTTGCGAAACTTAGGCTTTTAGATCAGGCGAGAGCTTATTGATCTAGCGTTGAGAGGACCCACGAGCGAGATCGTCTTCATTGAATCACTAGTTGGGTAGACATGAAACGTATATTGTGTCAGAGGTATCTGCCTTAAAGATTTCGATAAAGATTTACAACTTGGCCTTGAGGACAGCCGATTTTCAAAACCAGTGTAATGTTGCCCTCGCACATTTTTCGGAGGAGCCACCCGTCGCCGGGACCACCGGAGCGCGCATATGGAAACCACCTTAATTGATTCGCATAATTAATTGGTATTAATTAATTAATATTAATTAATCTTATTTTATGTTATTACCATGTGAGCCCCCCCTCCCTATATAAGGAAGTGATATGAGAGTGTTTTCTTTATCTTTGGTTTTAGAGTTTTGGCTCTCGTTTGAGAGAGGGGTCATAGGAGGAACCAACCTACTTGATCTTGGTCGGAGTTTCCTCCGGATTGTATTCGTATTCGTGTTTAATGTAATCATGTCTCGCTCTTCGTTCGTAGAAGTATCATTGACCCTTCGACACGACTTGATTATCTTAAGGATGATTATTATGAGAGAGATCTCGAGTGGCGGTTTCATACTGATGCCTCTTCTTTTGACGGCTCATCGAGCCCCGAGTCCTTCAGTTATTGACTCGTGCATATGAAGTATTATCTCGATCATTTGAGTTATTCGGTGAGCGTTGCATCAAGTTTGCGAAACTTAGGCTTTTAGATCAGGCGAGAGCTTATTGATCTAGCGTTGAGAGGACCCACGAGCGAGATCGTCTTCACTGAATCACTAGTTGGGTAGACATGAAACGTATATTGTGTCAGAGGTATCTGCCTTAAAGATTTCGATAAAGATTTACAACTTGGCCTTGAGGACAGAGCCGATTTTCAAAACCAGTGTAATGTTGCCCTCGCACATTTTTCGGAGGAGCCACCCGTCGCCGGGACCACCGGAGCGCGCATATGGAAACCACCTTAATTGATTCGCATAATTAATTGGTATTAATTAATTAATATTAATTAATCTTATTTTATGTTATTATCATGTGAGCCCCCCCTCCCTATATAAGGAGGTGATATGAGAGTGTTTTCTTTATCTTTGGTTTTAGAGTTTTGGCTCTCGTTTGAGAGAGGGGTCATAGGAGGAACCAACCTACTTGATCTTGGTCGGAGTTTCCTCCGGATTGTATTCGTATTCGTGTTTAATGTAATCATGTCTCGCTCTTCGTTTGTAGAAGTATCATTGACCCTTCGACACGACTTGATTATCTTAAGGATGATTATTATGAGAGAGATCTCGAGTGGCGGTTTCATACTGATGCCTCTTCTTTTGACGGCTCATCGAGCCCCGAGTCCTTCAGTTATTGACTCGTGCATATGAAGTATTATCTCGATCATTTGAGTTATTCGGTGAGCGTTGCATCAAGTTTGCGAAACTTAGGCTTTTAGATCAGGCGAGAGCTTATTGATCTAGCGTTGAGAGGACCCACGAGCGAGATCGTCTTCATTGAATCACTAGTTGGGTAGACATGAAACGTATATTGTGTCAGAGGTATCTGTCTTCATCGTATCAGAGTCACTTGCTCAAGCAATTATTTTCCCTTAAGCAAGGATCCAAGTCTGTCGCTGAGTATATGGATCGCTTTGATAAGTTAGTTGAGAGGAGTGATATCCGAGAGGACCCAGCCATGATCACTTCCTAATTTTGGTTTGGGTTTCGATCTGACATACGTACTGAGGTGGTTTATCATAACTCGAAGTCCCTTGAGCAGACATATCAGCTCGCCCTTCGTTATGAACAGTCTTTGAGATCCGCAAGAGCTGGTCGATTGGACTCTCACATTGAGCCCCGCAGTACGGGTCCCTCCCATAACGAGGTCAACACGACGCCTACCATTATCCCGTCAGCCACGACAGAATGATATCGGATACGGATTGCTCTCTCCTTAGTGAGGTGCGTAGCCCAGTGAGCGATCTATCTTTTGTATCTGACTCTTCTCTGGTGACCCCGACCGAGATTAAGTCAGTGCAACCTATTGACACCCCTACCATAGATCAATTTCTTGACACCGCACCTACATATCCATTCTTAAGAGTAGGTTTATGTCTCTCTCCCCTGTCATTGTTTCGAGTCACTTGACGACCGAGAGCCCAGAGCTTGGGGTTAAGCTCATAGTGGCTATATAACCCATTCACGGGGACACTACCCCTTACGAAGGTACTCATTTGGTGGAACTTGACCTAGTGACGAGTTCTATGTCGAGCCCCCAGTTGAGCCTCCGGATGATCTGCCACATCCTGGTGAGGATGAGACTCAGGTGATCCACTCATTTTTTAATATTGATTTATTGACGTTTCTTCCATTATCATCCCTGACTTTGCCCAGAGGATGGATATTGTGTGAAGCATCAAGTATTTAGGGCACCACCTGCTAACACATCGCACTCTCGATGAGTTTTGGAATGCACCACCTGCTAACACACCAGACGAGTTCTTTATTTTCATGGATAATCACCACATTATAGAGCCATGTCATCTAGTCGGTGTACACAATTTTCACTCAGGTGGTCGTCGCATTCACGATGAATTTTCACACGTACCTCTTGGTGAACCTCCTGATGTGTTACGAAGAGAGATTTGGCTCTTTACGAGATCATATTTGAGTGTAGATGTTTCACATAGTCACCTGAACACTCGGCACACACGAGATGAGTTTTTCTACACTCCACCAAGAGAGCCTCCTAATAGGCCACCATAATTTAGAGACATCCTGTTCATTAGTAGATTCTCTCCTAGCGAGTGTATCGTGTCTGTCGCGTTTTATTCACATTATTTGCATTATTTGCATGAGTTTGTTGAGTCATTCGTTCTTCATTTGCATTATCTGCATGAGTCCGTTGATTTATGTATTCCTCATTTGAATGCGTTACATGAGTCGGTCCGACGGAAAATCAATATTGGTAATAAATCTTGTAAATCACATACGTATGTTCACTGAGAAGAGCGTGTATTTTATGAAGGCAAGCAGGTGATGGTGAGAATCTGCGTTGTGAGGCTTCGTGCGAGGCTTGCTAAAAGTTTGAGCGTTAGGCGAATAGGTCCTACACAGTCCTAAAACGCATTGGGACAAATGCTTATGAGCTGGACATTCCTGCGAATATGGGTATCCACCTCGTGTTCAATGTCGAGGACCTGACGCCATACTTTGCACTTCACGAGTATTCGAGCCCATATCTTGGCTGCCCGCCCGAGCCTTTACCACAGCTTTTTGTCACCCACTACTCAGCCTACCCCTGATCTTTTGCCACCATATTCATTGCCCAGTGCTCAGCCCACCTCTGACCTCCACCTACCAGGGAGTCTGTCCCCAACGGTTTCACCATTGACACCTCAGATCCCACCAGATACTTCTACTAGTGTATCAAGGATACTTCTACTAGTGTGTTGAGAGATGAGCGTATCACTGAGAACATTATGCATGAGTCTGTTTCCTCTACAGACGGTCTTGTGTGCTACTACCTGGTTCACTGGCGAAGACGACTCTTCACCGACGACACCTGGATGCTACCAGTAGAGCTTGATCAATTCCCTTTGGACTTCGACTTCAGTACGACCGTCTCCATTCATCAGAGATGGAGGATTTTCAGTTTGGAGGAGTTGATTGGCGAGGATACTTTCCCTGCGATGACACTTGGACGACTTCTGGTGGACCTCATCGAGTCTTACCTGACATGTATCGAGAGAATTCTAATCCATATTCATCGGGATATGAATTTTTTCAAGTTAGGGAGAATGATGTGGAGCGGAAACGTGCACCTGCAGCGGAGGACGAGTTTTGGGTAATTCAGGATTGATTGACGACTTACCATAGCGTGCCCGGATCGATGATACGACTCCGCGGATGCGTCCAGATTCGCGTTGCAAATCAATTTCATATATAACTTTATATCTCATGTAGTTTTGACCCCAAAACCAATGGACAATCATAGATATTGATTCCAGGTGCCCTAATCTTCATTTGTTATAAATAGGTTATTTAGGGCTGCCGTCATTTTCATTGTTGAATGTTTGGAGAAGAGAATTCCTTCATTTTGGTGATTCCCTCCACGATGTCGACTCCATGGAGCCCCTTTGGTGACAGCTCCTTGGATAAGTTTGAATCTTTTGTTTTTTCTCTCCACCTCCACCCTTCCTTTGTTCTCCATCCGCCGACCACCATCAGAAAACCCCTCCCAGCCTGCAGTCCAACACTGCCCCTTCAAAAAAATCCATCCCAGCTTGCTGTCCAGCGCCGCCCCTCCTCCAATCCAGCTTTCCTTTTGTTGTCCGTCTATTTCACCACATCAGGCTGCCGGCCCAAGCCCTACCCCCACCTCCCGCCCCTTCCAAAAACAGTCTGCCCCCTATTTTTCAGAACCGGTCAGTCCCTACCTCCCCACCTGGTTTGCTACTGTCTCCCCTCCAAACACCACCCAACCATCCCCCACCAGTCGTTGCCTTACTCCCCTCCCAGATCCAAGACGCCACCAGTCCCCCTCTTAATTTCTAGCCCCCACCTCCAAAACACGTGGATCCACCTCCCAACAGCCGGCCTTTAATAGATCTGCCCAGATATGGGGCTTTCCCGCCCAAATCCAACCAGCCCCTTCTACGATCTGACCCTTCTCCATCGACCTCCCCCTCACTCGATCTTATCCACCCACCACAGAAATCCGTCTTTGAGCTATCCAACATTCATATTTATTTTATTTACAGCAGCCCTAATATTCGTGTCATGTTTTTGTATTGGTATTTGGTTGTAAAACATTGTTATAATTTGGTTATTTGATGCTTGCTTGGGATTATAGTTTATTATGTTATTTGCTCCTTGAAAAAATCTCTAACTGTAGGAAGGACCGATTCGATTCGAGCTCTTTCTTTGGCCCTCCACGCGGAGGAAAATCAAAGCTTGTTCGATTAAATAAATTATGTTGTCTTGCTTTGAAATATATGCGTGAGATTTAATTATCCATTAGCTAATTTGAATTCACACCGACGGATTTGCATGACATGTAGGGTTAGGTCACCGTTTATCCGCCGCCTAGAGATTCGTCCTGCGTCAGGGAGGTATCTGAAGAGAAGAAGTTGCAGTTAGAGAGATATCTAACCGCCCAAACAGGCTGCCTGCACGGCAAGAGCACGACTAAAAAAATATATTTTTAGGATCGTTCGCTATGATACCATGTAGAAATGTACGATAAATGAGAGAAATAAAATAATTTTATTAATTTCTCTAAAAATGCTTCCATGTTTTTTTCTCATCCATGTATTTGTACACTTATACGCTTATATAGGAATAAACAGAGGATAAGTAGTCTCAATCTAAGATATGAGACTAAATCCTAAAGATGAAGTATGCTCTAGATGGGCCTTTACACATATTTCCTTCAACAACAATGATTGATAGTGACAAGCTTTTAGAGTTGCATCTTTTTGAGGAAACCTCCAGCAGAGCTCTCTCCTCAAACTCTGGATCTGCCCAATTCATCTAGTGAACTTCTACTCTGGCACAAAGTCTAGGTCATCCAAGTACTCTTTAAAGCTATTATTTCCTACACTTTTTTCTTAAAAATAGTAGTCAAAACCTTCCCTGTGAACATGTATTCTTGGAAAATAAACTTGTGTTCCCTACAGTTCACATACAAATCAAGGTTCTCAACCTTTCGATTTAGTTCTTATTAACATCCAGGGTCTTTTTCATATAACATAATATGGATCTTGTTGAAGCCAAATTTGACCTCTGTGGAGTTCGGGGTCCCTGAAAGGGGTGACCTCACACCTACTACACTCGAGAGAACGTCACGGACCGGAGACTTAGGAGACTATGAACAGACCCTCGGCTCTAGCACGGAGGTCCCACCTCACACCCGGAAGGCTACCTGAGCTCTTCCCCTCCCTCACCAAAGGGCTAGGCTAGGTGCCTTGGAGAGCTCTCTCTACTCAACCAAGAAGAAGCTAAGGGAGGAGGAAGCTAAAAAGAAGTCCCCCTCCAAGGCACCCAAGGGGGTCTATTTATAGTTTTTCCAAGTCCTGGGGGTGAAATGACCAAAATACCCCTACGACCAAAAGGCCTCGGGCCAATAGAAAACAGCCACGCCGGGGGGTAAAGGGGGAATTCCCCCCGAGGGCAAGAAGGTAAAACTGCAGGGGGGCAAGGGCGAGACCGCGGCCTCTGACCGGTCTCGCCCCGCTAGGCCGCCAAGCTAGAAGGGGCAGGGGCGAGACCCCGGCCCCCGGCCGGTCTCGCCCCACCAGGCCGCCAGGCTAGAGGGAGCAGGGGCGAGACCCCGGCCCCCGGCCGGTCTCGGCCCACCAGGCCGCCAGGCTAGAAGGAGCAGGGGCGAGACCCCGGCCCCCGGCCGGTCTCGCCCCACCAGGCCGCCAGGCTAGAAGGAGCAGGGGCGAGACCCCGGCCCCCGGCCGGTCTCGCCCCACCAGGCCGCCAGGCTAGAAGGAGCAGGGGCGAGACCCCGGCCCCCGACCGGTCTCGCCCCACCAGGCCTCCAGGCTAGAAGGAGCAGGGGCGAGACCCCGGCCCCCGGCCGGTCTCGCCCCACCAGGCCTCCAGGCTAGAAGGAGCAGGGGCGAGACCCCGGCCCCCGGCCGGTCTCGCCCCACCAGGCCGCCAGGCTAGAAGGAGCAGGGGCGAGACCCCGGCCCCCGGCCGGTCTCGCCCCACCAGGCCGCCAGGCTAGAAGGAGCAGGGGCGAGACCCCGGCCCCCGGCCGGTCTCGCCCCACCAGGCCGCCAGGCTAGAAGGAGCAGGGGCGAGACCCCGGCCCCCGGCCGGTCTCGCCCCACCAGGCCGCCAGGCTAGAAGGAGCAGGGGCGAGACCCCGGCCCCCGGCCGGTCTCGCCCCACCAGGCCGCCAGGCTAGAAGGGGTAGGGGGCGAGACCCCGGCCCCCGGCCGGTCTCGCCCCACCAGGCCGCCAAGCACCTATCGGGACGGGGGCTGGTGCTAACCAACTTGACGCACCCGCCCCTCAAAAGAGGGCCACTGGGGGGGAGGTAGATTTTTCCTCCCCCTACTAGTATGTTTCCGAGCTAGAGCCAAAATTGGCCACCGAGAGTGCAGAATCTCTCAAAAGCTTAAAACTATACAGGGGCGAATACGGGGTTGTACACAATCCCCGCTCTTTTCGAGGTTGGCACAAACTCGGAAAGAAATGTCCAACCCAACGTATTCGCTGAGTGCAATTTCCTTGCGCGCCTCTCCAGGGAGTCAACCTGCCACGCCAGCTATGGGAGCCTGGGTGGCGAGAGCTTCTCTGGGTAACAAACTTGGTTTCCACGAGAGATCAACCAGCCCTGCCAGCTAGGTGAGAGCCTGACAGCGGAATCCATCTCGGAGCTAAGGACTTGGCTTCCACGAGATATCAACCTGCCCTGCCAGCCAGGTGAGAGCCTGACAGCGGAATCCATCTCGGAGCTAAGGACTTGGCATCCTCGAGAGATCAACCTGCCCTGCCAGCTAGGTGAGAGCCTGGCAGCGGAATCCATCCCGAGGTGAGACCTTCCCACCCTCCGAGAGATCAACCTGCCCTGCCAGCTAGGTGAGAGCCTGGCAGCGGAATCCATCTCGGAGCTAAGGACTTGGCATCCTCGAGAGATCAACCTGCCCTGCCAGCTAGGTGAGAGCCTGGCAGCGGAATCCATCCCGAGGTGAGACCTTCCCACCCTCCGAGAGATCAACCTGCCCTGCCAGCTAGGTGAGAGCCTGGCAGCGGAATCCATCTCGAGGTGAGACCTTCCCACCCTCCGAGAGATCAACCTACCCTGCCAGCTAGGTGAGAGCCTGGCAGCGGAATCCATCTCGAGGTGAGACCTTCCCACCTTCCGAGAGATCAACCTGCCCTGCCAGCTAGGTGAGAGCCTGGCAGCGGAATCTATCTCGAGGTGAGACCTTCCCACCCTCCGAGAGATCAACCTGCCCTGCCAGCTAGGTGAGAGCCTGGCAGCGGAATCCATCTCGAGGTGAGACCTTCCCACCCTCCGAGAGATCAACCTGCCCTGCCAGCTAGGTGAGAGCCTGGCAGCGGAATCCATCTCGAGGTGAGACCTTCCCACCCTCCGAGAGATCAACCTGCCCTGCCAGCTAGGTGAGAGCCTGGCAACGGAATCCATCTCGAGGTGAGACCTTCCCACCCTCCGAGAGATCAACCTGCCCTGCCAGCTAGGTGAGAGCCTGGCAGCGGAATCCATCTCGAGGTGAGACCTTCCCACCCTCCGAGAGATCAACCTGCCCTGCCAGCTAGGTGAGAGCCTGGCAGCGGAATCCATCTCGAGGTGAGACCTACCCACCCTCCGAGAGATCAACCTGCCCTGCCAGCTAGGTGAGAGCCTGGCAGCGGAATCCATCTCGAGGTGAGACCTTCCCACCCTCCGAGAGATCAACCTGCCCTGCCAGCTAGGTGAGAGCCTGGCAGCGGAATCCATCTCGAGGTGAGACCTTCCCACCCTCCGAGAGATCAACCTGCCCTGCCAGCTAGGTGAGAGCCTGGCAGCGGAATCCATCTCGAGGTGAGACCTACCCACCCTCCGAGAGATCAACCTGCCCTGCCAGCTAGGTGAGAGCCTGACAGCGGAATCCATCTCGAGGTGAGACCTTCCCACCCTCCGAGAGATCAACCTGCCCTGCCAGCTAGGTGAGAGCCTGGCAGCGGAATCCATCTCGAGGTGAGACCTTCCCACCCTCCGAGAGATCAACCTGCCCTGCCAGCTAGGTGAGAGCCTGGCAGCGGAATCCATCTCGAGGTGAGACCTACCCACCCTCCGAGAGATCAACCTGCCCTGCCAGCTAGGTGGGAGCCTGGCAGCGGAATCCATCCCGAGGTGAGACCTTCCCACCCTCCGAGAGATCAACCTGCCCTGCCAGCTAGGTGAGAGCCTGGCAGCGGAATCCATCTCGAGGTGAGACCTTCCCACCCTCCGAGAGATCAACCTGCCCTGCCAGCTAGGTGAGAGCCTGGCAGCGGAATCCATCTCGAGGTGAGACCTTCCCACCCTCCGAGAGATCAACCTGCCCTGCCAGCTAGGTGAGAGCCTGACAGCGGAATCCATCTCGAGGTGAGACCTTCCCACCCTCCGAGAGATCAACCTGCCCTGCCAGCTAGGTGGGAGCCTGGCAGCGGAATCCATCCCGAGGTGAGACTACCAGGCATCAACGAGAGGTACCACCGGCCCTGCCCAGCTAGTGGGAGCCTGGGCAGCGGGACCGTCTCGGAGCAAAAGAACTAAGCATCTCAATCAGTCCTTAGCAAATCTTACATCCTCAAATGGGGAAAAAGATGGGTTACATGACCCCCCCGACTCAGCTGGTCGGGGGTTGGACTCAATACAACATAAGAAAAATACAGGACTCTACCGGGACGAGGCTTCTTCAGGGGGTCTGGGCCTGGTGGTCGCCATCCGCTTCCTGCTCGCCGGACACTTCCATCCTGCTTAGGCTCTCCATGATCTTCTCCATCTCCTCTGCCTTGGCCAGCCAAGAGATGGTGTTGACAGCCGTGACATAACACTGTCTTGCCATCCTGGAGTCTCCCTTGACTCTGACCTGGATCCCTCCGGAGCTGAACTTGATGCATTGGTGGAAGGAAGATGGCACGCAACGGAAGGCGCTGATGAGGGGCCTTCCGAAGATGGCGTTATAGCTGCTTGGAGCGTCCACAATGACGAACCGGCAGTTCCTTGAGACTCCCCCCAATTTTACTTGGAGTCCTACTCCACCTTCGACCTCCTTCCTTTCTCCTGAGAATCCGAACAGGGGTCCGTCGGAGGCCAACACCCTCCTTGGCTCTACCTTCATCTCCTCAAACGCCTTCCTGAAAACGACGTTGACAGAGCTCCCGTTGTCCACCAAGATTCGGGAGACGCTGTAGCCCTCGATGGCCGTCTGAATGACCAGCGCATCGCAAAACGGATCCTCATGATCCGGCAGGTCCTTCACCGAGAAGGTGACCTTCTCTTCCTGGGGCGGCGTCTGGGAGGTTGAGGCGACGCTCCTTCGGTACATGACATGGAGGCTTGCCTTCCGAGTGGCCTCGATCCCCACTCCACCATGGATCACCGCTATACCGCCTCGGGGTCCGACATCGACCCGGTCCTCACAAACATCATCACCCCCTCCTTGGGGAAGAACCTCTTCAACCCGCACCGGTGGCTGCGGCTGGGCAGGACCTCTTGCCCCCCTCACTTCCAGGAACTCGGGGCAGGTAGCTGTGGCGTGCCCCTCCACCTGGTGGAAGTCACAGTACGGCAACTCTACCCTGACCCTTCTCCTTCCCTGGCGGTTCCTCCTCTCCCTTCGACCAATCTCCATCGCTTGCTGGGGTGGGGGCAGGAGCTGCCTAGGGGCTTGCCTCTGGAAGTTGAACCTTCCTTGGCCCCCATGGAAGTTTCCCCCATCATGGGCGTAACCTCTTCCTGGGCCCTGAGCGGGTCCTCCCTGCTGCCTCCAACCTGGTTCCGGACCCTCCTGAGCTCTCCGCTCCTCTCTCCTTCTTCCCTCCTGGGGCCTCAAGCCACCTTGCTCCTTTGCCTCCGTCTCTGTCAGCTTTGCCAACTTCTTGACAAATGTAGGGTTGGCTGCCTCCATGGCAATCTCCTCAACCCCCCTTTCCATCAGCTCCTCGAAGGAAAGGGGGGCCTTCCGAGTCAAGCTCATCTTGAAGAAGCCCTCCTTCAGCCCGACGGTGAAGGCCATCTGGAGAGCATACCCTGGCATCTCCTGGACCTCCAGGATCTCCTCTTGGAACCGGTCAACGTAGCGGGCCAACGACTCCTCGGCCCCCTGCCTTATCAAGAAGATGGATTCAGGACTCCTCTTCCGCTTCTTGGAGGTGGAGAAGCGGAGCTGGAAGCTTCGGCTCAAGTCCTCGAACCCATAGATCGACCTTGGAGGGAGTTGATGGAACCAGTCCCTTGCCTTCTCCTTCAATGTGATCGCAAAGAGGCGACACTTGAAGGCATCCGTCATCGGCCTGATGGAGACGGCATCCTCGAACCACTGCAGATGTTGGACGGGGTCATCCTTCCCCGTATAGTAAGCCATGTCTGGCTCTCTGAACCCCTCGGGAACGGGAGCTGAGATGATCAGCTCGCTGAAAGGTGACCCCCTAAGGGGTGGTCTCGCCACCTCCACTCGCGCAACCTGCTCGCCTGAGAGGTTGGCACTCGCCGGGCTAGAGAACAACTCCCGGCCAGTGAGGTCTCGCTCGACCCCATCTCCCATCCTCTCCTTCCCGGGCCTTCTTCCTGGTGCACTTCCTTCTCCCCCCGCTGGGGTCATCTCACCTAGAACCCTGGGAGTCGACTCGCCGAGGGGGGGAGCTAGCTCCTGGGGGGTCGGGGTGGAGCTGCCACCCTGAGGAGCAATGCTTCGCAGCATCTCCATGATACCCTGGACGGAGGCCATGAACTCTTGCCTCCCCACAAAGGGTCCCTGGGTGGGGAGCTCGCCGAGATCATCACTACCTCCTTGACCTCCCGTCATGACACTCTCCTGAGATCTTCTGTGCTGGTCACTCTCCACGCTCACCGCACCAAAAGTGTTGAAGCCAAATTTGACCTCTGTGGAGTTCGGGGTCCCTGAAAGGGGTGACCTCACACCTACTACACTCGAGAGAACGTCACGGACCGGAGACTTAGGAGACTATGAACAGACCCTCGGCTCTAGCACGGAGGTCCCACCTCACACCCGGAAGGCTACCTGAGCTCTTCCCCTCCCTCACCAAAGGGCTAGGCTAGGTGCCTTGGAGAGCTCTCTCTACTCAACCAAGAAGAAGCTAAGGGAGGAGGAAGCTAAAAAGAAGTCCCCCTCCAAGGCACCCAAGGGGGTCTATTTATAGTTTTTCCAAGTCCTGGGGGTGAAATGACCAAAATACCCCTACGACCAAAAGGCCTCGGGCCAATAGAAAACAGCCACGCCGGGGGGTAAAGGGGGAATTCCCCCCGAGGGCAAGAAGGTAAAACTGCAGGGGGGCAAGGGCGAGACCGCGGCCTCTGACCGGTCTCGCCCCGCTAGGCCGCCAAGCTAGAAGGGGCAGGGGCGAGACCCCGGCCCCCGGCCGGTCTCGCCCCACCAGGCCGCCAGGCTAGAGGGAGCAGGGGCGAGACCCCGGCCCCCGGCCGGTCTCGGCCCACCAGGCCGCCAGGCTAGAAGGAGCAGGGGCGAGACCCCGGCCCCCGGCCGGTCTCGCCCCACCAGGCCGCCAGGCTAGAAGGAGCAGGGGCGAGACCCCGGCCCCCGGCCGGTCTCGCCCCACCAGGCCGCCAGGCTAGAAGGAGCAGGGGCGAGACCCCGGCCCCCGACCGGTCTCGCCCCACCAGGCCTCCAGGCTAGAAGGAGCAGGGGCGAGACCCCGGCCCCCGGCCGGTCTCGCCCCACCAGGCCTCCAGGCTAGAAGGAGCAGGGGCGAGACCCCGGCCCCCGGCCGGTCTCGCCCCACCAGGCCGCCAGGCTAGAAGGAGCAGGGGCGAGACCCCGGCCCCCGGCCGGTCTCGCCCCACCAGGCCGCCAGGCTAGAAGGAGCAGGGGCGAGACCCCGGCCCCCGGCCGGTCTCGCCCCACCAGGCCGCCAGGCTAGAAGGAGCAGGGGCGAGACCCCGGCCCCCGGCCGGTCTCGCCCCACCAGGCCGCCAGGCTAGAAGGAGCAGGGGCGAGACCCCGGCCCCCGGCCGGTCTCGCCCCACCAGGCCGCCAGGCTAGAAGGGGTAGGGGGCGAGACCCCGGCCCCCGGCCGGTCTCGCCCCACCAGGCCGCCAAGCACCTATCGGGACGGGGGCTGGTGCTAACCAACTTGACGCACCCGCCCCTCAAAAGAGGGCCACTGGGGGGGAGGTAGATTTTTCCTCCCCCTACTAGTATGTTTCCGAGCTAGAGCCAAAATTGGCCACCGAGAGTGCAGAATCTCTCAAAAGCTTAAAACTATACAGGGGCGAATACGGGGTTGTACAGATCTCACTTTGGTTTATTACCTACATTGATGATCATCCTCAAGTAAACTGGGTGTGTATCTACTTAAATTAAAAAAACCTATATTACTTATTATTAACGAAAAATGTTAGTTGTAAAACAAATTTCTATTGGTTTTGTTAAAGCCCAAACAGATAAAAGTCCACAATGGGCCCATGTAGACTTTCTCCCTTTTACTTGTTTACTCTCACATAATTTGTCGAGATTAGTTGTTTTCTATCTTGTTTTGTTGTATCTATCTCTCCCTCTCTCTCTATATAGTGTGAATGTGTGATACTTGTAGATATTGGGATAATAAGATTTTGCATGTTTTAACATGGTATCAGAGTGCACAGTTTCATTAACTTCGTGCCGAATTCTCTTCGCTCAGTCTCACGTAATTATTCTCCGCAAGCTTGAGCACAAGATCCTCTCACAATATCGTTTGATCTCCTTGCTCTCGTGAGACTATCACCAGCCAACGCTCTCTAGAGCACGTTTAGAGTTCATCGAACTCCATGCAGAGCCTCGTCCAAAGCCCGTCGAACACCAACTAGAGCTTTCGCGTGACAAAGCTCTCGCCTTGTCTTCTTTATAGAGCCAATTGAAAGGTGATCAACTCTGCACAACTTCATTCCCCACGTTTGCACCCTAATCTTATAGTCCAACTTTCACGCCTTAATCCCATACAATTTCGGCTCTCGTAAATCTTCTTGCACAACTTCCGTTCTTGTTCTCGTAAGGTGTTCACGCATTAGGGAAGTTAATTTTATTTTCACATTTAGAATTTTGTGTCCTGCGAAATTGTCTAATGTATTATTATTGTTTTATGCAATTAAGGTAAGGACTTCAACTTTGATGATGATAATGGATATTTAATGATGTCTTATGTTAAATGGCTCTTTGTTCATGGGGATTGGAGAGACTATGTTACTGTTGCTTATCGATTATATGTACACTTGTGGTCGATTATTATATCATCTTGTACAGTGTTGTAGATGTCAGCCAACAAGAAGGTCCTAGGTCCAAACCACAACGAAATCAACATTTTGAAGAGAAATTGCATTCTGTAAAATATTGCGAGATATCGGCGATATATTGGGCGAGATATCAACATCAGATATATCGAGAGTTGTTTCAAACTAAAAAAACGTGAACGATTTCTGTTTTAATAAAATCACGAGATATTGGGGTTGTTTTAATAATATCACGTGAACGCGGGCTCATTTCAATCGCATTCTTGCCCTAGCTTAGAGAGGCGACTCCCTCATTTTCTCCCGTTTGGTGCTCTGGCTGTGTAGTCGACGACGACTCTCTCGTTTCGATTCTGCCATTGTTTCGACGATTCTTCCACTTCCCCAGCGTTGACGCTTTCTATCTCTACCAGTATGCTACTCTACCCTAGCTTATTCTCTTACGACACTGCACTGTGAACATTCTCTGCCAATTGCTTTCGCTTCTGTGAGCAATTTTCTCATTTTTTGGCAATAGTTTTCATTTCTTCTGGCATTTTAGGATTTGTTTGGCAGTTTTTCAGACATTTTGGCATGTCCCCTCTATCCGATTTGGTAGCGCCTTCTTCTTCTTAACTTCTGCAATTCTACTTTCTTTTTTTTTGCATCAATGTTCAGTTCTTGTGGCATTTTAGGGCTTTTTGGCATTTTTCTGACATTTTGGCTTGTCCCCTCTATCTGGATTGGTAGTGACTTCTTCTTCTTAACATCTGCAGCCTACTTTCTCTTTTTTTTGGCATCAATTTTCATTTTTCTGGCATTGCTTAATAGCCATACAGTCAGTCCGTCGCTCATTTTTTCTGGCATTGCTTTTTTATTTTTCTAAATCTTATACCAGTTCATTTTATCTCGCATTTCATTTTATATGCCTGTAGCTGTCGGGATTAATATATTGCTTTTACATTTATCGGGTAGCTATCGGGTTATGTATAGGGTTATTACTTCTAAACTTGGGATTGTAGTGTTCTGGATGCATGTGGTTATGGATGGGGTTAATCCACTAGTTTTAATTCTAAACTTGGGTCCTACTTCTAAAATATGTTGGCCTATAAATTAACATTAAATCAGTTGTTGCCGTAGCATTAAATCAGTTTTGGATGGAGTTATGTTTTTATAAATTTATATTGTTGTCCTAGCATTAAATCAGTTGTTGCATTGCCTTATATCATTAAATTTGGATGGGGTTTTCTAGCTATTGTTGTTGCAACCAATGATGTAATCATGATTCATAAATATCATATATAAATAATTCAAAATTTTACATTATTTTGAAAATATGATGAATGCTGTGCTTCTTTGTTCAAGATTTATGCATACTTAAGAATTGATTATTGAAGGAATGGTGATTGGTGAAAAATGAATATATGATTAATTGATTATTAATTAAAAATTATTGAATGATGAATAGATGATTTTGAGACTGAGTGGATTTATGAATTATGAATTGGTTGTGACGGGATATGGTGGTGCTTATGAATTAGGGCTTAAATCTGTGTTACAGATGTTGCAAAATTTGTAGAATTTTTTGGGTTATGTCAAACCGACCAAATCTTCCTAAAGTTGCAATTAATTTGTTTTATATCATTATATTACTTTTGGATTTTGCTATCTATGTGCTTTGATCATTTAACCGTATTTGTTTGTAGTTGAATCATAGAATGGACTCCTCCTAGTATTCTAGTATATCCCCAGTGCGCCAGTGCGCCAGTTCCTGTTGGTAGAGATGTGTTTTGGGCATTTGAACATATGATAATTTTTAATTATATATATATATATGTGTGTGTGTGTGTGTGTGTGTGTGTTAGAAAAGCCCATGTAAATGGCCCAGTATTGGGCCCATGTACTTTTTTATTTTCTTCTTCTCCTATTAGTCCAACATCATTGTATAAGATATCTTCTCTCCTTTTCTCTCCTATATATTTGTATTCTCTCCTTGTATTTTGATACACAAGCAATACATACAAGTTTTGAGCTCACTCAACATAGTATCAGAGCCAGGTTCCGACCTTGCGGTTTCACTTCCTCTAACCGCCCGACCCGTCTTCCTCTCCTGTCCGCTATTCCTCTGCCGCCTGTTCCTCTTCTCGCACCGGGTAGCGGACTATTCTTCCCGCCCGTTCTCTCCGCGGCTTCTCCCTTGCAAAACCGCTGCCTGCTCTCCTATCCCTCCCTCCCGTGATCCACCCCTCAGTGCCTTTCATAGCCTCTCCTCTCAACCCGTGGGCCCCACTTCCCGCTGCCTACTCTGTCTTCCTCTTACCGCGCGGCCTCCTCCTGCGGCTTATCTTGCCGCTTGCGGTTTCTCTCCTCTTGCCGCTCAAGTTCCTATTTGCGGTCCCTTTTTTGTCGCTCGAGTTCGTACTCGCGGTCTCTCTTCTTGCCGCTCGAGTTCCTACTCGCGGTCTCCTTTCTTGCCGCTCGAGTTCTTACTCGCGGTCTCTCTTCTTGCCGTTCGAACTCCTACTCGCGGTCTCTTTTCTTGTCGCTCGAGTTCCTACTCGCGGTCTCTTTTCTTGCCGCTCGAGCTCCTACTCGCGGTCTCTCTTCTTGCCGCTCGAGTTCCTCCTCGCGGTTTCTCTCTCTAGCCGCTCGAGTTCCTACTCGCGGTCTCTGCCTCTGCTTCCTCTCCCTGCTTCCCTCTTCTGGTCCCGCGGACTCTTTATCTAACCGCTGCGACTTCTCCTTGTCTCTTTAGAGCAGTCTTCTCTTCTCTCTCTTGTTTGGCCGCTGGTGTTCTCACAGTGACCGTGCGGGTTTTCCTTGCTCTCTCCCGCACCTGGTCGCGGCCTCCTGTCGCTCTCCCCTGGGCTTGTCGACGTGACTATCCGCTGCGGCCTCTTCTCTAACCGCGCGCTCTTCTATTCGCTGCGGCCTTCCCCGACTCCATGGGCTCTTCCATCGACTCGACCGGACAGGCGGCTAATCCTCCTGCTGACCGCCCGGCTTCTCTTCCCGACCTCCAAGATGAGCTAAGGATCACAACTATCTCATTATCTGGGAAGAAGAACTTTGTTCTGTGGGTCCACTCGGTTCGGCGTGTTCTTCAGGCCAAGGGCCTTGTGCTTCACCTTACTAACACACCTCCTTCCCCTAATACAGAGGACTGGCTACGAAATGACGGTCGCGTCCAAAACATGGCTCCTTAATTCGCTGGAGGGTGAGCCATACCAAATGGTCATGTACCATGAGACCGCCAAATCTATGTGGGAGGAGCTTCACTCCTTATACTATGGAAAGGATAGTCTTCAGCACCTCTACGACATTATTATCGACCTTCAGACTCTTGATGTTGGCGGGGCGGCTGACATGACCTCGTTTGTTGCTCGTGACAAGACTCTGGCAGAGGCCTGGATCCAGCATCAGCCTTCTACCACCGACCTTACTGCTCAGCGCGTGCAAAAGGAGGCCGTATGCATTGCCATGATGATGGCCCGTGTCCCGCCTCAACTTCAGAGCATCCAGGCTCAGGTGTTGGCCTCGGCCTCTACTCCCTCCCTCTCTGATGTCTGCTCTATGCTCCTTCGAGTATCACCACCCCTGGATTCTCCGGTGCCCTCCTCTCCGACCCTCCTTCAGCAGACCCTTCCCCCTTGCTTCCCCCACCGCCTTCTGCTCGGGGTGGACGTTCTGACTCTCGCGGAAGGGGACGTGGGGGTCGGGGCCGCCCCAAGTGTTCATATTGCGGCCGGGATGGCCACACTGATGCAGTCTGCTACAAGAAACATGGCTATCCTCCTCGCCCCACTGCGACTGCTTCCACTGATGGCTCCTCCTCCACTAGTATCGACCTTGAGGCCGTTCGCCTCCAGCTACAGCAACTCTAGGGGCTTCTTAGCCCTCCTGCTTCTGTTGCCTCCATCTCTACTGCATGTATTACTTGTCTTTCCTCCAATCCGCGTTGGATCTTGGACTCGGGTGCTACTCATCGCATCACCTCGATGCGGCCCCTCAAGTACTCTGATGTTCCTCATCCGAAATCTATCACCGTTGTTAATGGGGCGACTGTTCCGGTCTCCGGCTGCGCCGACATCTCTCTTGCCCCCTCCATCTCTCTTCGCTCGGCTCATTATGTTCCGGGCTCTCCTTTTACTTTGCTTTCTGTTGGTCGCCTCACTCATGATATGAATTGCTCTGTCACATTTACTCCATCTACCTTTTTGATACAGGATCGGCGGACGCGGACTACCATTGGTATGTGTCGACTGCAGAACGAGCTCTACCTTCTTGATGCCTCTCCTCCTATTCTCTCCACCGTCTCCGTTGTTGACTGGCATCGCCGTCTTGGGCATGCCCCTCCACCCGTTCTCCAAAAGGCGCTGTCTGATGTCTCTTTTCCTATTTCAAATGTGATTCGTGTGTTTACGGCAAACAGCCGCGTACTTCTTTTCCTGCTCATTGTACTAGGAGCTCTGCTCCGTTTGATTTACTGCACTCCGATGTCTGGGGTCTTTTTAAAGTTACAAGTATCTCTGGTACCGTTATTTTATAACATTTATTGATGATTATTCTCGCACATGGTTTTACCTACTTCGTGATCGCTCCGAGCTTTCTCACATCTTTCGCGACTTTATACAAGAAACTCACATGCAATTCTCCACAACTATCAAAACAGTGCGCACCGATAACGCTCGTGAATACACCGGTCATGGATTTGCTAATATCTGTGCAGAATTTGGTATTATTCATCAAAACTCTTGTGTCTACACCCCCAACAAAATGGCGTTGCCGAACGAAAGAACCGCCACCTCCTAGACATTGTCCGCTCACTCATGCTTCAAATGAATGTTCCAAAAATTTACTGAAACTTTGCGGTCTCCACTGCGTGTTTCCTCATCAACCGCCTCCCTTCCTCGGTTCTCAACTCTGCCACTCCATTCAGCCTCCTATTCCCCTCCACTCAGGCCTTCCCTATCACACCAAGGGTCTTTGGCTGCATTTGCTTCGTTCACCTCCTGGGTCCCTCGGATAAGTTGGATCCCCGAGCAGCTAAAACTATTTTCGTCGGCTATTCTCGCACTCAGTAGGGCTACCTGTGTTACTCTCTGGTAACCCGGAAGGTCATTGTCGCCGCAGATGTTACTTTTTGGGAAGATCAACCTTTCTTTTCCACACCTCATGCTCCTTCCTCCCCGACGACATCTCCACCATTGCCTATACCCCGACCCGTCATCCCTACTACTGCGCCTGTCCCCCTACGTCCTTCTAACCCTGCTCCTGCTCCCTCCAAGACAACAGTTATCCAGGTTTACACTCGCCGCCTTCCTCCTCGTTCTGCTACCCCTCTGCAGTCGGCCTCCTCCTCGGCTACCCCGCGCCCTGCTGATCCGCTATCTCCCTCTACCGCTCATCCTCTGGCAAATTATGTCTCCCTGCATCGCCTCTCTCCCCAACTACACACATTTTCCACTTCTATTTCCTCCATTTCGGTTCCTAACACTATGCAGGAGGCGCTACAACATCCTGGCTGGAAGGCTGTCATGGAGGAGGAAATGGCAGCTCTCTGGGCCAACCAGACCTGGACTCTCGCACCACTTCCCCCGGGTCAGAAACCGGTTGGGTGTAAGTGGGTCTTCGTTGTCAAACATGCCGCTAATGGGACGATTGATCGTCTGAAAGCTCGGCTGGTCGTCCGGGGCTTCACCCAACAACACGGGATGGACTATGAGGAAACATTCTCTCTGGTGGCCAAACTCAACACCGTTCGGGTTCTTATCTCGGTGGTTGTCCATCGCCGGTGGCCCTTACTGCAACTGGATATTAAGAATGCTTTTTTGAATGGCGGCTTGCAGGAAACTGTCTATATGCATCAACCTCCCGGGTTTGAGACCATGGGGGAGTCTCAGATTTGTCGCCTTAAGAAAGCTCTGTATTACCTCAAACAATCACCACGGACATGGTTCGACAGGTTCAGCAAGGCTCTTCGGGAGGTTGGTTTTTCTCGAAGCACGACAGATTTCTCGATGTTCACTCGCCACCGTACAACAGGGACGGTTCTTCTGTTAGTATATGTTGACGACATCATAATTACGGGAGATGACTCAAAGGGAATATAGGAGGTCAAACGACATCTCGATACAGTTTTTCAAACAAAGGATCTGAGACCCCTCTGGTATTTTTTGGGTCTTGAGGTTGCTAGACGGTCAGATGGTCTCGTCCTTTCACAGCGGAAGTATTGTCTCGACCTTCTTCATGATGCAGGTTACTCAGTTTGTAAGCCGATCAATACCCCAATGGATGTGAATCACAAGCTATGTGCTCAGGCTTCCGACTCAGATCTCTTACTCGAGAATCCTGAATACTATCGTCGTCTAGTTGGAAAATTGATCTACCTCACGGTAACTAGACCGGATATATCTTTCGCAGTTGGTATTGTCAGCCGATATATGCATTCTCCGCGAAAATCTCATCTTCACGCCGTTGAACGCATTCTCAGATACCTCAAAACGACGTCTGGTCAAGGATTGGTCTACAAGATCTCATCTTCAGCTCCTACATTGATAGCTTACTCTGATGCAGATTACGCTGGTTCTCTTGATGATCGACGGTCAACCAGTGGGTTTTGCACATATTTTGGAGGACACTTGATTACGTGGCGGAGCAAGAAACAAGCTGTTGTGGCTCGATCATCTGCTGAGGCTGAATACCGGGCAATGACGTATGTAGTTTCTGAACTAACATGAATGGAGAGTCTTCTTACCGTTCTGGGTATAAAACTTCCTTCCCCAGCCCTTCTCCTTTGTGATAGCCAAGCAGCAATACATATTGCCAAGAACCCGGTATTTCACGAGAGAACTAAACATATTGAAGTTGATTGCCACTTCATCAGAGAAAAGGTTCAAATGAAGAAGATTGACTTGAAGCATGTTCCCGGGACAGAACAAGTTGCGGATGTGCTCACTAAAGCTCTTCCCAGTACACTCTTCTATCAGTGCTTGTCCAAGCTTGGTGCATACGATTTGTACGCTCTAGCTTGCGGGGGAGTGTTAGAAAAGCCCATGTAAATGGCGCAGTATTGGGCCCATGTACTTTTTTATTTCCTTCTTCTCCTATTAGTCTCACATCATTGTATAAGATTTATTCTCTCATTTTCTCTCCTATATATTTGTATTCTCACCTTGTATTTTGATACACAAGCAATACATACAAGTTTTGAGCTCACTAAACAATATATATATATTATAGTCTATTAGATATATAGTATGATGTTGTTTACTTGGGTATTAAAAGTTTGCACGGTAATGTTTGGAATCATTTAAAGGTTGACAAGGTTAAAAAAGTCAATATTCTTATTTCTTTCATTAGCATCTTGTTAACAAATTAACTTTGATTTGTTTTTTTGATATAATTACTTTTTATGATATGGCGAAGCGAAGAAGATGGGGGCACATATACAAGATTTCATGTCATGGAACTATTGGACGGTGATAGTTGATTCAGAAACAATCATACAAATAAACTAATAAAGGAAAATTACTTTCTTCAATATTTAATATCATTTAGTACGCAGAAGTGTGCTTATTATCTTTAATGCTTCATTAGTTCATTATAATCATATTATTATACGTTTACTGTATAGTTTATAAAAATACATTGTGTACAATTGTATTTATTTACAAAAAATGTGTTTATATAATATTAAATTTATTTAAATATTAAAATCCGACATTGTAAAATATCCTTAATATATCCCCCGCAATCCAACATAAGACATTTCAAACCCAAACCAACATGAACCCGACTTTTGACATCTACAACCTTGTTCTTGTAAGAAGTTATATTTTAGAATCCTTAGATGTTACAAGATCTTCATGATGCTTGACGGAAAATGTTGCTCACAGAGTACAGTAGAAGTTGAAGACTAGTCAGAGTACTAATCGGAGATGCGTGAGCATCAGTGGAATCATATGTATCATTGTTAAACCCCGCGTCATCTTTACTGCCTTTAAGGAGGCGTAGTTTCAATTCAAACATTTGTACCTATATAAGTGTGGCTGTCGACACCAAAAACACAACCCCTTGCCGCAGAGCTCGATAAAATCATGGTGGGAGAGCTGCTAAGGCGGTGGTTTGTTGGAAGTAGGGATGTAAGTAGGTGGTCATGGAAGCGCTGGCGAAGGAGCTGACTCGTGTATGGGCTAGCCCCCAATGTTCGTTTCAAGGACAAGCACCGAGGAGCGGTTGGCCGAACTAATAGATGATGAACATAGGAATGGCCCATGTCCAGGAGGAATCCATCTTCGACGTAGCAGACTTGCATTATTGAACCATGAAGTGTTTGGGTTATGTATGCGTAGCTGGGCACGAAAGTGCACCTTTAGTCCACATAGAAAATAACCCAGGTAATGCTTTGAGAGGTCTAGTGTCTTGGATTGCTGAACGACCGTCGGGCATTTGTATGCATGGGAGAGGTGGCCATCGTAGAAATAAATGAGAGTCGCTTTAAAAGCTGGCAATGTCAGTCACGGGCCTAATGAACCCAAGGGATCAAGTGTGGAGCGGAATTGCCCGTGTAAAAAGTGGTCAGGAATTTTTTTGATCTTCTCATTATCGTAGAGGTCGAAAAATACTCTGCCCGCGCAAACCATCCCAATGGATCCATGCCCTTGAGGTCTGGAATGTTGAGCAAGATGGCTGTTAACCCCGAAATCGGCGATCCTTCCCAAGGCAGCCAGCTCGCCGGTAGCGGCCTGCTCCAGGTTCCTCCTGAAGGTCGCTTCTTAGTGTAAGCGGACATAATTCTCTGTCCGCTCAGGCCGCACGGCTTGGGCGGTCTCAGCGGTCTGACCGCCCAGGCCGCGCGCCTTCCTTTGGTCGGCAGGGGCCGCAGACTGCTCCTGCAGTCCGCCTCTGCAGGCCGCCCCCTTTTTCAGCTTAACCGCAAGATTGTCTCCGCAGGACTCTCTTTGCCGGACTCAACTCCCTATCCGCCCAGGTCGGCAACAAGTCGCGTCCCTTGCAGGAATTGGACTTCCTTAGCCCGCTCCTGCAGGTTGCTCTTCAAGGAAACCAGACCGCTCCAACCGCCAAAACAACAGTGGTGACCTGCCCGCAGGCCGCCAGCCAGCTCGCCAACACGCGCGGCCTGCCTCGTCAGTCCGGCAGGTCGCCCATTCCTTGTCCACCAACAGCATGGGCAGTCAACTCCTTCAGTCCACCTACAGAGCGCGAACACTCACTCTCCGGCTACCCGCGAAGATCAACAGCAATACCCAGTTCCTCGCGAGCTCGGCGGACTCGAAGTGCGATCATGACTTCCAGTACGCCTTCATTAGTGAACTCCAACAGCTTCAACAACCAGGCTCTCCATCCCAGCATAAGCGGACTCAACTCGTCAGCAGAGGCGGACTCGGCGGACTCGGCGGACTCGCTACGTAGTCCGCCTTTCCTTTGCCTCCACCCGCTCTTCTCCAGCGGCAGGGTCAACCTCCCTCAGTCCGCAGTCTAGGTGCAGACTCGGTCAGTAGTGGCGGACTCCTTCCAGCCCGCCGGGCAGCAGAACATCTTCAAGGCAGTCCAAGTCCGCGCAGCCTCCTCCGGACTCTGCGGACTCAGCGGGCACTCTTCAGCTCGCATCCCCTTAGCGCTCGTTCAGTTCAACAACGGCGGACTATGCGGATTCTCCTTGCAGTCCGCCGCTTAACCTCCAGCATCCGCCACCCCAGCAGCAGGCGGACAATATCAGCCCAGCAGTGGCGGACCCCGCGGACTCTCTTCGCAGTCCGCCACTAAGTCTCTCAGTTCGCCATCAGCAGCACCAGCTCCAGATGCAAGCCTCAGTCCGTGCGGCCTGTTGCGGACTCCGTTTTCTTCTCGCTCAAGTTACCGTCTCACCGGGGGTAACATCACCGCAAGCCGTTACCTCCTCGGGCCGATAAATAGACCACCGTACCTCTCATGGGGGGGGGGGGGGGGGAGGTTCAGACACCCCCAAGGTGCTCACGCTCGAAGACAGCCCACAACAAGCTCTAGTGATCACCTCCTGCGGACTCCGTTTCTCAATCCGCCTCTCCTCTTTTTGTAACCGCGCGCAGTCTGCCGGCTTTAGTCACCAGTCCGCGCGGCCTCTCTTTTTCCCCTAACCGCGCGGCCTGCCGACCTGGCTCTTCAGTCCGCGCGGTCTCTTCTGGCACCTCTTCCTTAGCCGTCAGCTTCCTCCTTGTACCCCTTTATTGCTTTCTTGTAAAGGTGTATTGCCTAGTTGTAACTCTCACTATTAATCGAAGGAAAGCCCGTCGCAAGAGTGACATTTAAGCCGCGGCGGGCGAAGTCTGCTGTTGCCGCTGCTAGCGGCACCCTCTTCTTCTCAGCTCAACTCAGCTCCCTCTCGGCGTCAACTGTCCAAGTAACCGTCTGCTCGACAGCGCCTGATCAACCTCCTCTTCTCGTCAGCCTTCCCGACTGCTCTCAGCAACCCTCTCCTCTATCCCCGCAACCCTTGAATAAGCGCTTGCTCCACTCTCGAGCACTCAGAAGCTTCCTCTTTTCCCGCAACCTTCATCCTCTTCCTCTCCTAGCCTGTGAGATAGAACACCCCCTCCGTGTTAACTAGGCGGTGCCGTTTTCGCGCATCAACAATGGCCACATAGGGTGTGGCCAATGCTTGTGTATTCGAGCCGAAGACGCATCGAGGACCGGTGGGCCTGTAGAGAAGGCGGTTCGGGCTACGATGGGGAGGGGGCAGGAATGTGGTTGAGGTGATGAACTCGTGAAACATGAGGTTGAGATTGGTAAGGAAGCGCTCAAAGCAACACATACGAGCTTCAACGACGGAAGTCCCGACGTAAGAGTCATGGTCATTCACCCCCGACATGCATAGTGTCACGAGGAGACACGATGCTGCAATAGCTCTAGATTGATGGTTGGCAGATACGAAGGATAACACAAACTGCGCTCGAGAATGCGCGCAATACATTGACAGGCTGGCGGCGGTGTGGTAGGATAGCAAGTTTCCACGACGAACATTTAGAGCTGGAATTGGGTGGTGGGTGGGGTTCAGCTAAAATGATAAAACTATGGATTGGAAAGACCAAAGCAAGTAAATTTACTTGAACAATTCAACAATGTGATACCAAGTGGCGTGGATAAGGTAGCCTTCATGTCCAAAGGATTGTCGCTGGGTCAATTCTACCGCCAAGATCAAGACCTTCTAACTCAATGCCCTAATCCGTCACCACCTCTACTTTATATAGGAATTTTACAATGCTAATATTTAGCAAATATTCAAATGAGGAAAATACATAAAAGGAAAATAGCAAAAATAGAAATATCATAATGACAATGATTGATTGGGTCCTATCCGCAGCCTGTGTACGGCTCAGGTTCCTCCCTGGATCCCTTCTTGAGGCGTGAGTAGACCTGAAGAGCTATGTGTGCATCATAGACTACCGATATGCTTGGCCTCGGACCTTACAGTTAACTTTTACACACAATTTACTTTCTTTGTATCATGATTTCTTCCTCCGTGAACTTTCAAATGACTGGAAAACTTTCATTTGCTTTAATTTGTTACTCTTGCTCATAATAAACTAGATTTTAAGTTCATAATATATGGCTACAGCCATTCTTCTTCTAATATTTGGTTGTTTCTTTGTGGTGCTTCGTGTCCCTTCACTATACAGTTCAATTAAATGAAGTGCGTTATGATTGTGTATTGTCGTTCAAAAACACAAAATTGATTGCTCACCACATTGCACATTGACAACCTTAGTTTCTTATATGCACAAAATAATGCATGCATATTGTCTATAAATCAGTTAGACATTTAAACATACAATTCATGAAATACAAGAAAGATGATAATTTTTTCCTTCAAATACATAAAAAACGCTCTTTAAACATTGCAACCAAAATCAATAATTGAATCCGTATGGTAACAACTTCCTAATATCTAGATCAATTTCATCCATACCATCTTTGTCATCTACTATTTGGAAAACAATCACATTGTTGGAGGTAGGTATGAAACAAGGCCACTCGGGTCAAGCTCAGCTTGATAAATGATGGAGTTGTGCTGGAGCTTATACTTATATTAATTCAATCAACTTCATTCACACTAGTTTTGTCTTATACTACTAGAAAAATTCAAAAAATATTGTTAGAAGTGGGAATGTGCTTGAGATACTTGGCTCCCAGGAGTTGATAAATGGCTCTCGAGCTAAGCAAGATGCTATTAATCTAATTTTTATCAAGTACTTGGTTTGTTCACTTGATTATAAATGTTAGATAATATTAGAGAAAAAGATGTAAAAGCCCATTAGTGTGACCCATTTATAAGCCCACTTAGTCCTCTTGTTTAGTCTCACATCCTTTGTATAGGATTCTTTCTCTTCCTTCTCTCCTATATTTTTGCACTCATACTTGTATTTTATGAATTAAGAAGTATATACAAGATCTGCAAAATTTCTCTACATGATATCAGAGGGAAACGGTCTCTCCTTGCGGTTAAGAGTTTTTTAAACCGCCGGCTTGGATTTGCCTTCCCTTCTTGCACAGGGCGCGGTTAGGCTTCTTCTAACCGCCTCCTCCTAAAAATCTCGTAGCCTCCACTTTCTTTTCCCTCCCTGCTCTGCCCCCCTTTTCTATACTCCCCGTTATCCCGTCGGGATTGCGGTTAGGATTCTTCTAACCTCCCTCTGCTCGCGGTCTGGCCAGGCTGACGGCTCTGCAATCTGCTAGCGGGCTTGCCGGGTTGGTTGTCTTCTCGCAGCGATCTGCTCGCAATCTTCTCGTTTGTCGCATCGGTCTCTCACTTCTCCGCTGCGATCTGCTTGCTTGTCGATCCGGCCTTTCTCTCTCCGTTGCGGCCTCTGTTCCAGTTTTATCAGTTGCGGTCTTCTCAGTTCGCCCCGTTGCTCTTCCAATTGCACCTGTCTCCTAACCGCTCTCCTAGCGGATTGCTCTTCTCGCAGCGGTCTCACCTTAACACGTTGTGCCTCTACCCGCTGCACTCTCATCTAGTCGTTGCGGTCAAACCTTAACCGCTGCGATCTTCTCTTGTCCGTTGTCGCTGCGATCTATTCTAGTCGCGGCGGTCTCGCCCTAACCGCTGCACTCTCATCTAGGCGCTGCGATATAATCTAGTCACGACGGTCTCGCCTTTACTGCTACAATCTTCTCTCATCACTGCGGTCTCCTATTTCTCTGCGGTATTTTCTAACCGTTGAGACCTTGTCTAGCCGCGTGCTCTCCTAGCTGCAGATCCTCTCTTTAGTTCGCAACCTTTAACCGCCTGTTCTATCCACCCACTCTGCTTCCCCATGGATCCTGTTGATGCTTCCACCCTACCAGCTCGTGTTGCTCCTCCCACGCTTGAACTCCATGATGAACTCCGGATTACTACCATCTCCCTTAGCGGGAAGCAAAACTTTGTGAAATAGGTGCACTCTGTTCGCAGGGTGTTGCATACGAAAGGCCTTCTTCATCATCTGACACGTGCTACTCCTACTGCTCCCACCGATGAGTGGATTCGTGATGATGGCCGGGTCCAGTCATGGCTTCTAAACTCAATGGACACCGAACCATACGGGATAGCTATGTATCATGAAAAGGCAAAGGCAATGTGAGAGGAACTCCACTCCCACCATTCTGGGCAGAACAGTCTTCAACACTTATTCGACATCATCTCGGACCTTCAAACTCTTGATCCCGAGGCACCAGTCGATATGATCTTCTTTGTTGCCAAGGCCAAGACCCTCATTGAGGCTTGGATACAACATCCACCTCCTACCATAGATTTGGACCCAGCGGGCCCAGAAGGAAGAAGTTGAGATTGCTATGATGATGGCCCGTGTTTCTTCTCATTTGCACAACGTTTGAGCTCAGATTCACACTTCATATATAACTCTCTCTGTCAGATATTTGCTATATGCTTCTGAAGGTTACCCTGCCCCGGATGCTCCGATGCCTCTCTCTCTAGCTCTTCTACAACAACATACACCTGTTCCAACAGCTCGAGGTTTCTCGGCCCGTGGGGGTCGCAACACGTCTCGGGGACGAGGACGTACTGGACAGTCTTCCTTTAAATGCATGTATTGCGGACGGGATGGTCACCTTGAGGTTACTTGCTGTCGCAAACATGGTATGCCTCCACATCTTACTGCCTCTGATAAAGCTGAGCCTCCTACTTCTCCCGCAACGGACTCTGCCTCTTCCACTCGTGAAGACATCAATGCTCTACGCACACAGCTCCAACATCTCCAAGGGGTGATTATCTGCTCATCTGGATCAGTTACGTCAATTTTCAATGAAGGCATATCTTGTCTCTCACAGAGCTTTCACTGGATTGTGGATTCAGGAGCCACACACCATATTACTTCGCAACGACCTCCTCAATACTTGCTGACTGCCCATCCCATGTTCATCACTGTGGTCAATGACGATACCACCTCGGTGTCCGGCGCTGCTGCTATCTCTCGCACACCCACTCTCTCCCTGTCTTCGACCCTTCCTGTTCCGGGATCACAATTTAATTTGCTCTCTGTCAGCCACCTTACTCAGGATCTGAATTGTTGTGTTACATTCTCACCCTCTACCGTTGTTGTGCAGTATTGGAAAACGCAGAATATCATTGGTAAGGGTCCGCTGTCTAACGGGCTCTACCTCCTAGATATTCCACCTTCTGCTCTCTTCGTCATCTCCTCTGTCGATTGACATCGTCGTCTTGGGCATAGCCCCCTCCAGATTCTCAAGAAAGCTCTTCCGGATGTCTCTATGCATGGGTTTACTTGTGAATCTTGTATCTTTAGCAAATAACATTGTAATTCTTTTCATCCTACTTGCACTCGGAATGATACTCCCTTCTTTTTAGCGCATTCTGATATTTGGGGGCCATATGAAACTCCTAGTATGTCTAGTTATCGTTACTTTGTCACTTTTATTGATGATTACTCTCGGTTGACCTGGTTATACTTACTTCACGATCGTGCTAAATTGACCTCAATCTTTCAAGAATTTATTACGAAAACTCGTACTCAGTTCTCCTCACCCTTAAAAATAATTCGTATTGATAATGCTCGTGAATACACTAGTCGGACATTCACTTATTTATGCACTGAATTTGGTATTATACATCAAACATCATGTGTGTATACGCCTCAACAGAATGGGGTGGTCGAGCGAAAGAATCGTCGTCTTCTTGATGTTGCTCGGTCACTCATGATTCAAATGCAGGTACTCACCCTATACTGGAACTTTGTTGTGACCACAACATGTCACCTCATTAATCACATGCTCTCCTCCATGCTTGATTTTGTCACTCCGTTCAGTCTTCTGTTTCCTTCCAAATACCCATTTACCCTCACGCCTCGTGTGTTTGGATGTACTTGTTACGTCCACAATTTGGGTCCATCCACAGATAAGTTTGCCCCTCGTGTCAGCAAGTGTATATTTGTGGGCTACTCTCAGACCAAAAAAGGCTATGTGTGTTATTCTTCCACCACTGACAAAGTGGTAGTCTCCGCCGATGTCACCTTTCTTGAAGACCAACCATTTCATGCTTCACCTTCAACTCCTCTTCTCTCTCCTCACATACCTCATCCTACCATTCCCGTCACGTCTTCTCTACCACCTCTCCTTCCCACTCCACTCCCGACACCAGTTCCATCTAAACCACCTCTTCGTTTATACACTCGTCGTACTCCACCCTCTGGAGCCCTACAACAGCTACCTTCTACCAGTGCTATCTCGCGGCCTGACGATCCAACATCACCACTCATCCCCAGGCAAATCATGTATCTCTGCATCGCCTATCTCCACCTCTCCTCAAGTTTGGACTCTCTCTATCTTCTATCTCTCTACCTAACTCAGTGAAGGAGGCTCTTCTTCACTTTGGGTGACATGCAACTATGGAAGAGTAAATGACAGTCATTTGGTCCAACCAGACCTGGGATCTCGTCCCTCTTCCTCCGGGACAATCTTTTGTCAGATGTAAGTGGGTCTTTGCAGTCAAACATGCTCCGAACGGGACAGTTGACCGCCTCAAAGCCGTCTTGTGGCCCGGGGGTTCACTCAACAACAAGGTCTTTATTATGATGAAACTTTCTCCCCCGTCACAAAGTTAAACTCTGTTCGGGTTTTGATCTCCTTAGCTGTTCATGACAATTGGCCCCTTCATCAGCTGGATATTAAAAATGCATTTTTGAATGACGATCTTCTCGAGACAGTCTACATGCACCAACCTCCCGGGTTTGAGACCACGGGGGAGTCGCGTATGTGTCATCTCCGAAAATCTATTTATGATCTCAAACAGACTCCCAGAGCATGGTTTGACAAATGTATTAAGGTCGTTCACAAAGTTGAATTCAAAAGGAGCTCGGCTGACTTCTCACTTTTCACTCGTCATCAATCAACTAGAACTGTCATTTTTCTGATTTATGTGGATGATGTTTTGATTACTAGAGATGATTCCACAGGGATACAACAAGACAGACAACACTTAAACTCTGTTTTTCAAACAAAAGATCTGGGGACTCTCTGGTACTTACTTGGACTTGAGGTTGCAAGAGGACCTGATGGTCTTGTTCTTTCACAACGAAAGTACTGTCTTGAACTCCTTCAAGATGCAGGCTACTCAGAGTACAAACCCGTGGAAACCCCGATGGATGTCAATCACAAGTTATGTGCTCATGGGTCTGACTCAGATTCTCTGCTTACGAATCCTGAGTACTATCGACATCTTGTAGGAAAACTGATATATCTAACGGTTACAAGACCTGATATCTCATTTGCGGTTGAAGTGGTCGGCCGGATTATGTATACTCCTCAAATTTCTCATCTCCAGACAGTAGAACGCATCCTCAGATATTTGAAGACAGCTCCTGGACAAGGGCTTTTATATAAGTCATCTTCCTCTCTCTCTTATTGCATATTTAGATGCGGACTATGCGAGCTCCCTTGCTGATCGACGTTCCACTACGGGTTTCTGTACTACTTTGGAGGGAACCTTATCAAATGGTGTAACAAGAAACAATCTGTGGTTGCTCGTTCTTCTGCTGAAGCCGAGTATCGTGCAATTGCGGTCGTTGTATCTGAACTTACCTGTCTTGAGAGTCTTCTTGGTGATTTGGGAATCACTCTATCATCATCAGCAAATATGTTTTGCGACAGTCAGGTTGTGATCCATATTGCAAAGAATCTCGTGTTTCATGAACGGACCAAACACATCGAAGTTGACTTTCACTTTGTTCGGGAAAAGGTTTAATTGAAGAAGTTAGAGCTAGAGCATGTTCCGGCTTCTTTGCAAGTTGTTGACGTTCTAACCAAGGCATTACCGAGGCAAATGTACCATTAGTTCTTGTCCAAGCTTGGTGTCTACGACTTGTATGCTCCAGCTTGCAGGGGAGTGTTAGATAATATTAGGAAAAAAGATGTAAAAGCCTATTACTGTGACCCATTTATAAGCCCACTTGACCCTCTTGTTTAGTCTCACATCCTTTGTATAAGATTCTTTCTCTTCCTTCTCTCCTATATATTTGTACTCATACTTGTATTTATGAATTAAGAAATATATACAAGGTTTGCACCATTTCTCTACAAAAAATATTGATATGATGCATTCTTAATAATATTAGTATTTAATAGTTTACACGGAAAATGACAATTCCCCTTCATTAATTTCTCGTTCTATCACTTACAATTCCGTATTTATTTATAGTTTCATTGCTGCAACTCCTCGCATTCAAACTCATTTCCTCTCAATCAAAAGAAGATACCTGTTCAATTGAGGTATTGCTCGATTAATTATGGTTAAACTCGAGCATATACCACGGAAAACTCGAGGTCAACTCAAATGGATTTACACCCCTATTGCAACTACCTATATATCTGCAATATAGTAAAAAAGAGTTCCCCTATCTCCTGCAGTTTGAAGATTACTCAGCTATGAGTTAATACCCTCTTAGTTTTGGGGTTCGACCATTTCACTATGTTTTATTATACACGCTTAAAAGAATATAGTTTTGATAGATATGGGACATGGATTATATGCTTAATTTTTATGAAGTAATTGATTAGAATTCCATCAAGTAAAATGAATGAAGAAATAATTTCCAAAATATTAGATAGAAATATTGTAATGGCTAATCTAGCAACAGGAGGCTCTAAACCAGCTTTATAAAGCTTAGAAAGGGCTCTCATTTACAGCACCTTTTTCAGTGAATATTAATACCTTGTCGGCCCCGATCCATAAAGATGCTTCAGAGTAAATTCATCTATTGCACTTCCAAAGTCAATTAGGCGCCTAATTGAGGCAGGATACAATGATGGTAATCAGCAACGAAATCTTAACTTCAGAAATATTAAACATTTAAAAGTACGAGTACACTATAGAAGATCAATGAATGGAGCCCCAACAAAAAGAAATTCAAACAGAACAACATATTGAAGAAAACATTTCTAAAACTTAGAAGTGCAACCTTCATCAGTTTCCTGGCATTTAACCCAAAAGGAGAATGTCAACTCTAAGCATATAAACTTAAGATAAAAATCATGTAACTCTAAAATTTTAAAATCTGAAAATAGGTCAAAGTCTTGCTGGAATTCTTTATTGATCAACCTGGTGATAGAAAAAAAACCATCACTTTTAGAATAGATTAAATACACATCTAAAAAATCAAGTTACACTTTTTACTCTTAAATTTGTAAGAAAAATGAAGGAATTGTTACAGATTCTAGACCAATTATAGTAGTTTCAGGATGAATAGAGAGCGGGACTTTTTGAAGCTGTCCCAATTAGTCAAAATAAAACTGATAATGTTTAATATTTTTGCAGTTTGATAATGCTGCAATTTCATGTAGTAGCTGGAAAGTTTTGTTACAGGAGAATTATGGGGCACACATACAACTGACAAAACAACGGCAATGCTGCATGAAAAGCATGATGAGAATGATTTCAAAATGTGAAATTTAACACATTTAATTTCAAATTTAAACTCATTTATTTTTTAAAAATTTTTAATTTCAGCAAATTTTAATTTGGTGGGTATGACTTTGTAGGGGGTAAACTAATAATAGAAGGAATGGAAAAGGCCAAAGAAGTTTTACCCTAATTTTCTACTCCTCCCATTCTCCCTTTCAATCCACTGGCAAGGGATGATACACCCACATGGGGGAAGTGCTCCTCATTCATTCTTCACGAGATCTCCACTATAAGACAACATTGGATGACAGAGGTAATCGTGGGAAGACGTTTGCTTTCTCACACTTCGATCAATCTCTATCGCGATCGGTGACTCCATTTCTAAGGATAAAACAAATTAGTATCAGAGTCACCCAGCGGAATGGACGAAGCCAACAATGAGTAAGCGGGGATACATGTGATGCCAGTTCTCACACATACATGTGCAGATGATGGACTATTGGCATCAAGTTTTCCTCATCCATCCTGAACAATGGAATTCAAACCCATGCTTCAACGAGGACCAATCATTGACGCGCCTACGGAAGTGGGAACCACCAAACTTCGCATTCGTGCAAACCCAACCCAAGTGGTCATTTATCAAGGACTTTTGGGCACTAGGCACTCACCTACAACATGTGCACCCGTTTGAGGTGGCCCTGATCCTCAGCAAGGCGGTCGTCTATGAATGGTGGTTGGAAACCAAGACGGGCCCTGCCCAGACCCCGTGCATGCGGAAACATCAAGTTGCTTGGGAGGTATCCCACTGGTTATCCTAGGGTTGATCGGAACTATCCTTACGAAAACTATTACAAATAAAGATGCACAGAAGACCGAATATTCCTCGACTAACTAAAAAGGACTTCCCCTCTTTGAAGGCAAAGTGGGTCAATTGAACTGGCACACAAGGTGTGAGCAGTTCTTAGCAAATCAGTGAACGCCATGTCAAGAATGGATTAGCATTGCATCCTACCATCTGTTAGGATCTTCCCAACTTTGGTTCGTGCAATTAGAAAGGTAACACCCACACATAAAATAGACATTCAAAAATTATGCAATATGATTTTCAGGCCCAATCTCCGCAACAATCCACTAGGGGGGCCAATTTTCCTACGACAAAGGGGGTTCATTGAGGACTATTTTGAGACATTTCAAAGGCTCTTAGCACGTGTAACCACATTATAATTTGTTAGAGGAATCAAAAATTGTAATTCTATTGAGTTTGTCCCCTCTATATATGGAGACGGACCCAAGGTGTAACAAAAATAATACATATGACAATATGTAAAATACATATTGTAACACTCCCCCTCAAGTTGAGCGTGAGATGTTGAACATGCCTAACTTGACAACAATTCTTCCAAAAGTAATTCCACTCAGGCCTTTCGTGAGAATATCAGCAAGTTGTCAGTCTGAGCGAACAAAAGGAGCACACACAAGTCCCTTTTCAATATTCTCCTTGATGAAATGACGCACAATATGTTTTGTACGATCATGTTGGACCGAGTTGTGAGCGATGCTGATGGCAGCCTTGTTATCAGAGTATAGCCGGATAGGCTCATCTTCAGAGAGACCTAGGTCAATTAGCAACAACTGCAAACATAGACCTTCACAAACACCCTGAGCCATAGCCCGAAACTCCGCTTCAGCACTTGATCTCGCCATGACCTGTTGTTTTTTATTCTCCAGGTAACAAAATTTCCACCAACAAGAGAACAATACCCTGAGGTAGATCGCCGATTGTCGTCAGAACCAACCCAATCAGCATCGGTGTAGACCTCAATTTTTAGATCCGAATTTGGGGAAAACAATATTCCACTACCAGGTGAGGATTTGAGATATCTGAGGATTCTGTTGGCAGCATCAGCATGACGAGTCTTCAGAGCGCGCATAAATTAGCTGATAACGCTCATAGCATAAGCTATATCTGGACGGGTATGAGCCAAGTATCTAGACGGGTATGAGCCAAGTAGATCAGTCTCCCTACAAGCCTCTGGAATTCAGGAATGTTTTCAATCTCCTTCCCATCATCACGACTCATTCTGTGATTTGCTTCAATTGGAGTGTCCACTAGTAGGCAACCACTCATGTCAGTCTTCTCAAGAAGATTCAGAGTATACTTCCTCTGAGAGATAAAGATCTCATGCTTGGAGCTTGTCACTTCAATACCCAAGAAATATTTGAGAGCACCCAGGTCCTTGACCTCAAACTCAGAAACCAACTTTTGTTTTAGAAGTTTGATTTCTTCCACATCATCTCCTGTGATAACGATGTCATCAACATAAACAATGAGAGCTGTAATTTTACCGGTCCTATGCTTGGTGAACAAAGTATGATCGGCATTGCCCGGATGATACCCAAAAGACAACATGACTTTGTGAAATCTCCCAAACTAAGCTCTTGGAGACTGTTTCAGTCCATATAGGGCTTTCTTTAACTTGCAGATATGCCCCACTGAGCTTTTTGGAGTAAGGCCTGGTGGGAGAGACATAAACTTCGTCATCCAGATTTTCACGGAGGAAAGCATTTTTTACATCAAGTTGCCAAATGTTCCACTCTTTACAAGCAGCACAAGATAGAAGGACACTGATGGTGTTCATCTTTACTACAGGAGCAAATGTTTTCTGATAGTCAATTTCAAGAGTTTGAGTGTACCCACTTGCCACCAACCTTTCTTTGCACCTTTCAACCACACCCTGAGAATTTTGTTTAACTGTGAATACTCATTTGCACTCAACCGGTTTCTTCCCAGGGGGAAGAGGCACTAAATCCCATGTGTTGTTCTTTTCAAGTGCATCCATTTCTTCAAACATCGTTTCTCTCCACACGGGAATCTCCAGGGCACTCTGCCAAGATGGTGGTATGGATATGGACGCAAGGGAAGACACAAAGGTCTTATGGGATGTGGAGAAAGAGTCATAAGAAACATAATTAGAAGTAGGATGTTGAGTGCAGGACCAGATACCTTTACGGAGAGTAATTGGAAGCTCAGAAGGCCCTGAGTCCGGGTCCAATGATTGTTCCGGTAGCAGGTCCAGTGTGTCGTTAGGCCTCTTTCTCCACCAAGTGTACACCTGCAAATTAGGAGCAGGAGGAATAGTAGTATGGACAACAGTATCACTCACTGCCGACGGTAGAAGCTCCCCCGGAAGTGAGGGATATGAAGTAGGAACAGGCGGTGACACAGACAGTGAGTACACAGACGAAGAGGGCAAAGAAGGTGAGTCACCTGGAGCAGGATAATAGGCCTTAGATTCACGAAACGTGACATCCATGGTTAACGAAGACCCTCTTAGTAGGAGGATGAAAACATTTGTACCCCTTTTGAGTAGGAGAGTAGCCAATAAAAACACATCGTAGGGCGCGAGGATCAAGTTTGGTGGGAGGAGGGTGGTGGATGTGAACAAAGCAGACACAACCAAAAACCTTAGGAGGGAGTTGAGAGGAAGGAACATGTAAAGTCCCGAGTGGAGTGGCATTCCCAAGAACACGAGAGGGCATGCGATTAAAAAGATACGCAGTTGTAAGGACAACATCGCCCCAATAATACTTGGGAAGACGCATTGTTGCTAAGAGACAACAAGCGACTTCCAAAAGGTGACGATTCTTACACTCCACAATCTCATTTTAAGCAGGAGAATAAACACAAGTGGTTTGGTGTATAATGTCATGCTCAGCCAAAAATGCAGCAAAGTGGGAATCCAGATATTCGCGAGCTTTATCACTGCGGAGGATCTGAATTTTAACATTAAATTGGGTAGATACCATGTTATAAAACGTTTTGAAAGTGGAGAAAACATCACTTTTCTTTCGCAGTAAATATAACAAGGTAGTGCGAGAGAAGCAGTCAATAAAAGTAACAAACCAAGCACAACCAATAATAGAAGAGACGGGATAAGGTCCCTAAACATTAGAGTGAATCACATTAAAAGGAGTTGAACTTGGTAATGAAACATGATTAAAGGTAGTACGACAATGTTTGTTAATAGCACAGACATCACAAACATAAGAAGTAAAAACAACAGCAGACATAGCATGTAACAAAAGCCTCATAACAGGGATAGATGGGTGTCCTAAACGACAATGTCAGGAATAGAGGTCGGGCGTGCTGGAGTGAAGGGCCAGAGAAGGTGCCACCGGGCTGGAGTCGAGCACATACAGACCATTGACCAGACTACCAGAGCCAATCACCGTCCCCGTCTTCGGGTCCTAAAATACACAAGAGGAAGGGTGAAAGGTTACTGAGCAGTTCATGGAATTAGTCAAATGACTAATAGATAACAAATTATGTGTGAAATTTGTAACATGCAAAACTGACGATAAGATGAGAGAGGAACAGGAGATGGAGCCCTTCCCGGCAATAGAGGAAAGAGAATCATCAGCAATGCTCACCTTATCACGACTAGAGAGAGGATTATAGGAGATAAAACCTTAGGCGGAGCAAGTCATATGATCGGTGGCTCCGGAGTCGATGATCCAATGAGCGGAAGGATGAGAACAACAGAGTGAGCATCTGGGGTCCCTATGTGGGTATATGAAGACAATGCAGAAGACTCCGTAGAAAGACCCTGCATCATGCGGCAAAGAGCAAGGACTTCATCAGCCGAGAAAGCACCAGTGAGGACAGAAGAATCAGCACCTGGCAGAGCAGGAGAAGTATATGCAGCAGCAGCAGTGAGATGGGCCGAACGGGGAGGTGTGTGACCAGTGGGGCATCCGAAGCCACGAACACCACGAGGAGGAGCACCACCTCTCGGTGGAGGAAAACCATGGAGTCGAAAGCACGTGTCTCTGGTATGACTAGTCTTCCCACAATAATCACAGAGGAGATGATCTTTATCCATACCCTTTAGCTTAGAATCACGGGCAGGACGAGCCCCCAACAAGGAAGGTGTACTAGCAGCTACAACAAAACTCTCAGGAGCAAAGTCGGGAAGAAAGGACTGACGACAATCAAACTCCTGTTGGACAATGCTACAAACCTATGGAAGGGACGGTAACAGCACACGCCCCAAAATCTGAACACTAATCTGATCCAAGTCCAGATGAAGATCATGAAGAAACTGAAAGGTCCGGTTGCGATCCTCGCGTGCATGGACCATATCCTCATCAACAGGGCTAACAGAGGTGAGGGAATCAAAATAATCGTATTCCTGATACAACTGAGTGAACTCCAAATAGTAAGCAGACGGGGGGCGATCGCCTTAGCGGAGGAAGAATATCTTCCGGCTCAACTGGAAGATCTGAGAAGCATTTCCCTTGCGAGAATAAGTAGTCTCTGCACACCGCCAAATATCAACAACAGTGTCCAAAAATAAGTAGTGGTGAGCGATGGACTCCTGCATGGAATTCATTAGCCAAGCCATGACTAAGGAATTTTCGGAATCCCATTGAGGTCAATCAGGGGCAGTCTTCTTCAGTTTTGTAGTGTACCCTATGACATATCCAAAGAGGCGACAGATCTTAAGAGCAAGAGTGATAGAGCATGACCAGGATAAATAATTTGAATCATCTAATCAGATAGTGGTAATTTGCGGAGTATTGTGAACATGACTTCCACGCAGATGACTTGCAGGAGAAGGAACCAGAGAGAGAAGCATTGTTGACGTAGTAGAATCGCTAAGCGTCGACATAGTGGCTCCAGAATAGAAATCCAGAGATCACACGCCACACAAGGCCACAAGAGGAAACCAATTCCACCAAGCAACAATCCAATTAAGAGATAGGAAGAATAAAAATCAACTTCATTCGAAAACAGGGCAACAAACCCTAGGAGACGGCGACGGAAGGAAGGCTGACCTCACCACATATCCGACGCGAGAAGAGGAAGGGCTACAAACCCTAGGAAGCCCGACTAGGGCTGAGAAGAAAGCGCTGGAACCGGCTGTGGAAGAGGCGCTGGAAGAGCGGGAGGTTGGCGCGGGTTGACGCAGCCTGCGCAGCTGCCGCGGGCGAGACGCGGGCTACGCGCGAGATTGATGCGGGAGACGAGGGCTGTCGCGGGTGAGACGTGGGAGAGACAGATGCGGGAGAGCAGCGAGCGGCGCGGCTGTCGCGGGCTAGACGAATGCGGGAGAGCAGCGAGCGGGAGAACGAGAACGGCTAGGTTATGCGTGGCTCTGATACCATGTTAGAGGAATCAAAAATTATAATTCTATTGAGTTTGTCCCCTCTATATATGGAGGCGGATCCAAGATGTAACAAAAATAATGCATATGACAATATGTAAAATACATATTGTAACATAATTCGAATAATAAGTCCATGTATGCATAACAAGACTTTAGGAACGACACAAATTGGATGTAGAGTTTGAGAATCCTTTAGGTTTGATTACGTCCATGAGATGGTTCATGTATGATAATCCTATATTCGTCTCTTACACGCACAAGTAACACAAGGATCAAAGAGGTGTTGGTATAATGGGAGAACCAGCATACTAAAGAGGTAACATATGGAACATGGAAGGCATTTCAACAATACTATAATTGCTCCGAACTTCCAGGTGAGCTCGTATTGGAAGAGGGTGGTGATATTACAGACGCACTTTAGGGGCACACATACAACTGACACAACAACAACAATAATACATGAACAACAAAACATTGATTACAATTTTAATAGTTTAGCGTGCATTTAATTTAAATTTAGGCTCTGCTAGAGACAGCGGTGTCGTTTTAAAAATTGTGAGAAAGGAAGATAATAAACTGTATTTTCAAAACCGAAAAAATTGTGAATAACCTTTGTTAGTAGTTAGGTTCAAAACAGAAACAATTTAGATCTTTGGCAAAACGTTGTTGCGGTGGCTGTTTAAATTAAAATTAATACAAATATCTTGAATAAAATTTAACATAATTTTTTTTAACAAAATAAAATTAAAATATCAGATCTCAAACGGGACCTAAATTGTAGAGAATGGCCAACAATGATCTAATGAAACATTTTGGTTCTGCAAACTTTTGTACTGAAAAAATTTGCTAAACACCAAGAATGCCAAAGATTGCAAAAGATGCCCAAAATTATACGAAACACCTAGGTTTTAAATTTTTTTAGCTTGGGAAATATCTCATTTTGATTGCTAAAGAACAGGAAGCACTTATTCACTGAAAAAAAGATCGGGAAGAAATATACCTGGCGAGCACTTATGCACTGAAATAAATATGTGGGGAAGAAAGATATGCGACGAAGATGACGACTTCAGATGCTACAAACCCACTCGTCGGCTTCGATGGGAACGACGACGACATGGATGGTGTCGTCGGAAGCTGCTGCCATGAGGAGTTTTCTCGCAGAAGTGTGGACTTGCCGGTTGAATCGGGAACGTCGACTTCAGATGGACTCGTCGGAAGCTGCTACTGTGAGGAGTTTTGTTGGGAGATGAATTGGCGACACCTTCTTGTGGAGGGCAAGGATAGACTCACCAGCAGCGGGGGCTTGTGGAGATCTGCCGATGTTTAGCGAAAAGGGGGAACAGAGGGTTCTAGAGCGGCACGCTGGAGCATGATTGGGCCAGCCTCAAAAGAGAGAAAGACGCCCTTTACAAACGACCGTCTTACAAAGCATATTGCCAAACGGACGAATGGGTTTTGGTGCCAATTTGACCGTCAGAATGGAACAGAAATGGCCTCTCAAATGGGCCCTTAAACTTGTTTAATTTGCAAACTTTTAATTTTAGCATTTTTAATTTGGCAATTATAACTTGTACAAGGGAGAAACGATTAATAGATGGAATGCAAAAGGCCAATGAAATTTTACCCCAACCTTCTATTCCTCTCTCTCATTCTCACTTTTCTCCACCAGCTAAGGTTGATACTTGATACTCCCTCAAGGGGAAAAGCTCCTTATTTCTCACTCTACCAGATCTCCACGAAAAAGAAACATTGGGGGGACATATAGGTAATCGTGGGAAGAAGTTTGCTTTCCCTCACTTCTATCCATCTCTATTGAAATAGGTGACTCAAGTCATCTGTAGGGTTTACACCAAATTAGCATCATAGTAATTCACCGGCATGGAGGAAGTCAACAATGAGCAGGGGAGAATATGCGAGATGCTTCACAAACTCCTTGAGGATTTGACGACAACCCAAGTAGCACACACATAGGTTGTGAATCGAAGGATTGTCGGCACCTAGTTCTCCTCATCCACCGGAACACTAGAATCCTTATCCACACTTCAGCGAGAAGCAATTGTTAACACATATATGGCAGTGGGAACCTCCAAATTTTTCGTTCGTGCAATTCCACCCCAGTCAACCATTTATAAAGGGCTTTTGGGTAATAAAGTCCCTCGTTTGCAGTAGCGCACCAACTTGAGGCGACTCCTACCCTCGGCGAGGCCCGTCAAGTTGTGGATGGTGGTTAGCGACCAAGATGGACTTTGTCCATATCCTATGTGAATAGATGGACAGTTTTCCTCCTCATCTAGCAGTAACATTGGAATCCCTACCTACATTTAAGCAAGAACCAATGGCCTCATGCACATACAAAAGCGGGAACCACCAAATTTTTTGTTCCACCCCAGTCGACCACTTATCAAGAAATTTTGGGCATTGGAGTCCTGCTCCTGCAGCAATGCACCCACCTGAGGTCACTCCAGCCCTCAACGAGGCCGTCGGCGGTGGTTGGTTGTTGGCGACCAAGATGGGCTCAGTATAGATCCTAGGCATGCGCAAACAACAGGTTTTATGGGAGAGTTTCCCGCTGGTTATTTAAAGGTTGATCAGGACTATCCTTACAACGACTATTATCAAGATGGAAGCAGCGTTCCTTGATTTGTTAAATTGGACTTCCCCCTAGTTGATGTAATGAAAATTCGCTGAGCTAGCTCACAACAACTTTTCAAACTTTACATTCAGAGCGTTGGATTGTGATCCTACTATAAAAAAAGTGGAAATTAAATTACTAGGGCAACTAATGTGACGCATCTCAATGTAGTTATCGCAATCACGGAACAAGTTCGAGGATGAAGCCTAGAATGTCAAACAAGGCATTGTTACTTTCAATTAGGTGTACTCGTACCAATATTGGGATAAATCGCATACCCAACTGGTCCATAAGTTTTTACCCTTTCTCTAGATTATTCCGTAAGATAGCCTGTTTTCTATAAATGAAAAGGACTTTTGTAATTTCATCTTTGATTTGAAATGGGCACTTTTGTCGTAAAGAACTTATTCTCTTACGCAAATTTGTTACATCATGATTGTTGGATAAATCGCATACCCAACTGGTCCATAAGTTCAAACTTATGGAAAAAGTGCTACTATTTCTTTTTAAGTAAATAGCACAATGAGTCATAGGTCAAGTGAGGAATGTTAACACCCCACTCCCACCTCCCCCCCTCCAACGTCCAGCACGACTCGAAATCATCTGGTAGCCACCTAACCCGCTGAACCCGCGTAGGTTGACAAGTGAATTGAATTATGGGGGATTGCATAGCTAAAAGAGTGCCTCCGGTCTCGATCCCGTAACCTCGCTCTGACACTACTTATTTGATCAAGTGCATAACCAACTGGTCCATATCGAACTTAAGAAAAGGGTACTACTTTTTCCTTTAAGTAAATAACCCAACCTGCCACGGGTCAAGTGAGGGACGCTGGTACCACAACAATGATTCAGCAATTCCGATGACCATCACTGTCTTAGCAACAACAAGCTAGTAATATTCTTGTAGAGTTTCCGGTTATGTTGGTATCAAAGCAAACCAATATTCAGTGACCAAGTAATTTAGTTAAAGTTAGATGCCAAACACAAGCACTGATTCATATTCAAGCTTCATTGTTTATTGAGTTCCACATAGCATGATCAAGGAAAACCTCTACCTTACAACAAACTTCATCTATGTCAACCTCCTTCAACATTGTTGCTCTTGCAAACTTCAATTTCTGATGACGACTCAACCCCTTTTTAAGGGAACATCCGTTTCCAGCTTTCAACTACGATGACCCAAGCTCTTGCGATCTTCTTCTTAAACATTTGACGACCGCATTTTGCAGTTCTTCGGCGCTGTTTCCCTTCAACAGAAGATCCCAACTACTCTTCCTTTGATGACATAAGCGAACACAATTGTTTCATATATACCTACTTCCCATCCTCGGAAGCCACACCGTCGAGATTGTTTCTTATGGACTACCTGACTGCTTCTCCTGCAGTTTCCGCAACCACCCACAGTGGTTCCCATAGAGCCATTCTATGATTCTTCTTCACCTAACCATACACCGTTTCTGCAACTCTTGCAGACATCTCTTCTATAAGAAGATGACACACAGCCTTAACACCCATTTTCTTTGCAGAACCTGATCACAACTTCCATACTTTGCAACTCTTTAACTCGGCGTATAACAGTTCCGACAGACAAATGTTTCTTCTCCTTCATTCATACGAAGGAAATTTCACAACAATAACTAGCTGCAGCATCCATTCCCAAAAAGTAGAGCCGACTACTTCTACAGTTCGTTCACTGCTTTATTGCATCATGACTAACATGCACATTGGGGTCATTGAAAAGCATGACACCTTTTTGTGTCGAAAAAAAAGGTAGCCCTCGCGATGACGTGCAAGATATGATAGAGAAATTGGAAGATTTGAAGACACCATTGGTAGAGCTTATTGCATTTCTCAAGGACAACCGAACAATGACCACAACAACTAATGATCAACCAAGGCCTCATAATCTGGCTGTCATAATTCAAGAATTCCCTTGCTCACCAAGATGAGAGAGAACTAGGACTGCACCGCATTAATCTTAGATGATTATGTTATGGATGCTAATCAAGAGCAAGACAACAAGTTTTTTCCAACCAAAGAAGAAGTGGAATGTGAGCCTAGGATTGAGCGTTTCTTGGAGATCCTTCGTATTACTCTGATGAACAAGATAGCTCCACTCACACTTGGATACTCATGTTTTCACTTTATGGACCTTGTCATGCTGTATAACTATCATCAAAATAATTTGATATGAAGTAACAAATTAGGATGTTGGTCAAAGATACTTGTAAGTATGACTTCTAATATTGTTGTCAACAACATTGCAAATGACTTATTCCATATATAATAAAATGGGGGCGATTGGAGAATTCATGACGTTCGCTTATCCCACAGACACGCATCTAGCTCGAGGATTAATTTTTTTGAAGACATGATGTACTTAGGCATTAGTGAGATTATGACAAAAGAGAGGGCACAATGACGACAGAGGATCCATATTAGCCGACCCCATTATAGTGGGAAAAAGGGTCTGTTTGGGACAGCTCTGGCGGATTGAAAAGCTGCTGTCCGGATAGAACTGTTCTAAAATAGATCTCTGGGGAGCAGTTTTGAAAAGCTGCAGAGTGTTTGGGTGTTCTGTGCAGAAGTGCGCTTTGAAGAAATAGAGCGAGAGCGGGAGGAGGAGGGAGCGTCGGCTCCGGCGAGATGTGTCAGCTACGGCGAGATCCGTCGGCTCCCGCGACTTGCAGGAAGAATTGGAAAAGTCGGGGTCGGTAGATTCCAAAACCTGTGAGAGAGAAAGCTATTTTGCGAGAGCAGAAGCTGGGGGAAGGGATTTCCGAAAAGCTGCAAAACAGCTCCAGATTTACGAAAAGCTTTTCATAAGGAGCTGTCCCAAACACAAAAAAAACAGCTCTGGCGGCTGGAAAAGAGATTCTCCAGCCGCCAGAGCTGCGCCAAACAGACCTAAAGGCTTGAGTGTTGTTGTTTGGAGAGTCTAATGTAACACATCTCAAAGCATTCACCACGTTAGTGGGCAACTAATTGAGGAAAAAGCCCAAAAATGTTAAATCAAGGATTTTTTTTAATTGGTGCTTATTTGTACCTGTATTGAGATAAATCTTAATTGATTATGTTATTTTAGGTTTGTTGGTATTTTTTACATTTTTCCATATTTCTAGCTTGTTCCTGGATTTTTAAATATGGTTTATGGCCCATGTAATCTTCATCTTTGATTGGAATGAAACTTCCCCCTAAAGAGCTTCTCTTCTTTTATGGATTCGAAGAAGTGGATTGAGTATCTCCTACTGTCATTGTTTTAACAGCGACACTGCTAGGAGAGGGAAAAGGAGAGAAGAAATTGAAGAGGATAGAAGAGAGAAATTCAAGATCTTTCATTCCACTTCCAAGAAGCCTCCAAATACAATAGTTAACGGCTTCTATAGTCGCAGTGCTCACAATGCATAAAGAGATACAAGTAGCGTAACCCGATACGTTCGGCTAAGCCGACACGTTATTAGCATGACGCTCGCGACGTCGATGCACTTTCCACATTGGCAGTCGCCCTTCTCCCTCCTCCGCCTCGTCGCTGTCCGTAACAATACTACCCTCTGGGGAATTCGCCTTGTCCTCACGACAGAAGTCTAGAAACTAGTGGCACAACTCTGATCAGTCCACCAATATAGCCTCTGATAGCGGTTGATCCTGCCAAACCACCAAGACCTGCTCGACTATCCGCTCCGCGCAAAGGATCGTGCGCGTGTCCGAGATGCGCAGGGGAAGGAACTCTGATGGTGAGGCGTCGAGTGCAAGCGGGGGAAGCGCCGCCTCAACTGGATGATCTCCTATCACTCACTTGAGATGTGAGACATGAAACACTGGGTGAATGCATCTTTCTGGAAGTAGGCGAAGGCGGTACGCTGAGTGCAACCTGAGCAAGAATCTCAAATGGAACGAAAAACTTGGCCGCCAAATTGGAGTCAGCCCGCGGGGTCACTGTAACCTGACGGTGCGTTCGGAGATTGACGAACACCGCGACACCCTCTACGAACTGGGCGTCTCAGTGATGGTGGTTTGTCGAGGCCACCATCTTGTCTTGTGCGTGTTGGAGGTGATGGAAAAGCTGAAGGAGTATGAAATCTCGGTTGCAGAGGAGGTCAGCCAAGGCAACAACGGCTCATTTGCCTAGAATAAAGCGCGTGACAGAAGGCGAAGGACTACCGTAGACTGCCTTGAATGGTGTGGTGTCGGAGCTGGAATGGAAGGACGTGTTATAAAAGTACTCATCCTAGGAGAGCCACTCCACCCATGCGCGTGGGTGGTCACACATAAAGCACCTCAGATAGGTCTCCAAATAGCGATTCATGTTTTGGATTGTCTGTCTGTCTGCAGGTGGTATGTTGTACTCATCTGAAGCTGGGTGCCCGACATATTGAACGTCTGCTAAAATGAGCTCAAGAAAAAGGGGCAGTGGTCGCTCACAATGGAGCGATGAAACCCATGTAGACGGACCACCCTGTCAACGAAAGTCGCAGCCACCCCTGGGGCTGTGAATGGATGACAAAGGGAAATGAAGTGAGCAAATTTGGATAAGCGATCCATGACCACTAAGATGCAGTCTCATGTCTTGGAGTGGGGAAGCTTGGAAATAAAGCTCATAGTGATGTCCTCCTAGATCTGGGCCGAAATAGGAAGCAGTTGAAGGAGGACCCCAGGGAAAGGGGCCTCGTACCTGGCGCGCTGACACGGTAAATAGAGCGACAAAATCCTTGACAAGTTGGAACATCCCTAGCCAATAAAGGGAAGCAGCAAGGCGGCGGTACGTCCGAAAGGCGCCGTCGTGACCCCCCCTCCGGGGTTGCGTGGAACTCGGGGAGTAGGCGGGGAATCAGGTGGGATGATGCAGAGAGTGCCAAACAGTCACTGTTGTAGAGGTGATCGTCTGTAAGGCGATAAGGCGGGCGGGCGGTGGTCCGCCAGTAAGGCCTCAACAATCGATTGCAGGACGAGGTCAACCACCAACTCGCGTTGAAGAAGAGAAACATCCTCCCAAAGTGGTATAGATATGCCAGTCAAGCTTGTGGTCTGTGGTTGTCGAAAGAGAGAGCGTCGGTCGCATGGTTGGAAGAACCTACTGGAAACTCGATCGAAAAATCGTAGCCAAAAAATTTGTCACCGAGACTTGCTGAGCTGGAGTCGCAATCTTCTGGTGGAGGAGGTAGCGCTGACTATGATCATCAATCCCAACCGTGAAGTGGCGGCCCAACAAGTAGGGGCGTCAATGTTGTACTGCAAGAACCGAAGCTATCAACTCAAACTTGTAAGCAGATGGGGTAACCCGATAGCTGTGAACATACAGTTGAAGAAGGCAATGGGTTGTCCCGCTTGCATACTGCATCGACATCCGAGCCAGAAGCGTCGAACTCAACCATGAACGGTTGCGAAAATCCTAGCATAGCTAGCACGAGGACGGTGCTCAGAGCCCGTTACAGGGTTTGGAAGGCCATGGTTGCCACTGACGTCCACTAAAAACTGTCGGTCTCTAACTTCTTCAACGTGTTGGAGAGTGGTTTGGCAATCTTGAAATAGTCTCTTGATGAAACGAAAATAGTACCCCGTGAGACCCAAGAGCCCATGAACATCGCAGAGAGGCTGAGGTGCGGGCTACTGAAGGACGGCCCGAACCTTGTCTGGGTCCATAGCCATGCCATGTGCGGAAATGGTGTGCTACAAATAGCTAATTTTGGTCTGACCGAAAACGCACTTCTTGGGGTTCACCTGAAAAAAGTGCTTCAGGAAATGGGCGAGATATGTCCGGATATGCTCAAGATGGTCCTACCAAGAAGAACTGTATATCATGATGTCATTGAAGAAAACCAAGATATACCTACACAGGGTCGATCAGAATAAATCAATCAATGTGGCTAAAAACGTGGTGGGAGCATTCATCAAGCCGAAGGGCATGACAAAGAACTCATAGTGCCCGTCATTTGTGCAAAAAGCCGTCTTGGGAATATCTGTAACACCCTCATTTTTCGTGCACTGAATTTCATTTATTTTTCTCTCCCCAATGATGAAAAAGGCACATTTATCTTGTCGCAATATTTTGACGAATTTTGTTTTGTTTTTTTTTTGTTTTGCTTATCATTTTGATATTTTTGGATGAGTTTGGGTTACTTTTTATGTGTTCTTTCATGGGGTTTGTTACCTTTGCTGGTTTAGTGGGCTGAATATATTTTTATGTGGGCTTTCATGGGGTTTGTTACCTTTGCTGGTTTAGTGGGTTGAATATATATAATAGTGGGCTTATTATTATTGATGGCTGCCTTATTTGGCTATGTGTGTTGGCTGTGTTGGCTATGTGGGCTGCCTGTGTTGGCTGAATGCTGGATATGGATAAGCCGGCTGAGGTATGTGTTGGCTGTGTTGGCTGGCGCTGGATATGGTTGCTGGCTGAGTTTGGGCTTGTGTTTAGACACTTGGTTGTGGAGTTTTGACACTTGGTGTTGGCTGAAATTATGTTGGGATGCATGTGGTGACACCTCGCTGAGTTACCAACTCCAATTTGGCTTTTTCTTGCCTCTTCATCGCCCCTACTCCTCTTTAAATATTGGGTGGATTTCTGCCTCTTCTCATCCACCTGCTCTCCCTCTTCTCTACTGCTTCTTGCTGGACGAGTTGCTGTTCTCTGTTGTCTTGCTGCAGCCGAGCTGCTGTTCTCTGTTGTCTTGTTGCGGCCGAGCTGTTGTTCTCTGCTGTCTTGCTGCGGCCGAGATGCTGTTCTCTGTTGTCTTGCTGCAGCACTGCCCCTAGCTGTGCTCCCGAGACTGCTGCCTCTTCTACCATTTTGCTGAGCTGTGCTGGAAGCTTGTTGCCGCCACCTTTGGTTGCTATATTGCTGCCTTTTCCTGGGACTGGTTCAGTTTAAGTGCTCTATTTTGATTAATTTTTGGTTTTATTGTTGGGAAGTTATGTTGTAAGCCAAGTTAACCTTTATACGTTGTTGGACAATTACGTTTCAGAGGACGGGAAGTTCATTCGGGGGCTGATTTTTAGCCCATTCCGAGGCATATTTCTAGCTGTCCGGCAACGTATAAAATCAGATTTTGGCCTTTCCGATTTATCGTTTTTGTTTTCCGATAATTTTGCGAATCTTTCTAAATCTTTTGCACTTTTCGCTACAAATATTTATGAGGAGATCAGTTTATTATAAACTCTTATTCATGACAAGATAAAATTCATTTAAAACTCTGCATGGGAAAATGTGATGGTTTCAAATTCAATGATGTGAAGACATCCACTGATGGATTCACCAGTAGGGGTGAGCCTACAATTACGTCCTTCGGGGGCGGGTCCCAATTCATGTTTGCATCATCGGAGCATTTCCTATTTTATGTAACTCAAATTAAGGGGTAATTAAGATTTCAGCTTTGAGAAGGATATTATTCATTATTGTACTGTATGCATATTGATAGTATTTTCATTGTTTGCATGTACTACATTTCACGAAATATTTATCTCAGTTAGTCATATTTTTATGACTAACCCTCGGTGGATTCAATTTTTTTCAGACATCAGGTGGAACTCCAGATGTACGGCGGAAGTTCGCACCAGAAGAATTAGAGAAGGTATGGTTGAACGTCTATAAAGGAATCGAAGAGGGTTCTGAGAGTCACAAATTACTATGTTCAGAAGATTACTGTAAATTTTTAGCAGATTTCGAGTAAACACCTGTATGATCATGTACATAAATAAAGGAATGAAATAAAAAATTTTGTGTTACTCTTTTGTACTCTTTACTACAACTCACTGGTGAAAATCACTGCCGATCATTTTGGGAAGCCCGAAAAAAGGGTCTTCACAATATCCCCTCCCTTAACTGAATCTGATGGTAGTCCATGCAGAGGTCCAATTTAAAGAAATAGATGGTCGCTCGTAACTCGTCCAATAACTCTTGAATGATCGAAATATGATACTTGTCTGGAATAGTGACCTTATTGAGTTCCCGGTAGTCCATGCAAAATCGCCAACTGTCATTCTTCTTGCGGACTAGGAGGAACGAGCTCGAGAAAGGGCTAGCGCCCAGGCGAATGATTCCTGCGGCTAGCATAGTGCCAACCAATGTCTCCATCTCATCCTTCTACGCATAGTTGTATCGGTACAGTCGAACGAAAAACACCCCCCTCCTGCAAGGAGATGTGGTGGTCTGTCGGCCTGGATGGTGGAAGGAGTGTCGTGTCGGAGAAGACGTCCGTAAAAAGGTTCAAAATAGACTGCAGTATCGGGGAAGTCGCTCCTGCTTCACCACGTGCCATAAGGAGGCCACCCAATTCACATCGGTGGATTTCTGAAGGGACCGTAGGGATACAGATTGGAGAAGTAAACTGAATCACCTTCTAGCAAGCAAGAAGTCCCCTCACAAAGGAAGTGCATGGTCATGCAGTCCGAAATCATGCTGACATCACCGAGGGTGCGGAGCCAAGCTGCCTCGAGAATAATATCCACCCCTCCAAGAGAGAGCATAGAAGTCTACCTGAAATGGACCGTGGCCAATGGTGAGAGTGAGAGTCGAGCATAAACCACCCATTGTAAGACACCGACCATCTCCTAAGCACACCACGAAGCGATCAGTAGCCTGCACCGGCAACGCCATATGATCCACCGGGCATTGAGAAATAAAATTGTGGCTCGCTTTGCTATCAATCATCACGACGACGGAAAGCCCCTGAAGCATCCCTTGAAACTTCATCGTCTGAGGGCCCGAAAACCAGCCGACGGCGAACAACAGAAGGGGCAAGCAGTGGAAAGTGGCAGCTGGGTGTCCTCGCCAGTCTTGTCGAACTCACGAGTCTCATAATCGGCAAGAGTAATATCAGGTTCATCCTTGACAATGAGGATCTGGAGGTCCTTCAACGTGCAAACATGGGTCAGAGAGTAGGGTTGTTTGCAGTGGAAACACAGGCCTTTTGTATGCAGATCATAGTATTCCTGATTAAAGTGTTGGGGTGGGACATCGGCCTAGGGAGACGTAGCGGTGGCACGGCGCGGTAGGGGGTCGGGGGTGTCTCCCACTGTGGGGGATGGTAGGCCGCGGTCAGGTGGTTGGTCGGGTGCGACAGAAGCATTGTGGGCGGCCTATCTGTATCCATGGGCCTAGCCTAAAATCCACTTCAACCATGCAAGCGGGATCCATGGCCTCCGCAATCGACGACGCGTGGTGGGTGCGAATACGAGCACAAATATATGGGAGAAGCCCGTGCATGACGAAGCAGAGGTAGTGGTCAGGCGAAAGGCCTGACACATACGTAGCGAGAGCAAAGAGCTCATCAATGTAATCGTCAAGGGAAACCGTCTGGCGGACGCCGCGGAGCCCGAGTAATGAGCATCGTAACGGTGAATGAGCTCATGTTGGAGATTCGACCAAGACATGGTCAGTTTGGATTGACATAGCCAACACACCAACACACCAAGAGGAGAACGGGGCCCTGCATGTCGATCAAGTTCGTGTTGACCTTCTGTGGCTATGAGATTTGTTGGATATCAAAGAATAGTTCGGCCCGGGCAATCCATCCTATGGGGTCTGTGTCGTTGAGGGAAGAAACATCAAAGGAACGAGATCCTGGAGAGACGACCGTGGTTGTGCTTGTCGTGAAATGAAATGAAATGAGGAAAAGTCTTGACCCCTAATTAGGAGCCCAAGTATATATATATTATCTCAAATACACTATTACATTTTGCCCATACACAATATTACAAAATATTATGACAACTCCAATACTCCCCCTCAAGCTGGAGCAAAGATGTCAATCATGCCCAGCTTGGAAATGGTCAAATCTGAACGAGTAATACCAACAGCTTTAGTGAAGGCGTCAGCGAGCTAGTCAGCTGAGGGGACGTAAGTTGAAAGAACAGTCCCAGTACGAACGTGGTCAAGCAGAAAATGAACATCCATCTCGATGTGTTTGGTGCGCTCATGCAGCACCGAATTCTGGGTAAGTAGGAGAGCTGACTTATTATCACAGTAGAGAGTTGAGACATCAATAAGAGATAGACCAAGTTCAGTTAACAACGATCGGAGCCAAACCAACTCAGAAACGACGGGTGTCATGGCGCGGTACTCTGACTCAGCAGACGACCGAGATACAATGGATTGTTTCTTACTCCGCCACAAAACAAGATGATCACCATGGAATACACAAAAACCTGACGTAGAGCGTCGATCTGTCAAAGCGCCAACAAAATCTGCATCAGTGAAGCAGTAGAGACGGCCGTGGTTGTGCTTGTCGTGAAATAAAATGAGAAAAATCTTTGACCCCCTAATTAGGAGCCCAAGCATATATATATATATATATATATATATATATATATATATATATATATATATATATATATATATATATATCTTATCTATATAAAGTAATATACATATCTTGAGTCACGCCAAACTTTAATTTTTAATCATTAGATTTACTTCAAACAAATCCTACGATTGAGAAAGAGAGGGGAGGAGAGAGAGAAAGGGAGAGAGATGGCGGAAGGGAGAGGAGAAAGGGGCGGAGAGAGGGGGAGGAGAGAGAGGGAGAGAGAAAGGGAGAGAGATGGGGAAAAGAGAGAAATAAGAGGGAGAGATAGATTGCGTGAAATTAATGTTTTACGTCAAAACATAATTTTATTCATAAAATAAAAATTGTAATATTGATTTATATTTTTTTACGGTCATTTTGAGTACTCATGTATATATTGCAGACACTGACCGTCTTGATGTAGGTGCATCCTGTTTTGATGCGGGCGCAGCCCGCAACGACGCATCGAGCACGGGAGAAGCCCGTTCGGAGGCGGGCGAAGCCTGCCTGGATGCGGCCGAAGGCCTTCCGAGAGCATCGAGTACAGACGTAAGACCAACAGCTTTAGTGAAGGCGTCAGCGAGCTAGTCAGTCGAGGGGATGTAAGTTGGAAGAATAGTCCCAGTACGAACGTGGTCACACAAAAAATGAACATCCATCTTGATGTGTTTGGTGCGCTCATGTAGCACCGAATCATGGGTAAGTAGGATAGCTGACTTATTATCACAGTAGAGAGTCGAGCCATCAACAATAAATAGGACAAGTTCAATCAGCAGCAATCAGAGCCAAACCAACTCAGTAACGTCGTGTGTCATGACATGGTACTCTGACTCAACAGACGAACGAGATACAATGGATTGTTTCTTACTCTGCCACAAAACAAGATGATCATCATGGAATACACAAAAACCTGACGTAGAGCGTCGATCTGGCAAAGAGCCAGCAAAATCTGCATCAGTGAATCAGGAGAGACTGGTGGCACTATCAGCCCGATAGAACAACCCAAAACCAGGAGCGTGTTTAAGATAGCGGACACGTCGAGCAACCTCTTCGTGAGATATCCTGGGTGTACAACCCCGTATTCGCGAAAAGGGGCTCCCGAGCAAGGCGTAAGGCTTGCCAGCACGGTTTTAGGCTTTTTGAGGATTTTGCACTCTTAGGGATCAATTTAGGGTCAACCTTCAAAATATACTAGTAGGGGGATGCAATATTTGCCTCCCCCCGCCCTGATGTCAAGGGGCAGGTGCGGTGAGAGGCCGACCCAAGGGTCCCGACCAGGCCGCCCAGCTCCCATAGCTGCCCAGGCCGCTTCAGGCCGCCCAGCAGCTTCAGGCCGCCCAGCGGCTTCAGCTCGCCCGGCTCCAGCTCGCCCGGCCCCAGCTCGCTCGGCCCCAGCTCTCCCGGCCTCAGCCCGCCCGGCCCCAGCTCGTCCGGCTTCAGCTCGCCCAGTCGCCGAGCCCGCCAGGTCGCCTAGTCGCCGAGCCCGCCAGGTTGCCACTCGCAGGCCGCCTGTTCGCCCAGGCCGCCTGTTCGCCCAGGCCGCCCCTCGCTTCAGCTCGCCCGGCCCCAGCTCTCCCGGCCCCAGCTCGCCCGGCCTCAGCCTGGCCGGCCCCAGCTCGGCCTGCTTCCGCCCGGTCGCCGAGCCCGCCAGGTCGCCTAGTCGCCGAGCCCGCCAGGTCGCCACTCGCAGGCTGCCTGTTCGCCCAAGCCGCCCCTCGCTTCAGCTCGCCCGACCCCAGCTCGCCCGACCCCAGCTCGCCCGGCCTCAACCCTCCCGGCCCCAGCTCGCCCGGCCCTAGCTCGCCCGGCCCCAGCTCGCCAGACGCCAGCTCGCCCGGCCCCAGCTCGCCCGGCCCCAGCTTGCCCGGCCTCAACCCGCCTCGCCCCAGCTCGCCCGGCCTCAGCTCGCCCGGCCCGAGCTCGCCCGATTTCAGCTCGCCTAGTCGCCGAGCCCGCCAGGTCGCCACTCCCAGGTCGCCCCTCGCTTCTCGCCTAACCGCCAGCTCGCCCGGCTTGGGGGACTACCCTGGTGGACTGCAATTAGCCGCTTAGAACAGCGGGATTTGGCTGTTGGCAGGCCAACTCGGGGGCATTTCAGTAATTTTCAGAGCAGCGGAGGTTGGTTATTTACAGGTCATTCCCAAAAAACTATAAATAGACCCTTAGGGGTGCCTTGGAGGGCATCACTTCTTCATCCTCTTTCTTCATCCTCCAAGACACCTAGCTCAGCATTGGCTAGGGAGGGGGAGATCACCAAGGTCTTTCGGGTGAGAGGTGAGACCTCCACGCTTGAGTCGAGGGTCTGTTCCTAGTTTCCTGAGCCTTTGGTCCGTGACATTCGTCTAAGTGCAGTAAGTGTGAGGTCACCCCTTTCAAGGGACCCCGAACTCCACAGAGACCGATTTCTCGGTTTCAACATCTTGGTGCGGTGAGCATGGAGAGTGACCAGCACAGAAGATCCTGGGAGAGTGTCATGACTGGAGGTCAAGGAGGTAGTGATGATCTCGGCGAGCTCCCCAACCCAGGACCCTTTGTGGGGAGGGAAGAGTTCATGACATCCATCCAAGGCATCATGGAGATGCTGCGAAGTATTGCTCCTCGTGGTGGCAGCTCCACTCAAACCCCCCAGGAGCTAGCTCCCCCCCCCCCTCTCGATGAGTCGACTCTCAGGGGTCTAGGCGAGGTGACCCTAGCAGGGGGAGAAGGAAGTGTGCTAGGAAGACGGCCCGAGAAGGAGAGGATGGGAGATGGGACCGAGCGAGACCTCACCGGCCGGGAGTTGTTCTCCAGTCCAGGCGAGCAGGTCGCGCGAGTAGAGGCTGCGAGACCACCCCTCAGGGGGTCACCCTTCAGCGAGCTAATCATCTCAGCTCCCGTTCCTGAGGGGTTCAGAGAGCCTGACATGGCTTACTATACTGGGAAAGATGACCCCGTCCAGCACCTGCAGTGGTTTGAAGATGTCGTCTCCATCAGGCCGATGACGGATGCCTTCAAGTGTCGCCTATTCGCGATCACGTTGAAGGACAAGGCAAGGGACTGGTTCCACCAACTCCCACCGAGATCGATTTATGGGTTCGAGGACTTGAGTCGGAGCTTTCAGCTTCGCTTCTCCACCTCCAAGAAGAGGAAGAAGAGTCCTGAGTCCATCTTCCTGATAAGGCAGGGGGCCGAGGAGTCGCTAGCCCATTACGTTGACAGGTTCCAAGAAGAGATCCTGGATATCCAGGAGATATCGTGGTATGCCCTCCAGATGGCGTTCACGGTGGGGTTGTGTAAAGGGTTCTTCAAGATGAGCCTGACCCGAAAGTCCCCCCTTTCCTTCGAGGAGCTGATGGAAAGGGCGGCAAAGGATATAGCAACTGAGGCGGCCAGCCCGGCCTTTGTCAAGAAGTTGGCAAGGTTAACAGAGGCAGAGTCGAAGGAGCAAGGTGGCTCGAGGCATCAGGAGGGAAGAAGGAGAAAAGAGCAGAGAGCTCCGGGGTTCCAGGGACCGCAGGAAGGTCCAGAGCGAGGTTGGAGGCAGCAGGGAGGACCCGTTCAGGGTCCAGGAAGAGGTCTCGCCCAAGATAGAGAGAACTTCCATGGCGGCCAAGGGAGGTTCAACTTCCAGAGACAAGCCCCTAAACAGCTCCTACCCCCACAGCAGCAAGCCATGGAGATATGAAAAGGGGAAGAGGTAACGGGAGAAATCACCCAGCCCGTCGAAGGAGGGAAGGAAAAGTGTTATCGTACTGTGACTTCCACCAGGTAGAGGGTCACGCCACAGCTACCTGCCCCGAATTCCTGGAAGTGATAGAGGCGAGAGCCCCAGCCCAGCAGCAGCCGCCGGTGCGGATTGAAGAAGTTCTACCCAGAGAAGGGGGAGATGACGTTTGTGAGGATCGAGTCGACGTAGGAACCCGAGGAGGTATAAGAGTGATCCACGGTGGAGTGGGGATTGAGGCCACTCGGAAGGCAAGCCTCCATGTCATGTACCGACGGAGCGTTGCTTCAACATCCCAAACCCCGCCCCCAGAGAAAAGGATCACCTTCTCAATGAAGGACATGTCAGATCATAAGGATTCGTTCTGCGATGCGCTGGTCATCCAGGCAGTCATCGAAGGCTACACCGTCTCCCGGATCTTGGTCGACAACGGGAGCTCCGTCAACGTCATTTTCAAGAAGGCGTTTGATGGGATGAAGGTGGAACCAAGGAGGGTGTTGGCTTCGGACGGACCCCTGTTCGGATTTTCAGGGGAAAGGAAGGAGGTGGAAGGTGGAGTCGGACTCCAGGTGAAGTTGGGGAGGGGGGGGACTCAAGAAACTGTCGGTTCGTCATTGTTGACGCCCCGAGCAGTTATAACGACATCTTCGGAAGGCCCCTCATCAGCGCCTTTCGTTGCGTGCCGTCTTCTTACCACTAGTGCCTCAAGTTCACTCAGGAGGGGTCCAAGTCAGGATCAGGGGAGAGCCCAGGATGGCAAGGCAGTGCTACGTCACGGCTGTCAATACCATCTCCTGGCTAGCCAAAGCAGAAGAGATGGAGAAGATCATGGAGAGCCTGAGCAGGATAGAGGTATCAGAGGAGACGAATGATGGTCATCGTGCTCAAGCAGCCTAAGGGAGCCTTGCCTTGGTAAGGTCTTTTATCTTTCTTATTCTTATAATAAGCTTTACCCCTGACCAGCTGAGTCGGGAGGTCGTGTACCTTAAAATTTCCCCGTTTGAGGACGTTGAATTTAGTAAAGTTCGAACGACACGCCAAGCCCCACCCCTGAGAGGATCTCCTCATCCAGGCTCCCACTAGCTGCTTGGGTCAAATGCGCCTCGGGGAGAGCAAGTACTACCCCCGAGAGGATCTCCTCATCCAGGCTCCCCCTAGCTGATTGGGTCGAATGTGCTTCGGGGAGAGCAAGTCCCACCCCCGAGAGGATCTCCTCATACAGGCTCCCACTAGCTGGTTGAGTCGAATGTGCCTCGGGGAGAGCAAGCCCCGCCCCCGAGAGGATCTCCTCATCCAGGCTCCCACTAGCTGGTTGGGTCGAATGTGTCTCGGGGAGAGCAACTCCCACCCCCGAGAGGATCTCCTAACCCAGGCTCCCCCTAGCTGGTTGGGTCGAATGTGCCTCGGGGAGAGCAAGCCCCACCCTCGAGAGGATCTCCACATCCAGGCTCCCACTAGCTGGTTGGCTCGAATGTGCCTCGGGGAGAGCAAGTCCCACCCCCGAGAGGATCCCCTATCCAAGCTCGCACTAGCTGGTTGGGTCGAATGTGCCTCGGGGAGAGCAAGCTCCACCCCCGAGAGGATCTTCTCATCCAGGCTCCCACTATCTGGTTGGGTCGAATGTGCCTCGGGGAGAGCAAGTCTCACCCCCGAGAGGATCTCCTCATCCAGGCTCTCACTAGCTGGTTGAGTCGAATGTGCCTCGGAAAGAGCAAGCCCCACCCCCCGAGAGGATCTCCTCATCCAGGCTCTCACTAGCTGGTTGGGTCAAATGTGCCTCGGGGAGAGCAAGTCTCACCTGCGATAGGATCTCCTCATCGAGGCTCCCACTAGCTGGTTGGTTCGAATGTGCCTCGGGGAGAGCAAGTCCCACCGCCGAGAGGATCTCCTCATCTAGGCTCTCACTAGCTGGATGAGTCGAATGTGCGTCGGCGAAGAGAAGGTTTCTACCCCGAGGCTGTCTCGTCACCCAGGCTCTCATTAGCTGGCGTGACAGATTGACCCCTAGGGGAGGCCAAGTCTTTACTACCCCGAGGCCGTCTCGTCACCCAGGCTCCCATTGGCTGACGTGACAGGTTGACCCCCCCGGGAGGCGAAGTGTTTTCGGCTCCAAGAAGGCTACGCAGCGAATACGTTGTGTTGGATGTTTCTTTCCGAGCATGAAACTCGCTCGAAAAGAGTGGGGATCATGTATAACCCCATATTCGCGAAAAGGGGCTCCCGAGCAAGGCGTAAGGCTTGCCAACACGGTTTTAAGCTTTTTGAGGATTTCGCACTCTTAGAAGCCAATTTAGGGTCAATCTTCAGAATATACTAGTAGCGGGATGCAATATTTGCCTCCCCCCGCACTGATGTCAGGGGGCAGGTGCGGTGAGAGGCCGACCCAAGGGTCCCGGCCAGGCCGCCCAGCTCCCCTAGCTGCACAGGCCGCCCAGCCGCTTCAGGCCGCCCAGCCGCTTCAGACCGCCCAATCGCTTCAGCTCGCCCGACCCCAGCTCTCCTGGCCCCAGCGCGCCCGACCCCAGCTCGCCCGGCCTCAGCCCGCCCGGCCCCAGCTCGCCCGGCTTCAGTTCGCCCGGTCGCCGAGCCCGCCAGATCGCCTAGTCGCCGAGCCCGCCAGGTCGCCACTCGTAGGCCGCTTGTTCGCCCCGGTCGCCCCTCGCTTCAGCTCGCCCGGCCCCGGCTCTCCCGGCCTCAGGCCGCCCGCCAGCTCGCCCGACCTCAGCCCGCCCGGCCCCAGCTCGCCCAGCTTCAGCTCGCCTGGTCGCCGAGCTCGCCAAGTCGCCGAGTCGCCGAGCCCGCCAAGTCGCCACTCGCAGGCCGCCTATTCGCCCAGGCCGCCCATCGCTTCAGCTCGCCTGGCCCCAGCTCGCCTAGCCCTAGCCCTCCCGGCCTCAGCCCGCCCGACCCCAGCTCGCCCGGCCTCAGCCCGCCCGGCCCCAGCTCGCCCGGTTTCAACTCGCCTACTCGCCGAGCCCGCCAGATCGCCACTCCCAGGCATCTTGTTCGCCCAGGCCGCCCCTCGCTTCTCGCCTAACCGCCAGCTTGCCCGACTTGGGGGACTACCCATGGTGGACTGCAATTAGCCTCTTAGAACAGCGAGATTTGGCTGTTGGCAGGCCAACCCGGGGGCATTTCAATAATTTTCAGAGCAGCGGAGGTTGGTTATTTGCAGGCTATTCCCAAAAAACTATAAATAGACCCTTAGGGGTGCCTTAAAGGCATCACTTCTTCATCCTCTTTCTTCATCCTCCAAGGCACCTAGCTCAGCATTGGCTAGGGAGGGGGAGATCACCAAGGTCTTCCGGGTGAGAGGTGGTACCTCCACGCTTGAGCCGAGGGTTTGTTCCTAGTTTCCTGAGCCTTTGAACTGTAACATTCGTCTGAGTGCAGTAAGTGTGAGGTCACCCCTTTCAAGGGACCCCGAACTCCACAGAGACCGATTTCTCGGTTTCAACACTGGGAGAATGCATAAACTGGCTCAAAACGCCCATTGAGAAGTTGATGTCGAGCCTGATATTGGTCAAGTATATCAAGCGGCCAACAAGCCGCTGGTACTGAGAGGGGTCTGGAAGAGGATCAACAGATTCAGCATGAAGGCGATGGTCGGTATCCATATGAGTACTCGCAGGACGACACCCAAGTAGACGCGTATCTCGAAGAAGATCTAAGGTGTACTTGTGTTGCGATATAGAGATGCCCTGTTGTGAGCGAGCTACTTCAATCCCAAGGAAGTAGCAGAGGGGTCCAAGGTTTTTCACCTCGAAGGTTGAGCGAAGTGTAGCTTTTACCTCAGAGATGCCAGAGGGATCATCCCCAGTGAGAATAATATCATCAACATAGACCAAGACAATGTCACGACGTCCCTCTGGAGTGACATGAATGAAGCAAGTGTGATCTGTGTTGGAACAAAAAACTGGCCCCAATGAGAGTTCTGTGGTGTAGCTAACACCTACTTCTCCCAAGCCCAGACCCCTGAACCGACACAAGGAATAAAGAAACTGACTCTAGGTTACAGCACGGAGGTCCCTCCACTAACCCGTAAGATCTCAGAGCGCTTCCTCTCCTTAGCCAAGTGCTGAGCTAAGGATACATCAGAAAGCGCTGCAAGACTTCAGAAAATGAGAAAGCTTGCCTTCTGAGGTATCCTGTGGGCCTATTTATAAATTTTCAGTATCTGGTCTACCAACAGCGTAACTCCGCTGTCCAAAAGGGCTATATGCAGCCCAAAGTGGTCTGTCAACAGCCAAACTCTGTTGTTCTGAGAAGCTAAATGCAGACCTCCAAGGGTATCCAGGTAAATTTACCTCTGCACCCTACTATGGCGTTGAGTGGAGAACCATCACTCAACGTCATGGACTGCGACGTTGAGTGGAGAAGCATCACTCAACGCCAAGAACTGCGGCGTTGAGTGGAGAAGCACCACTCAACACCAACCCTGAAGGCTTCTCGCTGACCCGGGCGAAAATCTTCCCGCAAGCCCTGGGCGGGAACCCTTCCGGTTCTAGGGACTAGGGCGTTAAGTGGAGAAGCATCACTCAACGCCAAGGGCCAAGGTCTACGACGTTAAGTGGAGAAGCATCACTCAATGCCAAGGGACAAGAACTCAGACGTTGAATGGAGAAGCATCACTCAACGCTAAGAGCCAAGAACTAAGGCGTTGAGTGGAGAAGCATCACTCAACGCCAAGGGCCAAGAACTATATTTGAAACTAGGTATAGGAGAACTTAGCTCAACTAGAATGAGTATTCAACTAGCAGATCGATCGGTTAAGTACCCTAGAGGAATAGTAGAGGATGTATTGGTTAAGGTAGATAAGTTTATATTTCCTGCCGATTTTGTTATTCTAGATATGGACGAAAATATCAAAGTGTCACTCATACTAGGTCGTCCATTCTTAGCTACATCTAGAGCTCTTATTGATATTTTTGATGGTAAATTAATTTTGCGAGTAGGGGAAGATGAAGTCACTTTTCAAATTGGCAATACAACGAAACAATCCTTAGATAATGATGATTATTGCTATTTTTCTCATGATGTTGATAATTTTATGACTTCTATGAATTCTAATTTATATTATAGAGATCTTTTAGAAATTTGCATAACTAATTGTTATCTAGAAGATGAAAAAAATGAAGACATTGTTCAACATTTATTTTTTCTAGATAATTACGTTTCGATGAATAGAACGACTGAGGATAGTTTGATTACACAAGGAGATCGTGAAGGTCTTAAGAATAATACTAAGGATTCACCGATAGTATACATAGTTCACTCTGCCCTTAGATATTTGCTAGGCAAAGCAGAAGCAAAGCCTCGTTTAATCTGTTGGGTTCTTTTATTGCAAGAATTTGATTTAGAAATTAGGGATAAACGAGGAGCAGAAAACTTAGCGGCAGACCATCTCTCACGTTTAGAAAATCCACTACGAGCAATGTTAGATGAATCTGAGATTTCTGATACATTCCCTGAGGAATCGTTATTTGCCTTATCTACAAATATAAATCCTGATTATCCGTGGTTTGCCGATTATGCAAACTATCTTGTGGCTAAGGTCTTTCCAAAAGAATTTTCATATCAGCAGAAAAAGAAATTTTACTCTCACTTGAAATATTACTTCTGGGAGTACCCCTTTCTTTTTCGGATATGTGCAGATTCTGTTATACGAAGGTGTGTATCAGCAGAGGGTTGGAAAATCCTGGAGCAGTGTCATTCAGGTCCTGCTGGTGGTCACTATGGAGCAAATTGCTCAGCCAAAAAGGTTCTTGATTGTGATTTTTATTGGCCTCTTCTATTCAGGGATGACCAAAGGTATGTATTTTCATGTGCTTCTTGTCAGAAATCAGGTAATATTTCTAAATTACATGAAATGCCGCAAAAATTTATTCTTGAATGTGAAGTATTTGATGTGTGGGTGATTGACTTTATGGGACCGTTTCCAGTTTCTTACGAGAATAAATATATTTTGGTAGCGGTAGATTATGTATCAAAGTGGGTTGAAGCACAAGCTTTGCCTATTAATGATAGTAGAGTAGTAATCCAATTTTTGAAAACCTTATTCGCACGATTTGACACACAACGTGCACTTATTAGCGATAAAAGTTCACATTTTTGTAATCTATAGCTAGATAAAGTATTACAAAAATATGGAATTACACATAAGATAGCCACTACTTATCATCCACAAACTAGTGGTCAAGTTGAAGTTTCAAATAGAGAACTTAAGATGATCATAGAAAAATCTATAGAAGGGAATAAAAGCAATAATCTAGGAAACTAAATGATTGTTTGTGGGCATATATGACCGTCTTCAAAACACCTATCGGGACCACCCCCTTTAGATTAGTGTATGGTAAATCATGTCACTTGCCTATAGAATTAGAACATAAGTCGTATGGGGCAATACACTCTTTGAATTTTGACACTAATTCCATAGTAGAGAAACGAAAACTTCAGCTTAACATACGTTTCTCATGCTCTGCAACAATGAAGTAGAACTTAAGAAGATCTGGAAAAGATGACATCCACACGATCTGAGCATGAGTAGACTCATATTCGGGGCGAAGCCCCATCAAGGATCGGTATGTCTCCCGTCGCTGTCGTTGTTTCCGAATAAGAGTGATATCATTAGAAGACTCCAGTGCACTGAGAGGCTCAAGATAGTTAAGCTCAAGAAAACGGTCTTGAAGGTAAGTGAAGTACTCCTGAACAGAACGCTCCCCCTGTGCGGCAGAAGCGATGTCCTGAAAAATGCCGAAAATCTGAACATCAACACGTGTGTGGCCAAAGGTGCGCTTGAGAGCGGACCAAAGCTCAGAGATATCCTCAAAACGCATGAACTGACTAAAGATGCGAGGCTCCATCGAACACTAAATCCATCCAAGAACCATGTACTTTTTGGTCGACCACTTGACTAACACCTCTTTCTTGTCATCTTTGTCAGTCGGCTTGGGCATAGGAGGGCCGCCGGTCAGCCAGGAAAGCTTATTCCGGCCGGCGAGAGCCACTTTCATCGATGTCGCACATGAAGAATAATTTTTCTCATCGAGAAGGATGCTAGTAATTCGTCCCGTAGAGCCATAACTCATAAGTATCCTTGGAATCCATGAAGCACAAAAACAACAAGCAACGAGATCCCTCTCACAAAGGAGATCGGGGACCAAAGAACGAAAAGTCACATACAAAGCATCAAGAACGACTCCATGGAGAAGACGAGGACGCCATTAGGTCTCCATGGAGAAGACAAGGAGCACGGGCGGTGAAACCACTGGAGAAGACTCCGACGGGACTAGGTTGTTGTGGGATCGAGGGGGGAAGATTGTGCGGCTGCGTAATCGGCTGGAAAGGCCAGCGGGAGGCGCTGCAGAAGACGCTGGGGACTAGAGACGGTGGCGGAAGCGGTTAAAACCCACGTGCGGGGACGCCAGCCGTGACCAAGGAGCGCTGGAAGCCCCGTGGGGCGAGACAAAGCCGCAGGCGGCGACGAGAAGGGAGTCTCTGGAGAAGCGGGAAGCCGGCGAACGGTGTGGAAGCGTCCGATGCGGGAGGCTGGGGTGCGAGACGCGGGCGAACCATAGGAGGCTCGGAACTGCTCTGATACCATGTCGTGAAATGAAATGAGGAAAAGTCTTGACCCCTAATTAGGAGCTCAAACATATATATATATATATATATATATATATATATATATATATATATATATATATATATATATATATATTATCTCAAATACACTATTAATATTTTACCCATATACAATATTACAATATTATAACAACTCCAATAGTGCTCGGGTCCTTACACGGGTCCAAAAGCTCCGAGAAGAGACGATGAGTCCGCGTTGGAAGTCGCGGACATGTTGGGGAAGCCGACCATGATGGTATCGAGTTTCGCGTCCATGCACAAAACGAGGGCCTGGAGGGATGCAAAAACGTCGTCGTGACAATCAAGGAGACGGAAGATGGTCGGATCTGTCGAAGGGGCAGGCACCGGGGTGTCGGGATGGGTCATCAAGTATCGGCAAGGTGGCATTCACTCGTCAAGGAGCCGGGAAGTAGGAGCTGGAAAGCGGACAACAACGCTGGATACGACGTCGATCGGCGAGGGACAGAAAAAAACGCAAATTTGGACGAGTTCGATCAGCTAGAGTAAGAGGAGGATCGGCTGGATTGGCTAGATCGGTTGTCGATCGACAGATCTGGATAGAGAGGATGATTGATTGGAAATCGCAGGTTGATCAGCAGATCTGAAAGGGCGGACAGGCCGGTCGAGCGGAGAGCGCAGGTACTCGCTTGGCGAGAAACGGGAAGGTCGAAGACGAATACCAGGGTAGCGAACGGGAGCGGAGGCCGGTACCTTCGGGCGACGGAAACCGCGACCGAAAGGATGCTAGGTCAGACCAAATTGCTAGGAGAGGAAAAAGGAGAGGGAGAGAAGAAATTAAGGAGAATAGAAAAGAGATCCAAAAAATTCCATTCTGCTTCCAAGATGCCTCCAAATACAATAGTTAGCGGCTTATATAGTCATTGTGCTCGCAGTGCATAAAAATATACAAGTAGTGCAACCCGATACGTTCGTCAAAGCCGACATGTTACGAGCACGACACTGGCGACGTCGATACACTCTCCACACTGGTGGGAGCCCTAAGCCCTCCTCCGCCTTGTTGGTGTCTGTAACAAACACACTAGCTATCATTTCAGTATTTCACCTTAATAACTCTCGTATATTTCAAAATAATTATGCTACCAACTTAATCAGCAAGTATGTCCTCTAGAATCCCCAATCAACCTAGTTAAAGAAAATGTGCTTATATGGGTCAGACCTAACATTGATTTAGGGTCAATCCCTAGGATGGTCTTAAGCCCATATAAACCATTTGTAATTAAAAACCTGACCACCTACGGTTCAAAATTGCAGCCGTAAGCATCTGGATTATCTCGTTGCCATACCAAGTTCAAGTTGGATAACTCATAACTTTCAGTTTCTAATGGGTACAAAATCTTGGATGGTAAGCAAGATTAAACAGTCCTTATAGGTAGTCCTACAAAGCCCTCAATAAATAAGTTTTATGGCTATCCTAAGCCATAAAACTTCATTGATAATATCTTCAAGTTGGGAATGATCGACATATACTCTCATCTTGATGGGGAGGGTTCAATTAGATAAATTAAGTAAAGCTCATTGTAAAGGCCCACCATAAAGGTCCATATTCTTATTCATTGTTTTAGTACCACGCCATTAATCTTGGTTTGAGTTCTCCTCCTTTGTGTAATATAGAGGTGTCATGTAGCAGTTAAGTTCTAAATTGGAAATAATATTTCTCTCCATTATTCAACTAAAATTTTATATTTCAAATGTGGGTAGAGGATAATCATGCTGTTATTGTTGTTGATGTCTTGATGATAATAATGAATGAGGAAAGGACGAAAATGAAATAATTAGCAAAGTTGAACTGCCAAGAAACATACATGCTGTTATTGTTGTTGATGATAATGATGAATGTGAAAAGGACAAAATGAAATACTTAGCAAAGTTGAACTGCCAAGAAACATACTCATAAGAGCACATACATTCTGGTATGATATTGATTACTTCCAATTGATGGAACCTCTCTCAAACACCTCCCTGTGTTCACTTCTTCAAAACATATGATCATGTTCTCTTAATACAAGATAAAACAAGAGAATCAGTAGTGTAATTGAACTAAAGATGCATATATGATGCATAGCAAGCAGAAACCAGAAAATGTGAAAGTATAAAACTATAAATTAAGATTTTTTTTAATCTTCTATTTGTATATGATGGATACTCAGACAATGAACTATACGCATTAAACAATATTGATAAAAGGACAAGAGGTGGTAAAATTGATGAGACATAAATACAGAAAGGGGGATCTATAGTGTAAGGCACGTCATAAACTTACATCTTAAAAGACCTAAGAGAATTGCCATATATTTATTAGTGTAAAATGCCCATTACAATCTAACAACAAAGATAAACAACTCAAGTTATAATGACTAATTCAAATGATCCATGTTGCAGTACCAGTGTCATCTTGACATTATGATGGCGATCAGGAGAATCCATCAGAGAGCACATATCAAGGGCCTTCGAAGTATCTTTTATTACTTTTCAGTATTTTGTTCTATTTTTGAGCTGTATTTTTATTTTATTTGGTCAATGCAACGATTAGACGATCCGGGCCCTTCATTTCATTGAGTTAACTTAGAATTTTGTTAAATAAGTAATTTCGGTTTAGTGCACGATGTTGATTGTTTGAAAATTAAACTCGTTGATCACTTGCTCTAGAGTTTTGAAGCCAAGAAGCGCAACCTTAGCATGAAGCCTAGCCCTATCACGTTTAATACCTCGGTGTAGAAGTCAGGGTTATCTGCCACCGCCTTGGTCATCCTGGTTCCCTTGGTAGTAATGTCAGGGTTATCTGTCGCCACATGAATCCACGGCTTCGTCCTTAAGTCCATTACCCATAGCAATCTCCTCTTGTCAACTAACATCCTGATACATCTTCTTATAGCGATCCACCTCAGTTATCGTATTCCCATGCAACCACAACATCAATATCTTGAGTGAGACCCATGGTTTCGGTGATTGTGATTTTTATCCCTTAGGAATCCTCTAGCCCATCCGCACCCCTACCCACAATGTCCTACTAATTGTTGATTTTAAAGAGTTCCTCAGAATGTAGCCAAGTACACCATCAGGTGGATCATCGTCATACAAAATCACCCTTACGTAAGGATAAGATTGATCCTCCAGCTCGATTCAATTATGTTAGGAATGATTATTACGATGACTATCAGGAGCCTCGCTGACCTCACAATGTTGAGGATGACATCACTCCTAGAGTAATGATAGATTTGCCCTCCTTTGAAGATCAGCTAGATCCAAACGTATTTATTGATTGATTTCTGGACATGGACCACTATTTTGACTCTTTTGAGATGAATGGCAAAAAATTAGGTAGGTTCACTAAGATGAAGCTTCATGATCAGGGGAAGATCTCTTAGGCACTGTCAGAGCGCGGCTTTTTTTTTATCCGAAGAGTTCGGAAAATAACACCACCATCATAGAAAGCAAGTTTGGCAAAACAATGGTTTATGACCGCAGCCAAGAAAAGAAAACTAGTTATAAACATAAAAGTGGTTGAAGTTCCTTAGGTGAGGTCAGAAGTGAGAGTTAGACCTATGCCAAAGGGAGTCTTAGACTAGTTTAACATGGATGATAGAGCATCATGGTCTTTGCCCTATCTCTTGGTGAACATACATGAAGAGAAAAATTAAAAGATAAGCACCTCTCAGTGACACGTGAGAGTTACTTCATTGATCAATTGTATGTGTTATGACAAGAGACTGTGAATTGGCGATTATATGACCCGATTTGATGAGCAAATAAAAAGTAACGACATTTAGAAGCCCATTGCGATTGCTTCTCAATTTCCAGCCGGACTCTGTTCTGGGATACATCGAGAGTTAATCCCTCACTATTTAGAGCAAGTTAAGAATATATCTCATCTCGCCCTTGAGTACGAGTGGTAATCTGAGATTTGTGGGACTAAGGTGAGTTGGTAAGTAGGGCAAAGGATTTATTACTAGGACCCTCCCCAATTTGATGCCACTATTGTGCTTATTTGCACTCCAACTAACATGAAAGGCAAGGCTGTAGTCACAGGATCACCTTATCCTGGTGGGATTCAGTGTTATAAATGTCATAATAGAGGACACATAGCAACTCATTGCCTAATGAGAAGTCATCTTCTCGAAGAGGATTGGAGACACAAGTTGTGCACCCAAACCAAATGAGGATTGGAGACGCAGTACAATATTGCCTAATGAGGGTGATGCCCGCAAGCTTGCCATTGAGTTGTGACAATGTAGTAGCTACAATTGGTTTAGAGCGTATGAGGTTGAAGGCCGAGCACCATCCTTATCCCTATCGGTAGTATGAGTTGACAAGATGGTGATACAATTCACATAGAGGTGACTTGTGCCTGCCATTCATGCCTATTTAAGGGCAGAGCTTGGCATGGCGTTCTTTCTATAGACATTGCCCACATGCTTTTAAGCATGCCCTGACTATACGATCGCGGTGTCACGTTAAGTGTGATCAAATATGTACGTATATATGATAAGGGACTCAAGATTACTATCCCCGACTCAACCCAGAGATTGCAGTAATAATAAGAGCTAGAAGAAAGACTCACACCAAATCATGAAAGTCTATTAACATTAATGAGTTAGTTCATGAGCGGGATTCGAGAGTTGATTACGTCGGGCCTACCTCACTTACATTGAGGATACTATTGATGTCTCGGTAATTGATTCAGGTGTTCATCGCAAACTGAATCAATTCCCTGAGACCCTGCCTAATGATCTTCCTGATGACTTTCCCCCTCTAAGAGACATGTTATAGAGTCATCTCCTAGTAGCTAAGGCATTTGCTTATCAGTTGCACGATACTATAACATGTCTCTTAGATGGGGAAATTTCTATTGATTGCAAATGAGGGTCTCAGGGAATTTCTTTATTTTATCAATATTAAAAGGAGAAGGGATTGGACTTTCACAAAGGAGAAGTGTTCCGGTATCATTACTGCAAAGGTATTGTCCTAGTTGGTGTGTTGACCAAGCAATCAGACAATTCCCTACTTCAACTTTCATGTATCGACTTCTTCAGATTTCACTCTATATTATGAGTCACAGTTATTTGGATCCCTAGCCTGACACCGCACACCAAAGTCATTTGGACCCAAATTCCCAACCTCAACCTCCTTCCCAGTTGTTGCTTACACCTCTCATGGGGCCTTCAACATCGTTAGTAACAAGTGGGCTTCTTGAGCAAATTATTTTGATCAAGAGAACGTGGTGATATCAAATGATCTATCACCTGTATATAATGCATCGTTGAGTATGTCAATTCATTGAAAAAGCTTGGATAGAGTTCGAGGAACTAGTCCGAATCACACATGGCTCACACTAGGAGTATGTCAATCTTCATTCATCGGAGATGAAAGTTCCAAGCTAGGGAAAACTGTTGGGTTTCAAGAGCATCGATGAGATCACAAACATCAAAGGTCACTCAGGATTAATGCTCTTCATGCATATTATCTTCCTATTAAATCGAACATGGTATCAAGACCTTTGAGCAAACCTTCATTTAGAGACATAGTCACCTTGCTTCCGCCAGCTTTGGAGATTCCGTTCTTTGGGGGGTTTGTTAATCGGGGTGGACTTTCCAATCAATCTGATAGCAAGGAGGTTCATGTGTTTCATTATTGGTAAGTCCCTAAATTTGAAATCAAATAAACCTAATCTACATCCTCCGCTTCAAAATGACTAACATTAAACTGAATGGGAAGAATTAATCTCTTGTCAGCTCATTTGTTTTTGAATAGTTTTAGGTATTCATAGAAGAGTTGAATTTATTATTGCCTTTAAAGGTCCTCCTGCCGTGAATGATTATCCCTATGAAAAATGGCGAAGAAAAAACTTAAATGTGACAAACTGGTTCATTTAATGGAATCTAATATTGTCAGTCACTTTATGTTTTGTCAAATGGGGAAGGAAATTTAGGATTTGATAAACATTTTTTTAAAAAACATTGTGCCCATGCATATAACCAGCAAATATATCAAACCTTGATGTCTAACGTGAATAGATTTGAAGAATACATGTTGGATATTCAAAAGAACATAAATAGCCATATGGATGCCCTAGGCATACTAAACTTTCATCATCTAACTTGGTATGAGCACATGTAACATCATTCTCATCCGCATTCATCAATTGTGGAACATCTACAGTCAATTGCCCCTCTAGCCGATGAATCCAAAACAATCTCATCTGCAAGCAATGTTCGATACATCCTCCAACATTGCATTTGTCAAACAACGAGCGTTGAACGTGTGTCGGCGCTTGATCTTGAATCAAATTAGTCTCCAGCAACCCTAATCTGGCAATTCAATCATTTCTTCTCTCTATCTATATATCTTTGTTCCAGTCTTCCGATGCACTTCCTCCCATGCCCAAACATGAGGTTCTATGTTGCCATTAGATTAGAACATATAATGAAAATAGAAAGAGGGAAGGAAAATGTTACGGATACACGTGGCGAACATGGTGCGGACCAATGAAGCTGAACCGGGTGCGTCGGGAGCGGCTCGGACCGACAAGGACAACCCAGGCGGGGTCGGAGCGGAGAATCATTAATATTCAATTTATGTTTTATGTTATTTTATATTTTTTGTTATTGGCACCCCTCCTCTATAAGTGGGGTTGCTTTGGACTTCTAAGGTCATCTTGGATGAATGTTGTGGTTTCCCTATTCTCTCTAACTCTAATTCCTCTCCCACTCTTTACCGCTGGATTCCCTAGTTCATATCAATTTGGTTTGACCTGCCTCACCGCCCGTCATTCCGCCGTCGGTGCTCGAGATTGTCCGTGCAATTTCAGGTAAAGAGCCGCCAATTCCGTCCCGGTCTAGCCCATTCCACTCGGCGACAGTGCCTCCGACCGCACCTTCAGCGTGTCTCGCCCGTTCCGCTCGGCTATAGTGTCTCCTTCCGCGCCTGATCTACCGTCGAGGCTGCCGGATCAACTCCTTTCCGTCGTTCCGCAAGCTGGACAACCACCAGCTACGCGTTCCCCCGTTCCGCCTACAGCGCCAGATCACACGTTCTGCCATCCCTCTTCTGTCGTTCCACAAGCAGGAAGTCGCAGGATCCGCCGATTTAGCCGGATCCGGCCCTTCTAACCGCATCTCTTCGTCGCACAGTCCACGTACAACGTTACACCCCACACCTCCAGCGCTGCATGCCGCACCTCCAGCGTCGGGCCCCGCACCTCCAGCGTCGAACTCCAGTGTCGTACCCCGATGTTGCAACCCTACCGCTGATTCATCCCTATCGCCGCTGCAACCCTACCGCCGATGCAACCCTACCGCCGTTGCCATGACGTCTGTCGAGGCCCGCCAACGAGGCCCTCCTACGCCATGTCAGCACCCAGGAGTCCATCGTGGCCTCCATGCAAGCCTCCCTACTCGCCATCCACGCCAAGCTCGATGCACTACAACCTTCCGCTGCCTCTTCCACTAGTGGATCCGCGTGTCCAGACACCGTCGCGTCCCTCCTCGGGGCGGCACCACTCCCGCACATCGGGGACTCCGCCCTCCCTTTTACACCTGGCCGTCCAGCCTTTGCTTTGGACCTCTCCACCATCGCTGGTGTGGACCCGATTGGGTAAATCGCCAAGGCGGAACAGTACTTTGATCTCCACCACACCCCCGAGAAGGACAAGGTCTCTACCATCGTCGTGGGACTCAACGGCTCCATCCTATATTGGGCTCGATGGCTCCGACAGTCCAACCCGACCATCTCTTGATCGGAGATCAAGCAGGAGATGATCCTCTGCCACGACAGTCGTTATTCTGACTCTGTCGTCGAACGACTGTGTGGGGCATGCCAAACCGGTGCGCGGGATGACTACATTGATGAGTTTGTAGCTCTTGTCACCCATGTTCTGGGCTTACCGCCGGATCATTATCTCGGCTTCTTCAGAAAGGGCCTCTTGCCCCACATCCACTCCCGGCTCCGCACTCACCACCCCCAGACGATTTCTAATGCCCTTGCATGGCCCGCCTCGTGGATGCAGATTTATCTCTTCGACCACTGACGTCGTCAGGCGGACCTCCCCTGGGGGGCCGACCGTGGCGGACCGTTACTCCAGAGACATCAGTTCCTCGGCCGCCAGTCGCTCTGTCAGGCCTACCAGCCCCTCCTCGGCGATTCTCCACCCGCGAGTTGGGCGATCTCCGTCAAAAGGGGTTGTGTTTTCGCTGCCTTCAGCCCTATTCTCCTACCCACGTCTGCGCGGTCAAGTATTTTTGCGCCATCATAGGTGATGTCGACCCTGAGGTTACCTTGGCTGACTTTGAGGCCCTAGAGCTCTCATCGGAGGATACCCCTCTCAATCCCACCGTAGCTACATTCCACCGGTTGGAGCTATCTGGCCCCTCGACGAGCGGGACTTCCGGCCAACAGACCATGCAGCTTCCGGGCACACTGCGGGATCGCCCGATCATCATCGTGGACAACGGCGCAAGCCACAACCTCACCTTTGAGCACTTGGTGCAGCAGCTCCGTCTTCCCCTGGTTCCCTCCCTGGATGTTGCGGTTCGCATGGGCGATGGGTGCTACCGCCCGACTCAGGGTTATTTCACTACCGTCTCTCTCTATGAGGCCCTATTCCATGACCGCGGACTTCTACACATTTGGCCTAAGCGGCCTCGACGTCGTGCTGGGAGTGGCTTGGCTCCGCACGCTCGGCGAGTTATGCGTCAACTAGGAGACTATGTCAATGCAGTTCCTACACGAGGGAAAATCATGTCGCCTCGATGGTGACTCTGCCCTGCTACGCTCTCTGATCTCCCTCGGCAACGAACCAAATTCCTCTCCGGGATTGCCACTAGCCCAACTTTCTCTGGTCCGGAAGAAAGACGATAGCTGGCGACGAACTACCTAGCCAAGCTACTTGGTTGCTGCTACCACTTTCAGGGGGACTCTGGCACGTAAGAGGTCCCGGATGCTGGGTCTTACCGTCTGGAGTCGAAGCCACTGGGCCGTTCCAGGACCACCGTTGTCACCACTGCTCAGATTACTGCCTTGGGGAAGAGACATATTTTCTAGACGGCGGAATTGTTACAAATACTCTCCGTCGGCACCCTCTCTACCGTCTGCACCCTCCCTACTGCCGGATTCCCTAGTTCGTATCAGAAGAAGCTAGAGATTGCCAGATTGGTGTTCAAATCCATTGCTTCAGTATTCCTTTGCGTTGACCGTCTCATCTACATTATTTTCACTCCAGTGGCGACCCTGCTTTTCAATAGCTTATTTTCCTGAGTTGACACAATTCTCACTGATCTCCCATGTTTTTTTCATCATAATCAAATTCTCGGTCAAAGATTTCCCAGCTCAATCGTCCTCAACTTACTAGCTAAATTACCCCTTGGTCCAATCAATGCGAGAAACTTAATTGCAAGAACGTTCAAATTCAGTTTACGGGAAAGGACAAGACGAGCATTTGAAACTCACTGTGGAAGGTGTTTTTCCGGCTACTCATCCAACACGGAAGATGACAGAAGCTCAACTTCTTGTGGTAATATGACAATTGATTGATCTACCATTGATATCCATTGTTCATGCTTTTCACTCATGTTATGATACTTGGACTCTGGTTATGAGACTTATACATGATATATTATCCGAACCAATGCCAATGAGGTTATTGGAACCTTTTTGGTTGTTGACAAATTTCAGGCTCCCATTGTTGAGTTTCATTGAATCTGATAATAGGTATTTCAACATTTTAATGCAGCCTTCTGCAAGAAAAATGTCATGATGCTGGATGGTATCATTCTCTACTCTCAGAGCCAATAAACCTTGAACACTTGGACATTGATGATGGGAAGTTGAAGGATTGGGAAAGCAAAGAAGAAGAGTTATTTGGCAAAAATATATCATCTTCAGTTAATGCAAGAAAAAAAAAAGCTCAGAAATGTACACTACCTGGTTTGATGTCTCTATGGGTAACATTACGATCATGACATGATTTGAGAGCCAATAACTGCATAAAAGGAGAGAGAAGAGAATCATTACTACAACCAAAATCTGCTAGCAATTGAGCACAAAAGGCAAAAGATACATTCAGAATGTATTCTTTAGAGAAATCATTCCAGTAGAGGAAAAAGTAGAAATAAAAAATGGAAAAGGTTGTGAACAAAAGAGGTTCAAATCATAAAACTGTATGCTTGGATTACAAATTAAAATCGTGATAATATAGCAATATATTTGAGTACAATTAATTCAAGCTATGTCCTAGCTTGTGTTTGATTATATGGCTATAACTCTTTTATTTAAGTAAAATACTGCAGCATAGAACCATTATTTCATGAAGTTGCTTTCAGTTTGATGAAGATTTGAAGCACTAAAATTTAGCATGTGAGCTTTTACAAGAAGCTGTTTCAATTTGAAACTTCCCTGTGATGCCGGGCATCTCATGGTTATAGTCACAATCTTCATTGAAACTTAAGGCCGGTTTGGTGGGGACGCGGCCACATGGCACGTATCACATGGTTCTAGTCCGAGATCCATGCGCAGGCGAAAATCGTGGATTTCCCGCAGATCGCACTGGATGCGATTGCGGGCGCATCCACGGCGGATTTGCCTGCGGCAAATCCGCAAAACCAAACCGGCCCTTTGATTGATTGTACCTAGAACCTGCATTTTCTATTCATGAGAGATTTTCATGTAGTAGAGAGGTATTTACATGAATGGATAGATTTTTCACATAACTGAGCCATATTCATAAATTTTGAGTCATATCTATCAATATGTTATCATAGTTTGTCATCCACCTATCTTGATGGGAATTTTGGTCATCCGCCTCTTCATATATGGAAGTTTGCATGGGAGAAATGAAACAGCCAAGGAAGAAGTATTACTTTTAAGTCTCATTTCATCATCCTCCTGTTCCTTTCAACCCTGGTAGGGGGGAGGGAAATCAATGAAGCTCATATTCTTGCAAAAGCTCCAAATAAAACCATCTCTATTGAGAAATCCCCGACCAATGGAAGTGTGATGGACCAAGAGGATTCAGGATCTCAGTCCATGGTAGATCCATTCTCTCTAACTGGATGGTGGCCGCAGATGGAGATAATTGGAGTTTTACAATGGCATCTGAGAAGACAGCTCAAGAGGAGAATGAAACCTTAATTATGAAAACTAAAAGAGAACAAATTTATTCTCCCTTCATTCAAAGCCTTAAGGACCTTTAAATAGAGTTACAAAAGAATAATTGCAAACAAGTTCCTAACATTTAGACTAATTGCAAATTAACCTGAAGTCAATAAAAATACAAACGAGCAATTAAAACATAATTGCTATAACATTTTATTAAAACATAATAAAGATACAATTAAAGACACATCCCATAATAAAAGACACAACATACGATATGATAAAACAAAATTAAAGATGCAATAATTCACTGGCGACGCATCCCATAACATCACTCCCACCGTGCAAAATGACCTTGACCTCAAGCTCAAGGGAGACCAACGATGGTGGAAACTTCATTTGATGCCCTCCTCGTCGGAGTCCTCGACAGGAAGATAGAAAAGCCTTTTGCACTTGTATCCGCGAGTGTACTACTTGACACAGTTACAACATAACTCTTGCATGCGCCGTGCCAACATAACAGCTTGAGATAGTCGACGGGCAAGTAGGCTGCTCGCGCCAGCCGGATGCGACGATGACATGGCCTAACCGTACTCATAAAAGTCACTAAGTTTGGAGAGGCCTCAAACTCAATATCTAGTCACAGGTGGTCCCGAAGCCTGACGGTGAATATGGCGACCTACATCTCCAGGGAAAGTGTGACGTACACCAAAAAGAAGCAGAAACTGGTTCAGATAATCGTCCACAGAGCCTGTCTAACGTAATGTTGTGAGGGCCACGGGAAGGTTACTGCAAATGGGAGGAACGAAGAGCAGGTTGCAGAGTCGCTTGAAGTCTTCCCATGTCAGTCCTGACTGGTCGATAAGGAAACGAGTAGCCTAAAGAAGAGCAGAAGAGAGAAGGTAGAGAGAGGAAAGATGAAGCCTTTCAGTTGTCGGGGTTTGTTGGTGGTCAAATAATTGCTCGCATCTGGTGAGCCAACCCAAGGGATCCGTTTTTCCATTGTAAGTCGGAAATTCCAACCTGGTGCAGTGCAGCAGAATACTTCCGAGTGTACGAGGCCTGGAGGCGCCGAAGCGTGGAGAATTTGTGGTGGTGGCTCGCGGAGGATAAGTGGGGGTGCCTGAATGCTGCTCGCTTGATCATGTACGCGAGCGTGCGCGCGGGGGGGGGGGGGGGGGGGGGGGGGGGGGGGGGGTGGGGTGTAGAGAGAGATCATCGAAAAGCTTGGAGATTGTAGTGAAGGCCTCCCGATGACAATCCGCAATAGCAGTTGGTGCGCCATGACGGCCTGTAGCATGGAGCCATGGACATAAGTTGACTCATCTGATCTGGCGGATTGCCCAAAGTTCGAGATAAGGAGAGAATGATTGGATGACTGGAGTGCTCCGTAGGGAGGTGCTGCGAAAGATGCGACACCTCTGTGTCAATTATCGGCATCTTTGCGGCACTCCAGGCAAAGATGTCTACATTTTCTTGTAGACAGGTCGCTATCTATACCTTCCCCTCCAACATCAGGGATTCTCCAATCTTCAACAATCTGGGCTCTCCTCACACAGAGATTACCTCAACTTCCTCCAGCTCCTCCGCAGATCTCATCATATCCTCCCTTTCTAGGATCTTTTCAAGTCTCTCCGCGTCCTCCATCCAACTTATAGTACTGACGACACTAAGATAGCACTCTCGGGCGGCTTTAGGATCTTCTCGGACCCTTACTTAGACGTCACCCCCGCAGTGCTTCAGACACTGATGGTATGACGATGGAACCGCCTTGAAGTAGTTGATGAGGGGTCTTTAGAAGATTGCGCTATAGCAGCTTGACGCATACACGGTGACGAACCTGCATCGGATCGAGGTGCCACCAAGGGTCACCAGAAGATCTGCTCCTCCCTCCACCTCCTTCTTCTCTCCGGAGAAGCCAAAGAAGGGTCTGTCAACAGCCAGGACCCTGGACGCCTACACCTGCAGCCCGACAAAGGTCCACTTGAAAATGGCATTTACCGAGCTCTCGTTGTCCGCCAAGATTCGGGTCAACGGTGAAGTCCTCGATGGCGGCTTGGATGACGAGGGCATCATGAAAGGGGTTCTCCTCCCCTAACATGTCCTCCTCAGAAAATATGATTTCCTCCAACGGCGGTGGCGCTTGAGAGGTCGAGGCGACGCTCTTGCGGTAGATCTGATGGAGACTTCCCTCGCGAGAAGCTCTAAGCCCGGCTCCTTCATTGTTCAATCCTACTTGCCCTCCTCCCGGGCCTTGAACCACCTCCTCGCGACCGCCTTGGTCGACCAGATCCTCGTTCCTCCTCCTCCCTGGATCTTGGAACACTATCGGTCTTACGGGGGCCTTTTGTCACGACTGCTCCCTCTCCACCGCTCCTGCTTCTAGCCTCCTCCTTGCTTCCCAAAACTCCGGGAAAGCCAGGGTTTCATGCCCATCTACTCAATGCAGATCGCAGTAAAGGGGAATCTCCTCCGCCTGATTCCTCATCGGCTGGATCCTCCTGCGATGCCTGTTCTCTTGTTGGGCAATGACCATCTCCTCCTCCTGAGCTCTTCCTTGTCTCCCCTCCGGCTGGTTGTCGTTCCTTCTCTCCTGGTTTTGGTACTGAGGTCTTCTTGGTGGCCTCCACTAGGGCTGGTTCATGGGATATTGGAATCGACGTGTCTCCTCCCTTCTTTCTAGAGCCTCTACGGGCCTCCTCTCCTCCTGTCTGCGAGGCCGCTCTTGCCTCCTCTGCTCCTCCACCCTCCTGGGTTCTTCTCTTCTCCTCGGCTCCTCCCTCCTGGGCGCTACTCTGGCCCTTACTTCTGAAGGTCCTCCTCTATCCCTGCCTCCCAGGTTCTCCCCATCTAGCCTTGCCAAGAAGTCGGGATTCCTCTCCTCCCCTTGCACGAATTTGTTCGCCCTTTCGATCATCTCCTCAAAATATCTCGGGGGCTTAGAGCCGATCTCCAGGCTGAAGAGACATGCTTCGGGCCAAACTTTAGGGCCAACATCAGGGTGAAGCCGTCCACCTCCTCGACTTCCAAAACCTTCTCCTGGAAACGGTCGATGTAGTGGTCAAGGCTCTCGTGCTGCCCCTGCACGATCTTGAAGAGAGCGGTTGGATCCTTCTTCCTGTTCTTGGACGTCGTGAATCTTGCCATCAGTCCCCAACGCAAGTCCTCAAAGTAGCAGATAGAGCTTTCGGGCAACTGGTGAAATCAGTCTCTTGCCTTCCCCATGAAGCTGATGGAGAAAAATCTGCACTTGAATGCATCGGTCATGTTGCGGATTGACACCACGTTCTCAAACCATTAGAGATGTCTGATCGGATCATATCTGTCGGAGTAGTAGTTCAGGATGGGCTCCCTAAAGCCTTTGGGAACTGGGGCTGCTAAGACTTCGTCACAGAAGGGGCTCTTCCCTCCTTGGTGATGATGGACTTCGTACTCGCGAATATCTTCCTCTACTCGCTACCCGGCCGAGTATCATGGAACCTCGCGAGCTGCTCCGCGTCTCTGAACCTGATTCCTTGGCCGCTCGTCGGACAGTACTGCGACTGCATTGCTCGCTCTTGTTCCCCTCTTGCTCGCTCCTTCCCTGGCCCCCTAGGTGTCACCCCTTCCTCCGACGGTGTCACGCGACGACCGACGAGGCGAGATAGTCGTGGCATCAAGGCGAGGAGGAAACCCTGTTAGGATGCTCCTCTCGATCCTCCTCGCGAATTCCTCAAACACTGCCACAATCACAAAGTCGACTCCTCTCGCTGAGTTGCTGACTCCTGCCAAGTTGTCAGCTATCTCCTCGTTCACGCCTTCATTCACCATCTCGCCTACTTGCGAAACTTTCCTCGTCGGCTACGATCTTATATACTTTGGCGATACCCATATCGAATTAAAGTTATGATACCTATCGTTGAGCAATAGTGGCTACCGCCGATGTTAATGAGCAAATATATGTGTGTACATCACAAAACTCGTTACAAATCAACAATTATGAGCATTCAAATAATGCACATGAACACGAGTTGCGACTCGTTTTCCTTCTATGCATTCATCCTCTAGTCACTCGCATACATGAAGCACCTGTACACACATCAAATATATGTTTGTTATTAATCAAATTATGGGAATCAAGACGTGGGCGCATACATCAATATGTTTGATACCACTCAATCATGAAGACTTCTCATATCTTAGATTGTGCATCTATATCCAGACCACCAATGTACAATCTACATAAGTTTGCACTTTGGAAGTCTAGGATCAACCTTTACATGAATTTTATTGATGAGGATATTTTTGATTATATTGTCGCAGGTCCCACCAAGGTGGAAAGTAACACAAGAAGGGAAATCCTTAAGTCTAGGTCTGAGTGAAGTGAAGGTGACAAAAAAGCTAGATTAGAGGGTAGCGGAATGCAAATCTGCCAAGGAGATGTAGGAATCTCTTTTAAGAATAGTGGAAGGGAGTGTTAATGAGAGGAAGGGCAAGAGATCTCTTCACATCACCCAATATGAAAACTTCAAGAAGGGTTCTGAAGAAAGAGTCTCTGAAATATACCAAGAGATTTAGAATTGACATAGGGTGGACTGGTGGATATATGCTTAATTTATAATCCTAAGTGAGGTGTGGGGAAAGATGACTCTAGCACCATGAATGCTAAAGTAATGCGTGCAAGACCTGATGGACAAACCAAACACAGTAAAATAACTGCGCATTTAATTTAAACACGGCAAAATAATTCATTAGTCAATGCAGGCTTTGGCTTTCCTCCACATGAAGTGGTAAAGGCGGTGGTGGAAGATGCCTAGATGTTCTCCGGGAAATGGAGGAGGCGGTAGAGTGGCAGCTAGAAGTATGGTAGGCTGTGTTGCTATGGGTAGGAGAAGGTGGAGATGAATGGAGGGGAGGGGCACTGTATCAATTGAAGAGAAAGGAGTGTGGAAGTACTGGACTTGCGGCTTGCGGTTGGTGAGACGTGATACGTATACGGCTCGCGCACGCACGCTCAGATGACGATCTGCACTACACGGAGCTTCTCAGCAACATATAAACCTTTAGAGATTATCTTATATTTCATAATTATTATGTGTCTTTTATGTTTTTTGTCATGTAGTGACGCTCCATCTATATAAGAAGCCCTAGGGTTAGAGTCTTGGTATCTTTGGAATCCTGAGTGTTTGGCTCTCCTGCAGAGTGGAGTGTCAAGGTCTCAAGGAGGACCCAGCCTCCGCATGTTTGGCAGGAGTTCTCTCCTGATTGTATCTTTATTTTTGTGTAATGCAATGCAAGTTGATTGTCCTCGATCCTGATACGACTACAAGCTATGAACTGGTTCGACCTGCCGCTCTCCACCCGCCACTTTTGGCCGCCGGGAACCAATCGACACTTCGCCCTTGCACTGGATCTCCCTCACCCTCGGATCCCACCTCACGAGATGGCCATCCGCCCAACATCCTTGCATGACCGCCTCGACTGGATCAAGACCCAGTCGACCACTCTCCTATCCTTGGTGCAGGGGTTACGTCACCAACTCCATCAAGGGTCGTTCACGCCGCTACCCACTGGCCTTGATGGGCTGACAAGCTCCACCCACCCCCACTGGCGGTCCAATCCGGCCTACTTTGAACTCCAGTGCTCCTCCAAAGCTCTTCTCTCTGCTTTCAATGACGCAGCCTATCTTCTTCCTGACGTGGACAAAATAGTTGTGCCTATCCATGTGGCCGAAGAGGCAGTCACGCCTCCCCCCTGATGCCACACACTCATTCACGCCTTCCCCTGCGGTTGCAGAAGCATCCACGCATCTCCCGGCTACCGTCGATGCAGCCGCGCCTAATCCTGCTACGGACGAAGAAGCCGCTCCGACAACTACCGCTCAGACAGTCGTGCATCTCCTTGCTGCCGACGAAACACACACGCCCCTCCCTGTTATCGTCGACTAGGGTGGGGCACACGAGCTCTTTATCCAGCTTTGACGCCAGTTGTCGTCCGCGCCAAACACACTGGATGGTCTCTCTCGCTCACAAGGCATGCATCTCCTCATCCTCAAGCTGCTCTGCCGCCCGTTGTCGTCCACGCCAAAAAGACTGGATGGTCTCTTCCGCTCCTAATGCATGCGTCTCCTCGTCCTGAACTCGAGCCCCCCGCTACCCTGTCTAGTTTACGTGGGAGCAGCCCAAGAATGGTAAGTATGTCCACCTGCTGAGCCTCGTACCTCCCCCATTCCCCCTTGTCCCGTTCATCATTACTATCGCTTGGGCCCCACGACTCTCTCTAGTCCCTTTCGCAATTATTATCATCTTTCCCCATTTTCCCTTATTCGGTTCTCAATCATTATCCCCTGAGCCCCACTCCCTTTACACTCCATTCTGTTTCCCGTCTCCTTCAACTTTTCGTTTTCGCCACCACACACAACCTTCCAATTTTTTTATTCACAAATGCCCCTCCTCCAATGGACTTTCGCTTTTTTTGTCGGGAGCACCCCCTCTACTTCCGCCCACATTGTTTTTACGTGGTTCATCTTGCCGCATTTCCCCACCATTATTCCCTTATTTTGGCGGAACTTATTTTCGCGCCTTCGGCTCTCAAAGACCCTGACAAATTAAATTTGCGCCCACGATTATCCCAGTCTTTAATTTCACGACTATTTGGTTTGCCATCTTTTCATTTCTGGGACAGGGTCGGGACGAGTTTGGCTTTCCAACTCCTCTGGTTTCACCAAAACTGCCCACCAGAGGAGCCGCCCAAGACCCCATGTCGCTCTCGGGGGACCCTGACCGACTCGGCCTTGAGGACAAGGTCAATTTTCAAGCCCGGGGTGTTGATACGTATACGCCTCGCGCACGCACGCTCAGATGACGATCTACACTACACAGAGCTTCTCGAAGACGCAGAGACCTTTAAGGATTATCTCATATTTCATAATCATTATGTATGTCTTTTATGTTTTTTGTCCTGTAGTGGGGGCTCCATCTATATAAGAAGCCCTAGGGTTAAAGTCTCGGTATCTTTGGAATCTTGAGTGTTTGGCTCTCATGGAGAGTGGAGTGTCAAGTAGGACCCAACCTCCAGATGCTTGGCAGGAGTTCACTCTTAATTGTATCTTTATTTTGTGTAATGCAATGCAAGTTGATTGTCCTCGATCATGGTACGACTACGAGCTATCAGACGGGTCGATCTGGAAGGGGGGTTGTTTGAGGAAAGGAAGGGTGTCGGTGGAGTTCTATTGTGGAGGGGAATCATAGGCAAGATGAAAGGCGTCGACATGGGTTCTGGTAGGGAAATCAGGGAGGGAATATGGTTACGGGTTTGGGCGTAACCTGCGATCGCTGGAAGTTCATGATTTAGAGGGGAGGGGGATATTGGGCGGAGTCGACTCAGGATTTCAGTGAGGGATCTGGGGGGGGGGGGGGGGATAATAATGTGATTGTGAAGAGGATACAAGAAAATACCTAGGAGTCGCTACCTAAGGCCTCACGGAGTCGTCGCCATGAGAGGATCACTGGAACTCGGGAATGGTTCTTTTCCAAAATAAGCAATCCCCGTTCCTATAGCACACATTGCATATTTATAGTAAATAAAACTAGAGCAACCTTAAATTGATAGCTCTAATGGACTGCTAACATAAGGGACCCAATCTAACTAAATAATACACAAGCATAACAAAATTTGAGGTTGGCCACGGAGACCTTGACGTGGAGGGGAAAACAGAAGGCCCAATCGAAGAGTTGTATACTACCGAATGAAACTGTGAGTGCTACCGGAGTCCATGAGAGATAGGCCTGATAGCGAGTTGATTTTGATTGATTCTTGCCTGGCTCGAAATCGAAATATTTTGACATGTGGTCGGCTCAAAATCGGTTCGAAATTGAAATTCATTTTGAGTCAAGCCATCTCGACTCGAAATCGACGCGATTCTGAGCCGACTCGAATCAATTTTGATTTGGCTCGAAATTAATTATTTTTAATAAAAATTAAATTACTATAAATTCTACATTTAAAAAGTATTTTAAATAAGGTACCTATTTAGTATTTCACATCCCATTGAGAATTTGTTTCGGTGAGATCAAAAAGGATGTTAGAAAAAAATATCGAACTCAGTTTTTAAGGGTTCGGCCTTCCAGAAAGCTACAGCTAACAATTACAAGATGGGCAACTAATAAATTAGGGTGCGGGTGTCAAAAAATCAAATCCTATCCGGCTCGGGAAATCTCTTTTATAGAGCCCCGTTCAATCATCAATCAACTCCTCCCTAAACGCATGAGAAATCCTGCCCTTTTCATCTACCGTTTTTTTTATTATTATTATTTTTAAAATCCCACTTTCTCCCGATTGCTGGATCAGAATTCGGACTCAACGACCGGCCGGTGTATCTCGTTCCGTCACATCCAACAACTCAAGTGAAGTTACTTCCTTGGCAGTGGCACCCTTCCCTGCCATCGCAGCATTCGTGCGAGTTTTACTGCCAGGATATTGGTCAGCGGACTTCACGATTTGACTTTCTGATGGCTTATTACGTTGTATTAAATGACGTTAGGCTCAGACATGACTGTGCTGCTTTGGAAAGTGAAACAGAAATTATAAATAAATATAAAAGGTTGCAAATTTAACAGCTCTCCTTAATGGTTGTCGGCTGAGTTTAAGTCTAATAACTATTAGAGAAATTTTATAATTTGAATTATGAATAAATATTTAAATCGAGCCGGCTTGAATCAATAAACGAGCAATTCATATGGGGCTCGAAATTGATTTCGAGCCAATTTTGTTTTGATTCAATTTGATTCGAATTTTTTATTTCGAGTTCAATTCGATTTAAAACTCGAGCGATTTTTGAGTGACTATCGATTTTTTATTAAAATGCTCACCCCTAATGAGAGCTAGGAGTTGGATCCCGCCGATCAACATGAACATCTGGATGGTTTGGCCCACTTGGGGTCCCGCAATAGCATGAAAGAAGAGTTGCAGTATTCTCGGTTCGTCTCCCCCCTCCGCATCGTCGTCGAAAGAATCATCCACTTCGAGTCAAAATAAGTGTTTGCATCGATGCCCTGGAGTGAAATCCTCACCACAGTTGAAGCGCAAGCCTTTTTCGCGGCGAGCGGCCATTTCGAGGCGGGACAAGAGGTGGTGTCGAGTAAGCCGGACCGGCTCTTCCCCAATTAGGGCCTTGTCAGTCATACAGGCGGGACGGCGGTGATAGTCACGACGTCCCAATGGTGACCGATCTAAGAGCAGTCGTTGTTCACCAGCCCAGGCGAGGCTCATAGCCACAGTGAGATCATGTGGTGTCTAGAATTCTGCAGCCCGATGCAACCGCTCATGAAGCACAGCGGTGACGAGCGGAACTTATTGCTCCTGTAAAACAGACGTCGCCCTTGATAACAAAATCTGAAATTGCTCAAAATAAGCGTCGATGGATCCGACTTTTTTGAGGGCCACTAGGTCTCCCAACGGGTTTCCCGGTAGGGCGGGACCAAAGAGCAGGGTGCAGGCCTCAATAAATTCCACCCAAGAGAAATGGGGGCGTTCCCGCATAAGTTGTGCGAACCACAATTGCGTCGGCCCAAGTAGGTGGAAGGAGGCGATGTCGACACGTTCGTCATCCGGTGTGCGTTGATTGGCGAAAAAAATGTAACAATGGATAAGCCAAGGCAAAGGATCCTTGCGGCCATCGTAAATGGGAAAATCCATCTGTACTGAACGATAGTAGGCGTGATAGTCCGCGCGAGGACCAGCGGAGTCCACCTGTCTTGTCTGGGGATACTCGTCCTTGTGCAGGGGCAGAAGACGTTGCGCACCATATAGGGCATCCAAGCGTGCGTTGAGGGCCTCCGTTTTAGAATTCTGAGTTGTGAGCATGGTTTGGAAGAGTTTCATCACCTGGGACAAGGACAAACCAACTTCAGCCATCAGAAAGTGGGTGTGAAGGGCAGCGGGCGGGTTCGGTAGTAGGCTGGTGGAGGTGTTGGGCCACGGGGTTGTCTCCGCGGGGCGAAAAGGGCGGACGGGAGTGGAAGAAGTGCCGGGAAAGGATTCATCGGTGTTTAGCTCTGATACCAAGATGTTATGAGCTTCCGATTAAGATCTCGTGACAGGCCTCGATGGAGGAGGATGCGACGGAGGAGGGGGATCTCCCTTCCTTTGATTGGGAGGTGCAATGGTGGCGACGGGAAGCAGTGTGCAGTGAGCGACGATCTGCGGAAGGCAGGTGTTACCAAATGCGGGCTCGGTTAGGTCGGAAGCGGGGGATTTCCTTTGGGTTAGAGAGAGAGATAGGAAGATGGAAAAGGAGGAGAGAGAGAGAGATTTGGGAATTAATTCTTGCATAACAAACCAAGGCCCAACCGGTCGGTCAAGTACTTTCACAAAGTTGCGGTCAAGGCTTCGTATCTACGCCACTGTCATCTCGCCCTCCAGCCACCCCTTCAGCAACCTCTGAGTAGGCTCATAACAACTTGGTATCAGAGGCACCTCCTCCTATTCCACCGACGTCGCTGTCTATAAACCCTAAATCCTCCGCCTCTGAGGGTTCTGTGCATGATCGCCAGTTCTCGGCGATTTTTTCGATCCCACTATGCCGCACGCATTCCCCTCCAACCGGATTTCGTCTCCAAAACAATAAACCACAGTCGCAGCACGACTTCATCAATGCACGCCACCGTTGATTGCTCTCCCTCTACAGCAAAAGCCCTCTACAACAAAAGCAGACGATGCACAACCCTTCGTCCCAAAGCTCGGCGTCGAAACCCCCCCCCCCCCCCCCCCCCCATGATCGACGAGGGTCATCGCACCTAAAAGCAATGCACCCTTCCAGCAGCTCTTCTTCGACACACTTTGATGTGCGCAGGCACCGTCCCAGACGAGTGCCCTGACGGCCCCAGTCATGTTAGAGTTACCATGGTGATCTAGAAGTGGTCAAACATGTAATCTCACTGCCAACGCGATATGAGCCTGCAGGGTCGCACATAAGAGATGTGGAGAAGTTGGATGATTGACTGTGTTGGTAAAGGTTACCAATCACCGACCTGAATGGGGTTATGGGCAAAGTGTTGCCTTAAAGGATCGTCGGGTTGGGCAAATGTTGCCTTGAAGGATTGGTAAGAATAGTCGACCGAGGGTCGACGTGAATCGTCGTGTATCGTCGACCGCGGGTCGACGAGTATCGTCGAGTATCGTCGACCGCGGGTCGACGAGTATCGTCGAGTATCGTCGACCGCGGGTCGACGAGTATCGTCGACCGCAGATCGATGATTATCTTCAATCCACGTTCGACGTGAATCGTCGAGTATTGTACTCTGATTCTCGCTGATTGATTCTCACCGAATCTGCTAGGTGATTCTCGCCGATTGATTCTCACCGAATCTGCTAGGTGATTCTCGCCGATTCTGGAACCCTAATTTTCTGGGTGGTCTGCGGATAGCGATATTCCTAAGTCTGTTTATGCCTTTGGTATAAATTGATACTTAGGGTTTTCGGGAAAAATCACTGAGAACTGATCGAATCGAATCCCGCGGTTCTTCGTTCGTTCCGCCGATCTCGAATCCCGCCGACGGAAGTGTTCCGCCGCCGTGCTCGCTCCGTCGACCTCCTCCTCTCCGGCGATTGTCGCTGGTGTTGCTATCCCTGGCGCGGACCTAGCAGTCCGTGGAATAGCAAGGTGCGGTCATTCTCCTTCCCGATTATCCGTGCGACGGAAAAGTCGGTGTTCTCCCGCTCGTGTGGATTTCTGCAGAGACGTGGATATCATTCCACGTAGAACTCGCCACCAGCAAGAACACGAAGCTTGGAGCATCTCTGTTGAGTTGTGACTCAACGCCACCGAGGTAATTTTTGCCTAGTTGTATGTTAACTTCTTGATTCAACTACCATGGCTCGATCTCATCTCTTTTGAGTTTTCTTGATGTTTTTATTCTTCCGCTGCGTGCACAAGTGTTGTGCCATCCTCATAAAGAAACCCAACAGTGGTATCAGAGGGAGGTTCTGGCCATGATTGTTGTATTAGAAGCTTTGTTATTCCAGTGCGTGTAAACCTAGGGATTTAGAAGTGTTCTAAATGTCTAGATTTAGTCTTGGTACCCCGCCAAGAACGTCTGGGATTTCGTGGAAATTTCTAATTGTTAGAAATTGTAGTCTCCTTAGCAGTAACCATCCCTCGAGTTTGTTTTGGATTTTGAATCCAACATAGAGAGATGAGCATGTCTACTGCTTTAAGTTGAGTTGTCTTTGCTTTTATCCAATGCATGTAAATCTGAGGATTTGGAAGTTTCCGGATGTTCAGATTTAGCACTTCCTTCTATCAAATGTTGATGGTGTCAGGTTGTGCACATAAGGGATGCATGTGGTTTTAGAAAAATTGTTTTTCTTTGGATGTGCACATTGATCAAATGTTGATTATGGTTAACTGTTAACATATAATCAAAATCTTTTCATCAAATATTAAGTGTTCGGATGCCTTCCGATGGATGACACTCTTCCTGCCTCGATCGATAAAGTGTGGGCTTGCCAAAGCAAGGTGCATTAATCTATCTTGGTAATGGTGCGAGCGGATAATTGTGTTGGTGAAATACGGATCTTGTCCACTAAGAGAGTAGCTCGCATGAACTCTCCGAATTGTTAGTGAGTGCTATCATTTCGAATAAAATAGTGGGAGTGTTTTAATTGAAGTTCAAATTAAAATAAATTGTATTTGAAATTTTGGTACTGGTTTTATTCTGCATAAATTCTTGTAGAATTCCATGGCAAGTGTTTCACACTCCACGTTGTCTCTGAGAGCCATCCTTGAGAAGGATAAGCTCAATGGGACTAATTACATGGACTGGTACAGGAACCTGAGAATTGTTCTCAGGCAAGAGCGAAAGCTCTATGTCTTGGAAGAAGAAGCCCCCGAGGTGCCGACCGGGAACTCTTCCCGTGCTGAGAAGGATGCTTATAAGAAGTATATTGATGATGTTTTAGATGTCGAATGTCTTATGCTTGTCACTATGAACTCTGAGCTTCAGAAGCAACATGAGAACATGGGGTGCAAGGAGATTGACGAGCATCTCAAGAAAATGTTTCAAGGGCAGGCTCGTCAAGAGAGGTTCGACGTCACAAAAGCATTGTTTCAGTGCAAGATGGGAGTTCGAGACTCAGTAGGGACTCACGTACTCAAGATGATTGGGTATATAGAGAACCTTGAAAGGCTGGGTTTTCCTCTTGGTCAAGAGTTGGCCACAGATCTGATCCTGCAATCGTTGCCGGACAGTTATGAGCAGTTCGTCTTGAACTACAACATGAATGAAATAGACAAGACACTGTCCGAACTCCTAGGCATGTTGAGAACTGCCGAAATCAATATGAAGAAGGCCAAGCCTGCCAGCCCCATACTGATGGTGCATAAGAGCAAGGGCATGGCCAAAGGCTCTAAGAAGACGAAGGTGGGACCTAAGTCATATCTTGAGCCCAAATCTTCTGCACTGATGAAAAAGAAAAACACGGTGAAGGAAGGGAAATGCCACCACTGTGGCAAGGCTGGTCATTGGAGGAGGAACTGTCCTTCGTACATTGAAGGTCTGCAGAAAATGAAGGGAGGTATGACTTCCGCTTCAAATGTTCACGTTATAGAGATAAACTTTTCTGCTCATTCATCTTGGGTATTGGATACCGGATGTGGTTCTCACATTTGTACAAATGTGCAGAAACTGGGAAGGAGAAGATTGCTGAGTAAAGGGGAGGTGGACCTCCGCGTCGGCAATGGAGCAAGAGTTGCTGCTGTAGCCGTAGGGGTTTTTACCGTCTTTCTTTGCCCAGTGGCTTGTAATAGAACTAGATAATTGTTATTTTGTTCCGGCCATAACTAGAAACATTATATCTATTTCGTGTTTGGACATGAGTGGATTTTCTTTTATAATTAAGAACAACTGTTGTTCTATATTTAAGAATGATGTTTGTTATGCTGTACCTCAATTGTTTAATGGTCTTTATGTTTTGAACTTGAACCATCTGATCTGTAATGTAGAAAATAATAAAAGACTAAGAACAAATGACTCGAACCCTACATTTCTCTGTCATTGTCGTTTGGGCCATATCAACGAGAAGCGCATATCTAAGCTCCATAGAGATGGACTTTTGGACTCATTCGATTATGAATCATTTGAGCGATGCGAATCTTGTTTGTTAGGCAAGATGACTAAAGCTCCTTTCACTGGTTATACTAAGAGGGCTGAGGATCTCTTGGGTGTTGTACATAGTGATGTATGCGGACCCATGAGTTTCATGGAGGCTAGAGGTGGGTATTTCTACTTTGTTACATTTACTGATGATTTCAGTAGATACGGATATGTGTATCTTATGAAGTGCAAATCCGAGACCTTTGAAAAGTTCAAAGAGTTCAAGAATGAAGTAGAAAACCAGTTGGGTAAAAGGGTTAAAGCACTCCGATCTGATCGAGGTGACGAATACCTGAGTCATGAGTTCCGTGATCATCTGAAAGAGTGTGGTATTGTATCACAGCTCACTCCACCTAGAACACCACAACATAATAGTGTGTCTGAGAGGAGAAATCGTATTCTGTTAGACATGGTACGTTCGATGATGAGTCATGCAGACTTGCCTGTTTCCTTTTGGGGTTTTGCTTTAGAGACTGCTGCAATGACATTGAATCGCGCTCCAACGAAAACGGTTCTGAAGACACCATATGAGATATGGACTAGGAAGCGTCCTAGTATGTCGTTCATTAAAATTTGGGGCTGTGAGGCATACGTGAGACGTCAAATGCCTGACAAGCTGGAACCCAAATCGGATAAATGTTATCTGGTGGGATATCCTAAGGAAACGAAAGGGTATTACTTTTACCTACCGTCTGAGGACAAAGTGTTTGTCGCAAGGACTGGTGTCTTCTTGTAGAAAGAGTTCTTATCAAGAAAGACTGAAAAGGTAGAGCTTGAAGAATTTCAAGAACCACATGTAGTGAATGAACCGGAATTGGATTCTGAGACAGGACTACAAGATGTTGTAGCTAGAGAACCTGCTCAAGGAACACAAGTCCTACGTAGATCTGGTAGACCGAGGTTTGAGCCTGAGAGATATGGATTTCTCGTGTCTCAAATAGGTAATGTGTTGTTTATGGATCATGATGATGAACCAGCAACCTACCAAGAGGCTATGAATGGACCGGACTCCGACAAATGGCTTGAGGCTATGAAATCCGAAATGGACTTCATGTATGCAAACCAAGTTTGGAACTTGGTGGAACCACCTGAAGGGGTACGACCCATAGGGTGCAAGTGGGTCTTCAAGAAGAAGACCGACATGGATGGGAATGTACAGACATTCAAAGGGCGACTGGTGGCTAAGGGTTTCAAGCAAATTCATGGTATTGACTATGATGAGACCTTTTCCCCTGTTGTCATGGTAAAGTCCATAAGGATATTGCTTGTTGTTGCTGCGTATTATGACTACGAGATCTGGCAGATGGATGTCAAAACGACTTTCCCTAATGGAAACCTCCTTGAGGAAGTGTATATGACATAACCCGAGGGTTTTGTATCCCCAGATGAAGCCACTAAAATATGCAAGCTGAATAAGTCCATCTATGGACTGAAACAGTCCTCTCGAAGTTGGAATCTTCGTTTTGATGAGAAAATCAAAGAGTTTGGTTTCATCAAGAATGAAGATGAGCCTTGTGTTTACAAGCGAATCAGTGGGAGCATTGTTGTCTTCCTGATATTGTATGTAGATGACATACTGTTGATTGGGAATGACATTCTTACCCTGAAAGTTGTTAAGAACAACCTAGGGAACTGCTTTTCAATGAAGGATTTGGGTGAAGCGACTTACATACTCGGTATTAAGATCTATAGAGATAGATCGAAGAAGTTGCTGGGTTTGACCCAGAGTACGTACATCGAAAAGGTGTTGAAGCGGTTCAACATGCTTGAGTCCAAGAAAGGATTTTTGCCCATGTCTCATGGTGTGAATCTCTCTAAGGACTAGTGTCCAAAATCTTGTGAAGATAAGGACCGCATGAAGTTGATTCCATATGCTTCGGCAATTGAATCAATCATGTACGCGATGTTATGTACTCGACCCGACGTCTCCTTTGCTTTGAGCATGACTAGCAGGTATCAGTCAGACCCCGGTGAGTGTCACTGGATTGCAGTCAAGAATGTCCTGAAGTACTTGAGAAGGACTAAGGATGTGTTCTTGGTGTATGGTGGAGAGGAAGAGCTCGTAGTAAGTGGTTACACGGATGCTAGCTTCCAAACTGATAGAGACGACTTCAAGTCTCAATCAGGTTTTGTGTTTTGCCTGAATGGAGGAGCTGTGAGCTGGAAGAGTTCCAAGCAAGAGACAGTTGTTGATTCTACAACAGAGACCGAGTATATCACCGCAGCTTATGCGGCGAAGGAGGTTGTATGGATTAGGAAATTTATCGGCGAGCTTGATGTAGTTCCTAGCATTGTTGGTCCCGTAGTTCTCTACTGTGATAACAATGGTGAAATTGCACAATCTAAGGAACCTAGATCCCATCAGCGCTCCAAGCACATACTTCGGCGGTTTCATCTTATTCGTGAGATTGTCGAACGAGGAGATGTGAACATTTGCAGAGTGCCGACTGAGGAGAATATTGCGGATCCACTGACAAAGCCTCTCGCGCAGAGAAAGCATGATGGTCATACTAGATCGATGGGTATACGATACCTAAATGATCAACTCTAGTGAGAAGCTTGTGGATTGCATGTAAACATGTATTTTGTTGACCATTTGTTCATATGATGAACAGTGTACCTAGTTTTTCTCTTACAATTAATGACAAGTTCTTTTATTATGAGTTTTTCTATATGATAGTTAAATGTTAACATAATAGATACCCTTAGAATGTTCGCTTCCATGGGACATCAAGTACGTGACTTGAATGTGAGAGTCTATGATTTATTTGAAGCTTCATTCTTAAAAGGTCTCTGGTCGAGTATCATCATAGAAGCTAAGGGTGATGATGGTACATGAAGGCTAGCACGTGCGTTGACTGATGACCGGTTCTCACAGGTCATGATATTGTGATATCAAGTCATCACGTGGGTACTTGTTAGTGAACAAGTTGTACTGGACAGACCCAACCTGAGACTACTCTGTGGATTGTCATCCAATCGTGTCACGAGTAGGTCTCAATTGACAATGGTGTTGTGGTCCTTTGACCTGAAGTCACAGCATTCATCAAGTGAGGAAGAGCGTGTTTTGATGTCATCTAAAGTCTTCCTTGAGAAAGGTTGATGATAAGGGTGGTTGTTGGGCATGTTACGAATCATTTGGGTGTTTGTGTGTGAGCAGATATGAGATTTGTCCTCCTGTATGACATGAGTTGCATCCATGGGCCCCTTGATGGAACTGGACTGAGAAATGCATGACCATGCTTGGTTGAGTCAATATGTGATATTGGACTCACCATTCTCTGTAAGTCCGTCCTGGATCAAGAAACTTGGATTGAGCTATTACGAGGGTGACACGGTCCATGCCTCTAGTTCTTTCCGGATGTAAGGGACAAAGGGACAAAGACAACGCTGATACATTGGTCATAAAGGCTTATGAGTTATAAACTCTTATTGCTTGGGGAGCAATGATGCATTGTTAGATGCCGCTCATTGTTTGTGAGGTTTTGGTTTGATACTTTCAAGATCAAGTGGGAGACTGTTGGAGTTACCATGGTGATCTACAAGTGGTCAAACATGTAATCTCACTGTCAACGCGATATGAGCCTGCAGGGTCGCACATAAGAGATGTGGAGAAGTTGGATGATTGACTGTGTTGGTAAAGGTTACCAATCACCGACCTGAATGGGGTTATGGGCAAAGTGTTGCCTTAAAAGATCGTCGGGTTGGGCAAATGTTGTCTTGAAGGATTGGTAAGAATAGTCGACCGAGGGTCGACGTGAATCGTCGTGTATCGTCGATCGCGGGTCGACGAGTATCGTCGAGTATCGTCGACCGCGGGTCGACGAGTATCGTCGAGTATCGTCGAGTATCGTCGACCGCGGGTCGACGAGTATCGTCGACCGCAGATCGATGATTATCGTCAATCCACGTTCGACGTGAATCGTCGAGTATTGTACTCTGATTCTCGTCGATTGATTCTCATCGAATCTGCTAGGTGATTCTCGCCGATTGATTCTCACCGAATCTGCTAGGTGATTCTCGCCGATTCTGGAACCCTAATTTTCTGGGTGGTCTGCGGATAGCGATATTCCTAAGTCTGTTTATGCCTTTGGTATAAATTGATACTTAGGGTTTTCGGGAAAAATCACTGAGAACTGATCGAATCGAATCCCGCGGTTCTTCGTTCGTTCCGCCGATCTCGAATCCCGCCGACGGAAGTGTTCCGTCGCCGTGCTCGCTCCGTCGACCTCCTCCTCTCCGGCGATTGTCGCTGGTGTTGCTATCCCTGGCGCGGACCTAGCAGTCCGTGGAATAGCAAGGTGCGGTCATTCTCCTTCCCGATTATCCGTGCGACGGAAAAGTCGGTGTTCTCCCGCTCGTGTGGATTTCTGCAGAGACGTGGATATCATTCCACGTAGAACTCGCCACCAGCAAGAACACGAACCTTGGAGCATCTCCGTTGAGTTGTGACTCAACGCCACCGAGGTAATTTTTGCCTAGTTGTATGTTAACTTCTTGATTCAACTACCATGGCCCGATCCCATCTCTTTTGGGTTTTCTTGATGTTTTTATTCTTCCGCTGCGTGCACAAGTGTTGTGTCATCCTCATAGAGAAACCCAACAAGTCACAGCCTCTTGCAGGTGTCCATCTCGAGACCCCGCACAACAGCGTACCATTTCCCTCGAGCAACGGGTTGCACATGTTTCTCCTCACATCGAGTCGCCAGCAGAATTGTTCCATCAGGCCCACATCAATCCTAATTGGAAGCCATTAATAATTAATCAGTTCCTTTATTAATTATTGATCAATATTTCATTTTTTTAATTCCAATATGGAAGACATCATTAGCTTCCAAGCTCTTGGCGCGCACATCATTGAGCTTTTAATGACGTTTGAGGAACTCTATGACAAACAACTTTGGGCAGTAAAAGTGCAGTCATCGCTTCCGCCGCCACCCACAGACCCCCCCCCCCTCTCCACAATGGTCATCATTCTACCGCTTTCGTCGGCCCCTGCCTTGACGATCCCTCCAAGCACCTCGTCGTCCCTGTTGTCGGCCCTTGCTCTGTCGGCCCCCGCTGTGCCGATCCATCCAGATCAGTTCCTTCCGCCGGCCGTTGTTCCGCCGATCGTTGTTCCGCCGGCCTCAATGTCGCCATTGCTCACCGCCACTCCGCCAACCCCGCTAGATTCATTCCTTCTGCCGCTTGTTCTCCCGCCAGTACCATCGCTACTCATCATCTCCCCATCCGCCACGATGCACTATCGGACATTGTTTTGGCGTAAAATAAAGGAGCCCAATGATGGGGTCATTCAGGACCATTCAAGCTTGAGGGCAAGCTCGATTTCAAGGACGAATAAGATGTTATGGATCATGTGACGTCAATTATCTCATTATTTAATTATAGTCTTATTATCAAGTTAAGTTATTGTATCGAGTCAAGTTGTACAAGTTGAGTAGTGTTGTTTTATTAGTCGAGTCGTAGTTAGAGTATTATGGGTCTTTTTTAGTGTTTTATGTATTTCATTATAATTACGGTCATGTCATTGAGGATCCTATATTTTAAAACTTAAGAGTCTTGTATCAATTTATCAATAAGAAAGCCTATTTTCCTAAACCCTAAAGAGATCTTGGAAGCCCTCTCTCTCTCTTGAGGACGCCTCGTTTAGGCAATCGCGGGCAAGGCTCTATAGTATCTTTGCACTGTCATCTACACCTGCAGTCACTCCTCCGACAACCTCAGAGTAGGCCCATAACATTCTCCTACAAATTATTCTTATCCAATATATTGAGAGTTGAATAAAGGTGAATTATCCTTTTAACAAATCTTTTTGCAGAATTCCAGTCAAGCTGTGATATACCAATTTTACTACTTAAGCCTACCACATAAATATTATCTACTTGCCTTAGTGGTGCAATGTTCCTATGGTTGATAAAGCAGAATTACCAATACTAATTATCCACCAACAATTCCATAAAATAATTATCTCTACATCCTGCTTTTAACAAATTAACATTCACAGGTTTTCATGTTTAACTTAGTTATTGATAACTTCTTTTTTCCGTACCTGTTTATGTATCATAGCTTAAGTGCATACTCAACACAGAGAACAGAGGATATTAAGAAAACGTGACAAGGTAAAGCATTACCATTCACTGAGCATTAAGAAAGGATTTTCATCCAAAAGAGCTATTATCAAAATTAACAAAAAAAATAGAATGGTGGAGATATAGTGTTTAGCAATCAAAATGGAAATGGTTAATAAATCTTAAAACTTAAATCAGCCATGATATTTTCATCCAAAAGAGGTACGATCAAAATAAAAAGGAAGAACCAAGGGACTGGTTTGGGGATATTAAATTTAGCTATCAAAATGGAAATGATTAGTAAATCTTACCAATTGCCATATTATACTCTGCATTTCCTTCTTTCCAGCTTCTGTTGTTCGCAGCCAGTACCACCATTTGGATGGGTGTAACACCTGGATATTTTTCACATTTTCATCCACCTCATCAATTTTTAATGAGTTCGCTGCCTCTGCTGTATATATCAGCTTCGACAGAGATAGACCTTCAGTGTGAAACACAAGCCATATATCATGTGAGTCAGACTCAAAAGATTCCACAAATCGAGCTATATGTTTCAAACCTATCTCACAGTTAATTTTTCTCATTTTTAAATTTCCAATGTCAGTATTCCTCATATCATATCTACGTTTTGCCTTATCTACATCAGACGTATCTGTCTCAATCTGGTTGTCAGAATGGATTTCATCTTCCATTGAAAAAGATGGAGAGAATCCCGTCGTTGGCATATTCCTCAAAGAAAGTGAAGCATTTAAAAAAATTTCGCCAAAGTACTTTTCACGCAGACCACTCAAGTAAGCACCATTCCCTCGTTCTACCTGACATATGTAAACTTATAAGCAAAAAAGTACACATGCATTGACGAAAAATATGAGCTTTTCATGATGTGGATGATGCATTTTAAAATGATTCCCAGTGAAAATAAAAGAATATTAAAGTTATTAACAAAAAGTGCTAACTGTAAAAAGAAATACAACCAAAACTGTAACTAGAAAAACAATAAAGGACAGGTTGATTTAAAGGAAAATAATTATTGCCTATTCAAACTATGTGGATTAAAGTTTTCAAATCTTTTTACAGCATGCATTGTACTGAACACTGCATATCGAGTTAATTCTAGTTTAATACAGCCTGTTCAACAACTTCAGTATCTCTGACTTCCTTGGCCAATTACTTGTAGTAATTGTCCGCATCAGCCTTATCAAAATGTAGATTTGGCTAATATATAAAACCTTCTGCGACATATTTTCTTACTAAAACAGACATTTGAAGTTCATTCTGTTTAATTAAATCCTGATGAACAACATCATCACATGCCCTTATCCCAACTACTTAGGGTTGGAGTTCCAAGTCTTCTTTGTCCTTCATTCTTGTTAAATGTTATAAAAGGTGTCCATTCTAGTTTATAAAAGGTGTCCATTCTACTTTATGCTAATTGCTATCCTATTTACATAACTTCTAGGCATGATTCCTATAACGTATTTGTAGAGAAAAAGAGCACAGGGATTTGGGAAAAAATAAACCTTTGCATATACTTCTTGTGTCTGTAAATACAAGTATGAATACATATAAATAGGGAGAGAAGAGAGGGAAGGGGTCCCAATTTCAAGATGTGGGACTATTACAAGTAGAGGAAGAAGGCCTAAGATGGGCCCTTAAATGAGTCATTACATGTTCTTTTCTAACACTCCCCTGCAAGCTGGAGCGTACAAGTCGTAGGCACCCAGCTTGGACAAGAACTGATAAAAAAGAGCACTTGGGAAAGCATTAGTGAGAAGATCGGCAACTTGGTCAGTAGCCAGAACATGTTTCAATTCCAGCTTCTTCATTTGAACCATTTCCCTAACGAAGTAGCAGTCAATTTCAATGTGTTTCTTTCTTTCATGGAAGACATGATTCTTGGCTATGTGAATCGCAGCTTGACTGTCACAGAGTAAGGTGGCTGGTGAGGGAAAGCTTTACTCCCATATCACTCACGAGACTCTCAGGCCATGTGAGTTCAGATACAAAAGACGTCATTGAACGGTACTCAGCCTCAGCCGAAGATCTAGCAACTACAGCTTGTTTCTTACTGCGCCAAGTAACAAGATGACCTCCGAAGTAAGTACAAAAACCGATGGTGGAACGCCGATCATCCAGGGAACCAGCATAATCGGCATCTGAATATGCAATCAAGGTTGGAGTGGAGGAGGAAGTTCTGTACACCGGCCCTTGACCAGGATCATTCTTCAAGTATCGCAGAATGCGTTCGACGGCCTGTAGATGTGACACTCGAGGAGAATGCATAAACTTGATGACAACCCCAACAGCAAAGGATATTTCAGATCTTGTGACGGTTAGATATATCAATTTTCCCACCAACCATCGATAGTATTTTGGGTTTGGAAGAAGAAGATCTTCATCAGAGTCATGAGCACACAACTTAAGATTGGCATCCATAGGGGTGTTAACTGGTTTACATACAGAATATCCAGCATCCGAAGAAGGTCGAGACAATACTTCCGTTGAGATCTTCCGTCGAGACAATACTTCATCAGAGACGTCAGGACGTCTTGAGATTTCAAGGCCAAGAAAGTATCTAAGGTTCCCTAGATCTTTTGTTTGAAAAACAGAGTTGAGGTGTTGTTTGACCATTTGGATTCCTTTTGAATCATCTCCTGTGATTAGGATGTCATCGACATACACCAAAAGAATAAATGTTCTTGTTTTGCTATGTCAAGTGAACAAAAAAAATCCGCCGAGCTCCGAGTAAGGCCGACCTCCCGACCAACCCTGTTAAAATTATCGAACCAAGCTCGACGAGATTGTTTGGGATCATAAATTGACTTCTTAAGGAGACAAACTTGGGACTTCCCCATGGTCTCAAACCCGAGAGGTTGTCGCATGTCGACAGTTCCTGGGGGATCACCATTGAGAAATGCATTTTTGATATCAAGTTAATGTAAGGGCCAGTGACGGTGTACAGCTCCGGAGAGGACACGAACTATGTTGAGTTTGGTCACTGGAGAGAATGTTTCCTCATAATCTAGACTTTGTTGTTGAGTAAAGCCACGTGCCACCAGACGGGCCTTAAGTCGATCAATCGTCCCATCAGGTGCATGCTTGATAACAAAGACTCATTTACATCCAACAGTAGTCTGTCCTGGAGGAAGAGAAACTAGATCCCAAGTCTGATTAGCCCAGAGGGCGGTCATTTCTTCGTCCATGGCCGCCCGCTAGCCTGGATGTTGAAGAACCTCCTGCACAGATTTAGGCACGGAAATAGAGGACAATGAGGTAGCAAAGGTTTGAAGCACCGGGTTCAGCCGATGTAAGGAGACATAATTTCCCTGGGGATGGGCTGTGGAGGTTGAAGTCGGGTCGACAGGTCGCAGAGTGTCAGAGGTTGAACCTGACTACAGCGGGGCGACGGAGCGGAGAGGTCGTCGAGTATAGACACAAAGAAGAGGGGGTGGGTTGGTGGAGACCAGGAGTTGGGAAGGAAACAAGAGGAGATGGTGGAGGGGACAAAGCTGGTGGTGGTGGACGAGATGTAACTGGGACGACAGGTCGAAGTAAGGGTGATGATGGTGGAGAGGATGACGGAGTGAGAAAAAATGGTTGAACTTCCAGAAAGATAACATCAGCTGAAACTATCATCTTGTGGTTAGTGGGAGAGTAGCAAACATACCCTTTTTGAGTACGGGAATAACCTGCAGCGAGTAGAGAAGAAGAAGCCGGTAGCGAGTACGAGAGAAGGTCGCGGCGGGCTGAAGTGTTGCGAGCTGAAGGAAACAGCGAGAAGAGACCCATCTGAGTAGCAGCGAGTTGAGGAGAGACCGTTGCAGACACGAGAGAAAGACCACGGTGGACACCGGGGAACACCATGGCGAGCTAGGAAACAGGTCGCGGCGGGCTGAGAAGCAGCGAGTTGAGACAAAGACCGCGGCGAGCTGAAGAGTACTGAGTTGAGATAAAGACAGCGGCGGGCTGAGAATAGACCGCTGAAGAGAAAAGGAGAAGCGGTAAAGAGACTGGCTAGCAAAAAAGCAGTAGGTCGTTGCGGGCATGGAAGGGCAGACCGTTGCGGCTAAATAGACAAACCGCAGAGACAGACCACTGCGGCTAACAAAAGCTAACTGATGCATCAAGATAAAAGCGGACAAGATGAGACGAACCAAGTAGACCGCAGCGGACACAGGACAATCCGCACGATGGGTCCCAACGGCGAAGTCTATAAAAGAGAAGGGTGACGAATCCAGAAGAGGAGAGACCAGCACAAGGTCACCCGTGCGGACAGAAAAAGTCTATATGCAGAGGGATGCGGATAGTTAGCCACAAAGAGTTGCGGGTAAAAGATTCCTATCTGCCGAGGAGGTGCGGTCCGCGACTAGTCAAGAAGAGGCCGCGGCGGCTAGAGGAAACCGTAGCTGGAAGAGCAAAAAGACTCCGCGCGACAACAGAAGTGCAGCAAGTAGTGCGCGGCTAGAAGAAAAGAGGTTGGAGCGGTTAGAAGCAGGCCGCAATCCATGACGGATAGAAGCAGTCCGCGAGTAGAGAAGCGGACCGGTCGATCGGGTAGACAAGCACTGAAGAGGAGCGGGTAAAGAAATGGAGACCGGGGAGTAGGAGGCGAACAAGAACCCGCGGATAGCGGTAGTAGTCCGCCCGGGAAGAAGCAGGGGATGCGGTTAAAAAAGAACATGTGGCTCCAGAGGAACCTCCCTCCGATACCATGTAGAGAAAAAATAACACATGGATTTGGGAAAAAATAAACTTTTGCATATACTTCTTATGTATGTAAATACAAGTATGAATACATATATATAGGGAGAGAAGAGAGGGAAGAGTCCCATTTTCAAAATGTGAGACTATTAAAAATAGAGGAAGAAGGCCTAAGATGGGCCCTTAAATGGGTCATTACATGTTCTTTTCTACCAATATCTTATTTTTTATTCAACAACAACCCTCAAGCCTGTATCACACTACAGTAGGGTCGGCTATATGGATCCTTTGTCTCTATTGTACCCTATATTTTGTCATAATCTCACTAATGCCTAAATACATCATCTCTTTCCTTAGAGTTTCATTCCAAGTCTTTATTGGTCTACCCCTCACTTTTAACATGCCTAGTGACTAGACTCTCACAACGCCTAACAGGTGCCTCTAATGGTCTTCTTGTACATGTCCAAACCATCTTAGACGAGCGTATCGCATCTTCTCTGCAATTGGTGCTACCCTTGTCTTATCCTTGATACTTTAATTCCTAATTTTATCCAATCTCATGTGTCCACACATCCACCTAAGCATTCTCATCTCCGCAACTCCATTTTTTGCTCATGTACACAATTCACTGCCCAACACTCATAACCATAGAGCATTGCGGGTCTAGTTGCAGTACGGTAAAACTTGCCCTTAAATTTTAGTGGTACTTTACGATCACATAAGATCTCTGACGCACCTCTCCACTTCAACCAACCCACTTGAATTCTATGTGTCGCATCTTTATCAATACATCAGTCTTTTTGAATTATCGGTCCAAGATATTATAACACTCACTACGGGAAATATCTTGATAACCCAACTTAATAACGAAGACATTTGTCCTTCTTATACTCCTAAATTTAAGCTCCATATACTTCGTCTTTGATCCGCTCAACCTAAAACCCATTTTTTCTAAAGTATCTCGTCAAGATTCAAATATTGCTTTTACACCCTCGCGCGTCTCATCAACCAAAACGATATCATTTGCAAACAATAAACACTAAGGTATTGCTTGTTGGATATGTCTGGTGAGTTCATCTAAGATAAGGGTAAAGAGATGGGGGTTTAAAGCTGAACCTTGATGTAAGCCAACAGTGATAGGGAATTCTTGTGTTAATCCTCCAGATGTCCTCACCCTTGTCACTGAATTTGTATACATATCTTTGATTATGTCAATATATGATACATTTACACCTTTCTTTTCTAAGACTATTCATAAGCCTTCTCTTGGAACTCTATCATAAGCCTTCTCAAGATCAATAAACATTACATGCAAATCTTGTTGTCTTTCTCGATAATTGGCAATGAGTTTCCTCAAGAGATGTATAGCTTCTATGATCGACCGCCCTGGCATAAATCCAAATTGATTCTTTGAGATGTTAGTCTCTCGTCTTAGTTTTCTTTTTATTACTCGTTCTCATAGTTTCATGGTATGACTCATCAATTTAATTCTTCTGTAATTAACACAATTTTGTATATCTCCTTTATTCTTATACAAAAGTACTAAGATAATTTTTCTTCATTGATCTGGAATACTCTTCGACTTCAGTATCTTATTAAAAAATTTCTAAGCCACAAAATTCCTTCATTTCCCGAGTATTTTCATAATTCGATTGGTATATCGTCTGGCCCAATCATTTTTTCATTTTTCATCTTATTTAGAACATCTTTTACCTCTGATACTTGAATTTTACGATAAAACATTATTTCTTATACTCATCTGATTTAGGTTTCATTTGGTTTAGCGTTTTCGTGCGGCGTTTGGAGCAAACGTCAGCGGACGGAGGGTAACCAAACGGAACTCCGTCTCCGTTTGCTAAGTTTGCACCCGCAACAAGGAGAAAACGCCTCCCCACCGCTCCGTTTCGACCCCCACCTCCCCCCCCCCCCTCCTCCGGTTTAAAAGCTCCGTTTGGACCCACTTGCTCCTCCCGCCACCGCTCAATCAAACAAAGTCTTAACTAATTTTTTCAAGTTCAATTCATTGTCAATTGTTTCATTACAGAGTTAATAAAAGTATCTTTTTCATCGATCTTTAATATTTACATCATCCGTCAAAACTGTATCTGTCTCATCTTTTATGCATTTTACGTGACTTAAATCTCTTGTCTTCCTTTCTCTAACTCGAACAATTTTATATATATCACGCTCTTCATCTTTGGTATTTAGTCGTTTATAAAAAATTTCATAAACTTTACTTCTTGCTTCATTTGTTGTTTGTTTAGCTTCTTTTTAGTGACTTTATACCTGGCTAAGTTTTCATCATTCCTACAAGCATAGAGTGATTTATAGCTGATCCTCTTTGCCCTCACTTTGCCTTACACATCCACTTTCTACCACCAAGATTCTTTATTTGGGGGCGCACGATCTTTTGATACTTCAAATACGTTCTTTCCACTTATCCTTAAATGTGAAGACATAACTTCTCATGAGACATTAGGATCAACATAAGAGTCATCAACCGATTTTTTTGCAACATTTTTGTTCGTGTCTTAAATTTATTATATTTAATTTATATATCTAACACCACTAACCTATGTTTGTTGTCAAACTTTCTCCTGGTATGACTTTGCAATTCTTACAAATCATTTTATCTATTTTACGAGTCATAAAATAATCATTTTGTGACTTATTTGATCCGCTTTTAAACGTAATTAAATGTTTTTTCCTTTTTATGAAAAACGTATATGATACAATTCGCTCATGTGCTACGACAATGTCTAAAATGGTTTGTCCTTCATTCTTTTCTTCATATCCATATCCGTCATGAACAGTTGTGTAATCTACATTTTCATTCTATATATGTCCATTTAAGTCTTATCCTATAAAAATCTTCTCTATTTGTGAGATTTCTCTTACTAAATCATCTAAGTCTTCCCAAAATCGCATTTTAATAGTTTCACTGAATCCAACTGAGATTATTAATTTAGTATTACTATTGGTCTATTAGAATGTGAGTGGGTTTAGTCCCACATCTTGAGTCAAGTTGTAAGTGTCAATGTATTTCCTATATATTATGCCTTATACGAATGAATAAGATCACTCAAGTATTTTTCTCTCTTACTTTCTACTTGGTATCAGAGCAAACCCTAGTCATTGTTTTCCCGCTATGTGCTTGCATCCTGCTCCCGCTACTTCTCCCGCTCCCGTCTCTCTGTTCCTTTCCCACTCCCGTCTCCATCTTCCACTTTTGTCCCCGCTCCCGTCGACGGAATTGACGTCGGATTCCATCGACGGGAGCGGATCTTAGCCCCCTTGTAGCTGCGCTCGATCTCATTGACGTCGAAGTCTTCTACTTCCATCAACGTTGATTGTGCCTGCTACTGCTCTAGTACGCCTCCTTGCGTGAGCTGCTCGGCTGATCTGCATCGCTCTTCCATCGACGGCATCGTCGACGTTTCCCTTTGCTGCCTCGTTTCTCTTTCAGTGTCTGCTCTGCTTCGCTTGGATCCTCTGCTTCAACTGGATCAGCCGTCGATTACTCGTTCAACTGTTGTTACGTTTACCACTGTTGCGCCTTCTACTGTTGTGTCCGTCCAGCCTGGTTGCTACCCTTATCGAGGATGTCACTCCTGTCGACAGCCCCCTGTGTTGTTTTGACCCTGCTTTGGTTCTTCTAGCCGCTCCCGATTTGTGTGCTTGTTGCTACTTCTTATGTGCCTGCAGCAGATTCGAGGCTTCCTCGCCTCTATTCTTACTGATTGTAGATGGTTTTTTGTTGATGTCCTCTCTTGAGGATGATGGTGATAATGGAGATATTGTTGTTTTTGAAGTTTTTTGGGGTGTCCTCTTCAGTGTTTCATGTGTTTTATGCATATATGCATGTGCATTCCGCATGAGGGGGAGTGTTTGGGATGAGGGAGACTCGGATGATCTTTCTCGTTCTTCGTCTTAGTCTCACACGGCCTCTAGGCTTATGTCGTGTGTTGTTTATGTCTCCCCAAATTTTTTCTTTGATGATTGACAGGTGGTATGGTCTTTGGTGGCCGTTTCTTTCCCTTTCTCTCTTATCCTCAGGGTCGCGTAGATCTGTGTGTGAGGTGTTATCTCGGCAGTCTCGTAGATTCGTGTGTGTAGTGTTATCCTCGTGGCCCCGTAGATCTGTACGTGTGTGGTGTTATCTCCGCAGTCTCGTGGATTCGTGTGTGTGGTTTCTTTTCAGTGAGTGTACTGTGTGAGAATATCCTCAGTCACCCGTCTTTTCCAACCTTTGTCTACCATATTTACCCTTTCCATTGATGTTGTCAAGTTTGAGGTTTCCCCTCCAGCTTGAGGGGGAGATTTGAGATTATTAGTTTAGTATTAATATTGGTCTATTAGTATGTGAGTGTGTTTAGTCTCACATCTTGAGTCAAGTTGTAAGTGTCAATGTATTTCCTATATATTTACCCTATATGGATAAATAAGATCACTCGGGTATTTTTCTCTCTTATTTTCTACTAATCCTACTTGTGACATGTAAGCACTGATTACATTAATAGTTTTCTTTTCTATGACTAATTTAAAAACTAAGATTCTATCACCTTTTCTACTTAACTCAACAACTTCATCATTCCAAATAGTATCCATAATAATACCTGCTTCACTGTTTGTTTTATTTGTTTCTTGTGTACCATAATTTAAAACTTGAATTATCTAAAAATTTAGTTTTCTCACCCACTCATGTAGTCTTTTGCAGACATAAAATATTTATTCTTCTCCTAATCATTGTATCCACTATTTTCATCATTTTTTCGGTTAGCGTACCTATATTCCAACTTCAAAACCTAAGCTGATCACAATTACTACGACATACTTTCATAGTACGTCTAATATGTGAGTACTTTTGTCTATTTAACACGACATTACTTCCATCTTATTTTTTTATTCATTTCACATAATTCTATCGACCAGTCTCAAACATGTAATTTTATGCCCTGGCTGTGCACTGTCAACCACTCAAGTTTGTTTACAAGTAGCTCATTTTCATCAGTACTACTCACGGCATCTCTCTAGTACAATCATTACCCACCGTAATACTCTAGTTTTTTCATCTTCCTCATTTTTTGGTCAACTTTGTCTCTAGTGACCCTTTGCTTCCATTTCAAAATGTCCAATCAATCTAACTTCAAAAGGTATCTCAAACTACTAACAGCATACTGTCCCAATTCTTCCAAAAATTTATCTTAACATGCGCTTGTATGTACAAGATTTAACCAAGATTCTGCACCTTTCATTGAGCTTATTCTCAAATTTCTTTGGAGAGTTTCTGTTTGGATACTTTGCCCGTATCAAAATATTCAGTAATCATCTTTCTGTCTTTCTTTCAAAAATAACACCAAAGTTGTACATCGACATAAACAATAAGTATTACTTACAATTGAGGAACATAAATATTAATAGCATCATACTAGCATGCATCATTAATCATTGAGATTGTATTGCGGGCAATAATATCGTGGTTTGAGCATTTGGTTGAAAGGCCAGATGTGGTAAGACAGGTAAAAAATGCCACTTGGAACAGCTATTACACTTAAAATTAATTTTAAGATACCCAAGCTATAGATCCTATGAATAAACATACATGGGGTAAGTAAACTATGGATAATTCCAAACAACTTTTTTTACAAACGCAAGCGATCTATTTTGTAGCTGTTTACCACAAATAGAATAGGGGGAGTGAGTCAATTATAGAAACATGAATTCAATTAATCAATTTATTAGTGAACAAGGAAAAATCTTATTAGGAACATTTGGAATATTTCATTCTAAGCAAAAGAATCATTTTCAAGTAAAGCAAGCAGTGTTCAATTGATTACGGATTAATCGATATTCAATTGAATAATCCAAGGCTATCAACAAAAAAGATTATTCTAAGTTACTTTGGTGGTTTCTCGAAGTAGACTATTTCACCAAATAGATTGAAGGCATATTGCTGGCAAAAATCACCAACAAAATGTTGACCAAATTATTATGGGTACAACTCATTTGCTGTAGCCTTACACTCGCAATCACAACAGATAATGGCTTACGTTCTTCATGGACACATTGACGGATTTCTAAAAATAGTGCGCAAAGCTTAAATAGAAAAGCTAATAAATCAATCAATGCATCTTGAAAAAGTCAAAGGGGAGAGTCCACTAAGTGCTCTTTTGACGTAGTGAACAAATCATCCACCTAACAAGTCAAACTCCTTTATCTTTCATCCTAAGAATAGAGGCATTGTCAGTCAGCATGGATGAAGATAATTGTGGAAATATTTTTAGTTAGACAAGTAAATCAGGGTAAAAAGGAATATAAGAAAATTGGCACTTACAATTTGGTGGAAAAGTTAAGGCTGGACTCAGAAGAAAAGTGATTAAGGAAAATATTCAAGCCGCACATACTTCAACTCTTAACTGAAGTAAGATTCAGCAGGGGGTGCTAATAGGAAAAAATTTCATTGGCCAAATAGCAAGACCCTGACATGTTGGCATGAGTTATTATGATGTCACAATACTAGTTAGTTACCAATTCTGGACGAAAGAGGCCCCTAACACTTGGAATACAATTGCTTTGAAAAAAATATAATTCCTAATAATAAATTGATATTTTTGTTACGAAGAGTCCATTTGCTGTTTCAGCTAGTAGAAAATGTCGCCACTTTTGCACTATGTTGGGCATTATATCTCATTAGCAATCTCGCAATCGGACTTCCCCATTTTTGAAATCGAAGCTAGGAGCCAGTGTTCAGCCATTTTGATCTAAAAAACCACATAGGTCGTGTTCCACCATTTCTCGACTCGCTCCTGGATTCCTTTTTTCGCTCTTCTTCTTCCGACCCTCTCTTGTGCAGTGCTAGGTTTCTTTGGTGAGAGTTTTTGAAGCAAAGAAGATCTCTTGCGACCCCTTCCCTGCTTCCTCTTCCATAGCTGATCAGAGCTTTGCAAGTTGTTGTCAATCAGAAGTTCCCGTAAGTCAATGATACCTTCCCGTACTTGTTGCAGCTCCTCATCCATTGACAAAACAGTGCGGGTAAGACTGATCAGATAACTACTCATTTTATTAAAAGTGATCTAGCAATAGAAATTTGTAGATCTTCCATTGCTAGATCAGGATTTTTAACTATCCATCTTCTTAGCTATCCATTTTTTAAACTTGTTTGCAATGTTGATTAAGAATATCAACTTTTGCTGATCAGGAGTGATCACATAACTTGATCGTCCTCCATGAGTGGATCTAATTTCGTCACAGACAAAATGATGCGGAGCAGAGACGAGGACACGTTTTGGGCCCGTTCAGGGCTGTTGGCAACTTTCCATATATGGCGTGCCCGGATCGACGATCGGGCTCCGCGATTGCGTCCGGAGCGTCGGCGCGAGTCAAAACGCTATATTACTTTATATTTTTTGAGTTTATTTTGACGTATTTTAAGGGCTAACCCACCGGCCAATCATAGCCGTTGATGGGGATGCCCTAGTTTGTGTTTTCTTATAAATATGATGCTAGGGGGCTGATTTGGGGGCATTGCAGAATTTGGAGAATTCATTTTCGGATTCCTGCGATCCTTCCCCGGTGCCGACGCCGTGGAGCCCTAGGTGACGACTCCTAGGTGGTTTTCTTCATCCCCAAGGTAATACCCATCCATAGTCTTCTCCCTCCCCCCTCGAAACCCTCATCCGCATCCCCTACAACCCCCAAATCTCAATCCCCACCGCCAATTACTGTTCATGGTCACTGTTCACGGGCACTGTTCACTGGTACTGTTCATCCGTCATTACTGTTCACCCGCACTGTTCATCCGCCAGCACTGTTCATCCGCCGGCCCTATACCAATCCCGCAGCCTCCTTCCCTCCGTGGATCCACTTCCCACCGCCCCGAAAACCCTAGATCTATTTTGATCTAGTGCTACCACCCTCCGATCCGTTTTTCCACCGCACAAACCTTCCATTTTTGCCCGGATCCGCTCCTAAATATCGGATCCACTCACCCCCGGCCCGGATCTACTCATTCGTGTCCGGATCCGCCGTTTTACCTTCCGTTACCACCACTTTCCACTGAGGGCAGCCACCGTCACCGTCGTCTCGCCACCGGTTCCACCTCCGATCGCCCGTTTTGCATCCGGTCCCTCAAATTCTCCACCACCTCGGATCAGCCCACTGCATCGTGAGTATCTCGTGGTATTGTGTTTTGTATTTGACATTTGCACTTGGTTGTTTATCTATATTTGTGCTATGATCCTAGTTTGGTAGTTGTTGTACTTTTGCGCTAATATTTGTTTATGGAATTAATCGCCGCCGCTTGCTTGGGCCCTCCGCGCGGAGGAAGCCGTTGTCAAATCGCTAAAATTATTTAATTGCTTCTTTATTTTGATTAGCTGCGTGGTGTTGTTAATTCTCATTGCTTAAATTAATTGTCGTTGCTATCCGACTGTTTCATTGCATGTAGCATTGCATTCGCATATCCCCTCACACGTGCACGTAGAGTCCTAGCTTCCGAGCACCACTAGCCTACCCCTACATCATTTGGTATCAGAGCCAGGTTAGGCTATTTGCATGCTTTGTAGTGGTAGGTCATATAGAGTCTTTAGCTTCATCCATGACTAATTATCGTTGTCGTTCCTCTCCTCTCTTGAGACATTCTGAGTCTGCCTATACCCAATCTCATAGAGCGACTTCAGAGAAATCCTCACGTTATCATGATGATTATTATCGTATGCGGCACACCACTTCTCGAGATCGTGTCGACCCACCGACACAACCTCACCACGCCAGAGACGATCAGTATGATGATTGTCGTCGTTCATATCCTTACACGCGAGCGGATCGTGTTGATCCTTCGACTCGACCCGATTACCTTAGGGATGACTATTATGAGGATCGTCACTTTGAGAGAAATCTTGAGAGTCAGTTTCGTATAGTTTCCCCTTCCTTTGACGGCTCATCGAGTCCCGAGTCTTTCAGTTATTGGCTTGTGGACATTGAGTATTATCTTGATTATTTTGAGTTATTCGGTGAGCGTCGCGTTAAGTTTGCGAAACTTAAACTTTTAGATCAGGCGAGAGCATATTGGGCTAGCGTTGAGAGGACCCGCGAGCGAAACCGTCTTTGTCGCATCACTAGTTGGGTGGACATGAAGCGTACATTGTGTCAGAGGTACCTGCCTTCATCATATCGGAGTCGCTTGCTCGACCAATTATTTTTCCTTCAGCAAGAATCCATGTCTGTCGCTAATTACAGGGATTGCTTTGATGAGTTAGTTGTGAGGAGCGATATCCGAGAGGATTCAGCCATGACCACTTGCAGATTTCGGTCTGGGCTTCGATCTGACATCCGTACTAAGGTGGGTTATCATAGCTCGAAGTCCCTGGAGCAGACGTATCAGCTTGCCCTTCACTACGAACAGTCTTTGAGATCCGCCATAGCTGGTCGGTTGGACCCTCACCTTGGCCTCCGCAGTACGAGTCCTCATATTGAGGTCACCATGACGTCTACCACTGTCCTGTTACCCACGACGGAAGTGGTACCTGATACGGATTGCTCTCACCCCAGCGAGATGCTTATCCCAGTGAGTGACCTATCTCTTGTCTCTGACCCGTCTCCCGCGACCCCGAGTGAGAGTGAGCCTGAGCGACCTATTGAGTCTGCAGTATTGTGTGACTTGTGTCTCTCACCCACATCTCTTCTTTTGTCATGTACCGGGTTAGTTAACACCCTCACCGTAGACCCAATTCTTGACACTACACCCACAGACCCATTCTTGAGTGTAGGTCTATGTTGCTCTCCCGTTGTCATTGCCCCGAGTCACATCACGACCGAGAGCCCAGAGCTTGATGTTGATCTCACAGTGACTATGCCACTCATTCAAGGGAACACGACCCCTTACGATGGTACTCACATGGAGGACCTTGACCTTAGTGACGAGCCCCCTGTTGAGCCTCCTGATGATCCGCCACATCTTGGTAAGGTTGAGACTCAGGTGAGCCACTCAGGTATGACGCCTCTTTCATTATCATTTCTGACCTTGCCAATGAAAAGGGACCTTGAGTGGAGCATGACATATGTAGGGCCTACCTTGAGTCCACTTGAGTATACTCATATTGGGAGGACCTATCTTATGATGCCTCACACTCTGGATGAGTTTTGGGACACGCCACCCGCTGAGCCACCCGATGAGTTCTTTCTTGTCTGGGACGCTCACCATATTTTAGAGTCACGACTTCTAGTCAGTGCACACGATTTTCACTCAGGTGGTCGTCTCCTTCATGATGACTTTTCTTACACACCTCCTGGGGACCCCCCTGATACGCTACGTTTCCCGAGACACATTTGGCTCTTTACGAGCACGTATTTGAGTATAGTTGTCTCTCACGGTCATCTGAGCGCTCGTCACACACAGGATGAGTTTGTCTATACTCCACCGAAAGAACCTCCTGATAGGCCACCACATTTGAGAGACATCTCAGGAATTATTGGATTTTCCTATAAGGAGTGTACTGTGTCTGTCATGTTGTCTTTGCATCATTTGCATTACCTGCATGAGTCTGCTGAGTCATTTGCACAACATTTGCATGATTTGCATGAGTCGGTCCGCCGACGAATATTAACAAGCAATGATAATTATAAAGCCCATGCAGATAAGCGAAAGCGAGAACAGATATTTAACGTAGGCGAGAAGGTAATGGTGCGAGTCCGCCCCGAGAGGCTCCCTTCGGGGCCTGCCAAGAAGTTAAGCGCGAGGCGAATAGGTCCATATTCCATTATTAGTCGTATTGGGACCAACGCCTACCGGCTTGACATCCCGGCCAGTATGAGAATTCACCACGTGTTTAATGTTGAGGACCTGACTCCATACTATGAGCCTCATGAGTATGTGGACCCGAGCAGTGGAGATGCCCAGCCACCCCCACCCCCACGGTCGTTACCATATCATCCTCATACGTCCTCACCCATTGTTGGCCTCCACCCACCCGGGGACTCGTCTTCTTTGGTTTCACCGCAGGCACCACTGATCGCACCGGGATCCGTCACTCGTGAGTTGACCGTTGAGAGCTTCATGGAGACCAGACTCCACCAGTGCATTCCCACTACAGACGTTGGTGACTCTTGGGTACTTGCAGCAGAGTTTGATCGATTCGCCCATGGACTTCGACTTCAGCACGTCCGTCTCCATTCACCGGAGATGACATCTTTTCGGTCAGGGGGAGTTGATTGGCGAGGACACTTTCCAGCGACGACACTTGGGCGACCTCAGGTGGACTTCTTCGAGTTTTACCCGGCATGCAGCGAGAGAATTTTGATCCCTATTCATCGGGAGATGAATTCTTTCAAGCCGGGGAGATTGATGCGGAGCAGAGACGAGGACACGTTTTGGGCCCGTTCAGGGCTGTTGGCAACTTTCCATATATGGCGTGCCCGGATCGACGATCGGGCTCCGCGATTGCGTCCGGAGCGTCGGCGCGAGTCAAAACGCTATATTACTTTATATTTTTTGAGTTTATTTTGACGTATTTTAAGGGCTAACCCACCGGCCAATCATAGCCGTTGATGGGGATGCCCTAGTTTGTGTTTTCTTATAAATATGATGCTAGGGGGCTGATTTGGGGGCATTGCAGAATTTGGAGAATTCATTTTCGGATTCCTGCGATCCTTCCCCGGTGCCGACGCCGTGGAGCCCTAGGTGACGACTCCTAGGTGGTTTTCTTCATCCCCAAGGTAATACCCATCCATAGTCTTCTCCCTCCCCCCTCGAAACCCTCATCCGCATCCCCTACAACCCCCAAATCTCAATCCCCACCGCCAATTACTGTTCATGGTCACTGTTCACGGGCACTGTTCACTGGTACTGTTCATCCGTCATTACTGTTCACCCGCACTGTTCATCCGCCAGCACTGTTCATCCGCCGGCCCTATACCAATCCCGCAGCCTCCTTCCCTCCGTGGATCCACTTCCCACCGCCCCGAAAACCCTAGATCTATTTTGATCTAGTGCTACCACCCTCCGATCCGTTTTTCCACCGCACAAACCTTCCATTTTTGCCCGGATCCGCTCCTAAATATCGGATCCACTCACCCCCGGCCCGGATCTACTCATTCGTGTCCGGATCCGCCGTTTTACCTTCCGTTACCACCACTTTCCACTGAGGGCAGCCACCGTCACCGTCGTCTCGCCACCGGTTCCACCTCCGATCGCCCGTTTTGCATCCGGTCCCTCAAATTCTCCACCACCTCGGATCAGCCCACTGCATCGTGAGTATCTCGTGGTATTGTGTTTTGTATTTGACATTTGCACTTGGTTGTTTATCTATATTTGTGCTATGATCCTAGTTTGGTAGTTGTTGTACTTTTGCGCTAATATTTGTTTATGGAATTAATCGCCGCCGCTTGCTTGGGCCCTCCGCGCGGAGGAAGCCGTTGTCAAATCGCTAAAATTATTTAATTGCTTCTTTATTTTGATTAGCTGCGTGGTGTTGTTAATTCTCATTGCTTAAATTAATTGTCGTTGCTATCCGACTGTTTCATTGCATGTAGCATTGCATTCGCATATCCCCTCACACGTGCACCACCGCGGATCAGTTGGTGATGAGAGGTTGCTTGAGGGCCTCTTATCTAGGGGGTGCGGGTTCGAGACCCGGCCTCAACAACCTGCCGCGCGGTGCTGATGCCGTGGCGGAGAGCTGGTTGGGGTGTACGGCCCGCGGGCCTGATAAAGCTGCCTGGTGCTGACTCCAGGTGGGCCCCTTGGTGGTGATGCCAAGGTGGCAGGGCAGGTGGACTCCTGTCCCTGCATCACAAAATCAGGCAAACTGTGAATTGCTAGCAATATTCATTATCCAAGTGATCGTGATCACTCCAATCAACAAGTGATGCATGACTCCATTAGAAATTCACAATTTCACTCAAGTATATTTCATATAAAAGCTCTTGAATGATAGGTTCTAATTCGATTAATTTAATTATGCATGACATACTTGAAAAGTAGAGGAATTTTGGATTAGCATTCCCTCCTCTACTGAGTAAGGGGATGAGCTAGAATGAGATATAACAATGGCAAAATGTATGTACCCAAGTGATGTTTAATTGGCTCCTAGAAAACCTAAAAAAATATTGCAAGTCTTCCAATCTCTCATCACCTCTCTTTTCCTTTTTTTCAAAGTACTATTCCTATCAATCTCATATACAGCTACAGAAGTCAATCCATCTAGTTTGCTTTATGTGTAGGTCCATTTAGAAGTTCATATTTAACCAAAAAATGAACATAGCGCATTTAGAAGTTGCATATTTAACCAAAACTATGAACATATAGCTATAAATACAACAACCATAAATTCAAAATATAAAGATGGAAGGACATAATTTAACTCCAAATATTGAGGGGATGCAACAAGGAAGCATGATACACATAGTAAGATGGTAAGAACATAGTTTTTACAACAAGGTCGGTAAGCACATGATATGAAGGTATTACAATATCGCATAGAAGATTTATACACAGTTCATTTTCTTATAAATTATTAGTGTAAGTGACCTAAACCACAATAATGTCTAAGGAATTGCTCCAAAAACTAGAATCTACATACATTTTTAAAAATAATGTTAGTGTTGAAGAAAATGGAATTCGTTTAATTGAATTAACACTAGGCTCCCATATATATATATATATACATATATATATACATATATATATATATATATATATACATATATATATATATATATATATATATATATATATATATATATATATATATATATATGGGAGTATGGTCGCAAGGCTGAAACTTAAAGGAATTGACGGAAGGACACCAGCAGGAGTGGAGCCTGCGGCTTAATTTGACTCAACACGGGGAAACTTACCAGGTCCAGACATAGTAAGGATTGACAGACTGAGAGCTCTTTCTTGATTCTATGGGTGGTGGTGCATGGTCGTTCTTAGTTTGTGGAGCGATTTGTCTGGTTAATTCCGTTAACGAACGAGACCTCAGCCTGCTAACTAGCTATGCGGAGTTCAACCTGCGCGGTCAGCTTCTTAGAGGGACTATGGCCGCTCAGGCCACGAAAGTTTGAGGCAATAACAGGTCTATCATGCCCTTAGATGTTCTGGGACGCACGCGCGCTACACTGATGTATTCAACGAGTATATAACTTTGGTCGATAGGTTCGGGTAATCTTTTGAAAATTTCATCGTGATGGGAATAGATCATTGCAATTGTTGGTCTTCAAAGAGAAATTCCTAGTAAGCGCGAGTCATCAGCTCGTGTTGACTACGTCTCTGCCCTTTGTACACACCGCCCGTCGCTCCTACTGATTGAATGGTCTGGTGAAGTGTTCGGATCGCAGTGACGTTGGTGGTTCGCCGTCTGCGATGCTGCGAGAAGTCCATTGAACCTTATCATTTAGAGGAAGGAGAAGTCGTAACAAGGTTTCCGTAGGTGAACCTGCGGAGGGATCATTATCGAGACTCTAAAGAGATCGAGCGATTTGACAACTTGTGAACTTATTCAGCAGCTCATTGATGTTGTTGCGCACTCGTCCATCTTTTGCATAAACAACCTGATGGTAACATGTTCTAGATGGAGGGGAGATCAACTCGGCGCAGATTTGCGCTGAGATAAATATGCAGTATGAGTAGAATTTCAACCATATATCCTCAAAGCGATTTGTTTTGTGGATTTATTGTTTTCTCTTAAAGAGTTGTAGGGCTCTCGGCAATGGATATCTTGGCTCTCGCATCGATGAAGAGCGCAGCGAAATGCGATACGTGGTGCGAATTGCAGAATCCCGTGAACCATCGAGTTCTTGAACGCAAGTTGCGTCTGAGGCCAGCTGGCCAAGGGCATGTCCGCCTGGGCGTCAAGCATTAAATCGCTCCACAAGATCTCTAATGTTATTCATTGGTCTTGTCTAGTAGGATGCAGAGATTGGCCCGTCATGCGCTGATGTGTGGCAGGCTGAAGAGCGGTGATGATTTTCTCTTGCAACGATCGATTAATTTGTAGGATGAAAGTTATGGTGATCCTCATCATCGTCTAGTTGCTTTAAGAAAGTCATGTGAATCTCATGTTTAACCCAATTCAATTGTTATTGTATGAAAATTGATATGCGACCTTAGGATGGGCGCGGTGACCCGCTGAGTTTAAGCATATCAATAAGCGGAGGAGAAGAAACTTACGAGGATTCCTCTAGTAACGACGAGCGAACCGGGAATTGCCCAGCATGGAAATCGGGTTGCTATGCAGCTCGAATTGTAGTCTGGAGAAGCATCATCAGCGACGGATCGGGCCCAAGTCTCCGGGAATGGGGCGCCAGGAAGGGTGAGAGTCTCGTTCGGCCTGAACCCTGTCGCAACACGAGGTGCTGTCAACGAGTCGGGTTGTTTGGGAATGCAGCCCTAATCGGGAGATAAATTCCGTCCAAGGCTAAATAAGGGCGAGAGACCGATAGCGAACAAGTACCGCGAGGGAAGGATGAAAAGGACTTTAAAAAGAGAGTCAAAGAGTGCTTGAAATTGTCGGGAGGGAAGCGGATGGGGACCGGCGGTGTGCCTCGGCCTGAAGCAGAACGACATACGTTAGTCTGTTGCTTGGCTCGAGGTGTGGATCGTTGCATACATTATCGCCATGTAGAGCCTGGGCGAGTGATGCCCACGGAGACACTGTCGTTATGGTCGATTAGCAGCATGGCACGCGTCGTACAGACGGGCTTAACAGCTCTTGCGTGCTTATTGCAACGATCTGTGGGCTCCCCATTCGACCCGTCTTGAAACACGGACCAAGGAGACTGACATGCATGTAAGCCGACGGGTGATAAAGCCCGTAGGGCACAAGGAAGCTGATGAGCGGGATCCTCTTATGAGGTGCACTGTCGACCGACCTTGATCTTATGTGAAGGGTTTGAGTGAGAGCATGTGTGTCGGGACCCGAAAGATGGTGAACTATGCCTGAGCGGGGCAAAGCCAGAGGAAACTGTGGTGGAGGCCCGCAGCGATACTAACGTGCAAATCGTTTGTCTGACTTGGGTATTGGGGCGAAAGACTAATCAAATCATCTAGTAGCTGGTTCCCCCCCCCCCCGAAGTTTCCCTCAGGATAGCTGGAGCCTTGTGCAAAGTTCTATCAAGTAAATCCAATGATTAGAGGCATCTGGGGCACAATGCCCTCGACCTATTCTCAAACTTTAAATAGGTAGGATGGTTTGGCTGCTTTGTTGAGTCACATGTCATTGAATCGAGGGCTCCAAGTGGGTCATTTTGGTAAGCAGAACTGGTGATGCGGGATGAACTGGAAATCGGGTTACGGTGCCTAACTGCGCGCTAACCTAGAACCCACAAAGGGTGTTGGTCGATTAAGACAGCAGGACGGTCGTCATGGAAGTTGAAATCCGCTAAGGAGTGTGTAACAACTCACGTGCCGAATCAACTAGCCCCGAAAATGGATGGCTCTTAAGCGCGCGACCTACACCTGGCCATCGAGGCCAATGTCATACCTTGATGAGTAGGAGGGCGCGGCGACTGCTGTGAAATTCAGGGCGCGAGCTCGTGGGGAACGATCGTTGGTGCGGATCTTGGTGGTAGTAGCAAATATTCAAATGAGAGCTTTGAAGGCTGAAGTGCGGAAAGGTTCCATGTGAACGGCACTTGCACATGGGTTAGCCGATCCTAAGAGACGGGGGAAGCCCGTCAGAGAGCGTCACTTCACGCGAGCTTCGAAAGGGAGTCGGGTTAGAATTCTCGAGCCAGGATGTGACGGTTGATGGCAACATTCGATAGTCCGGAGACGTCGACGGGGGCCTCGGGAAGAGTTATTTTTTTTGCTTAACAACCTGCCAGCCCTGGAAACGGCTCAGCCGAAGGTAGGGTCCAGCGGCTGGAAGAGCGCCGCACGTTTAGCGGTGTCCGGTGCGCCCCCGGCGTCCCATGAAAATCTGGAGGATCGAGTCCCGTCCACGTCTGATTATATATATATATATATATATATATAGGTGTACATGATGATACACTAACACACGCTAACACAGTAACAACATAAAACTCAATTATTCAAGCATATTCCAACACTCTCCCTCAAGTTGGGCGTGTAATGTCTGTCATGTCCAACTTGCCCACTATTCTGTCAAACGAGTTCAGACACAGCCCTTTGGTAAGTACATCTACAAGTTGCTGATTTGATGGAACAAACGGTGTACTCACAATCCCCCTAACAATATTTTCCTTAGTGAAGTGTCTGTCGATCTCCATGTGTTTGGTGCAATAGTGTTGCACTGGATTGTGGGCAATGCTGATTGCAGCTTTATTATCGCAATAAATATTGATCGGACCGTCACACTCTACGGCAAGATCCTTCGACTGGATCCACAAACCTTCACATAACCCTTGTGCCATCGCACGAAATTCTGCCTCTGTGCTGGATCTGGCTACAACATATTGTTTCGTGTTTCTCCAGGTTGTCAAGTTTCCACCAACAAGAGAACCGTACCCGGATGTTGACCTTCGTTCATCAACTGAACCTGCCCAGTCTACATCTGTATAGAGCTCCACGATCAATGCCTCATTGGGTGAGAACAAAATTCTCTTGCCAGGAGTGGATTTGAGATATCTCATAACTCTGTATGCAGCATCCAGGTGATGTGATCTAGGTGAATGCATGTACTGACTAAGGACCCCCACAGCATAGGATATGTTCGGTCGAGTGTGAGAGAGAGAGATAAGTTTTCCCACCAATCGTTGAAAGATACATCATCAACAACTTCTCCTCCATCTCTTCCACGTTTGTGAATGACCTCAATTGGGGTATCTGCTGGCGTGCACCCGAGCATTTCAGTTGTCTCAAGCAAGTCCAGAACATGCTTCCTTTGAGATATAAAGATCTCATGCTTGGATCTGGCCACCTCGATGACCAAAAAATACTTGAGGGGATCAAGATCCTTCACTTCAAATTCCTAAGACAATCTGGAATTTAGAAGTTCAACTCAGTATCATCGCGGGTTATTACTATATCATTCACGTAGACAATAAGAACAGCCACCTTACCCTCGTTATGTTTCACAAACAAGGTGTGATCAGCATTGCTCTATTTGTACCCGAAAGAGATCATAGCTCAGTGAAATCTCCCAAACCATGCCAGTGGAGATTGCTTCAAGTCATACAAAGCTTTCTTCAACCTGCAAGCTTTCCCTACTGATCCTTCTTGGCTAACACCAGGAGGTAAGACGTGTAGACTTCCACCTCAAGATCACCATGGAGAAATGTGTTCTTCACATCCAACTGAAGGAGACTTCACCCTTTACACACAACAACTGAAAGCAAGATCCTGATGGAGTTCATTTTTGCAACTGGAGCAAATGTCTCCTGATTGTTGATGTCTGTTATATGCGTATATCCTCTCGCCACCAACCTGACTTTGTATCGTTCCACAAAGCCTTGGGAGTTTTGCTTCACAGAGAAAACTCACTTGCATCCCACCACTTTTTTCCCTTTGGGGAGTTGGACCAACTCCCAAGTACTGTTCTTGTCAAGAGCGCTCATTTCTTCCAACATGGCTGCCTTCCAGTCACTATGCCCAAGAGCTTCCTGCCAAGACTGAGGAATAAAAATGGAGGCCAAGGAGGTGATAAATGCTCTATGTGTAGGAGACAGGCAGTCATAAGTCACAAAGTGGGAAAGAGGATGCATGGTAGAAGCAGAACGACCTTTATTAGTACCTGACGATGGGTCGGATGACGACACCGGTTGAATAACAAGAACACGAGTGTCTGTGCCCCTTCTACGTCACATGTAGACCTGCAAAAGAGGAGGAATCACCGGGTTCCCAAAAGTAGGTGGGGGCACCGGAGGAACATAACTAGTAGGAACGGGAGGTGGCACCATAAACGGAGGAATAGGCAGAGGAACAGAAGGAGGGGAACTCACTTTCGTAGATGTAGTCTCCCCCTGAAGAGAGTTCCCATAATAAAAGTCAGATTCTCGTAAGGTGACATCCATGGTGACATATACCCGCTTGGTAACAGGATGGAAGCACCTTTAGCCCTTCCGAGTAGGTGAGAAACCAATAAACACACACTTCAGGGCGCGGGGATCAAGTTTGGTTTTAGGCTAAGTGTGGACAAAACATACACATCCAAAGACACGGGGAGAGAGAGGGGTAGGGCGACCCCTTAGAGTAGTGAGAGGGGTCTGAAACTCAAGGACCCGCGTAGGAATACGATTGATGAGGTAGGCTACGGTGAGAATCGCATCACCCCAGTAATACTTCGGGAGATGCGTCCGAAGGAGGAGGCACCTAGCCACCTCAAGGAGGTGCCAATTCTTACGCTCAGCCACCCCATTCTGAGCAGGAGCGTACACACAGGAGGTCTGATGAATGATACTTAAGTCACTCAGATAGTTGTCAAGGCGAGTGTCTATATATTCACGACCATTGTCAGTACGCAGGATTTTAATAATAGCGCCATATTGAGTAGTGACAATCTTCTGAAAGCGCTGAAAAATAGAGAACACCTCACATTTATGCTTCATTAAGTAAACGCAGGTACAACGAGAGTAACAGTCAATAAAAGAAACAAACCACGAGCAACCAGAAATAGAGCCAGTAGGGCTAGGGCCCCAAACATCAGTATGAATAACTGCAAAAGGAACAGAGTTACGGGAAGACATAAGAGGAAGAGTTTTGTGACGATGTTTAGCCAGATCACACACATCACAATGAAAAACATTAAACGAAGTAGAGGGCATATTAGGAAGTAAAAGCTTCATAATAGCGACAGGAGGATATTCTAGCCGACAATGCCAGGAATCTAACTCAGGGGGACGAGCTGCAAGAAGAGCTTTGGGAGGCCAAGCGATGCTGGAGGGAGTGGAAGCATAGGGGTCGAACACGTAGAGCCCGTTGCATATTCTATCAGAGCCAATCACCGTCTCGGTCTTCAGGTCCTGAAAAACACAAGAGGTGGGAAAAAAGTCATTGAGCAATTCATAGAGTTAGTCAGATAACTAATAGAGAAGAGATTGCGGGTGAAAACAGGAACATGAAGACCAGAGGACAGGGTAAGAGAGGAGCATGGAATGGATCATTTCCCAGCAACGGGAGATAGTGATCCATCAACAATGCTCACATTGTCTCTGCCGGACAGAGGTGTGTATGACAAAAAACCTATGGTCGAGCCGTTCATGTGGTCTGTAGCACTGGAATCAATGATCCATTGAGTGGAGAGGTGGGAGGAAGCAGAGTGAGCACCTGCAGGTCCCTGATGAGCAAAGGAAGAGGATGCAGAACTAGACGGCTCTGTTGGAGCTCTGAGCATCATCCGGCGGAACGCCAGAATTTCTTCAGCCGAAAGAACCAAGGGGGTCATATTGGAATCCAGAGAATTAGGAGAAGTAGAATTCCCCCCCCCCCCCCCGGCATCTGACAAGTGGACCAATGGGGGTAGAGGAGGCCTGTGCTGAGAACGACCACCTCCCCGGCCTCCACGAGAGGCAAGGCCGCCTCAAGGTGGAAAACCATGAAGCTTGAAGCCGTTGTCTCTAGTATGGCGGGTCTTCCCGAAATAATCACAGACGAGGTGATCTTTCTCCGTAGTCCTCAATCTAGTGTCGCGAGCAGGACAGACCCCAGGCTGAGAAAGAGATACAAGGGCAGATCCCTCGGTGGATTTGCTCGGGATGAGCAAATGGTTAAGTCTGGGGGTGTGATGAGTCTGATTTATATAGGATTTTTCAGACTCATCCTTGGAATTCAGCCATGCTTCCTCAATTTTGTGCAAAAGTTCATTTTGAATTCAGCCATATATATTTTTTCAAAATGAAAATATATTCTCTACGGATCATGTGGATTTTTCGGACGAGCAAAAGGATTTTTTGGCACTCAAAATGAAAATATTCTCGACGGATCATGCAGGTGTACCATTTCCATGCACAGAAATCCAATCCACAATAAATAAATTTTAAAGGTAATAAATGCAGTTTAGTATAAACAGACCATCCATCTGCTTAAAGTGAAGAAGCAACTAACATTAATAATAAGCTCCTTACCATTATGCGTTTTAAAATGAATGAATCCACATCAATAAAGTTACCATTGCAGCTAAAGTTACTATCATGGGATTCATTGGAAGGACTCCCAGATGGGTTTGCATCATACAGATGGGTGGGTCTCGGACTACCAAAAAAAAAGGTCTGACCTCCATGCGAAGAATTGGATGAACCGTGTTCTTCAGAACAATTCCAGCGAAATGCCAACCATACTTCACCATATGAACCTCGATCAAACCTTTTGTTTAACTTGTACCTAGTTAATATAGATGTGTCATAAAATATTACATTTAGAATAATAAATATTTTGCTCATTCAATTCTTATCATAGATATGGAAAAAAGGAAATGGCAGCAACATAATTTTGTAACTCAATCAATGTAATGCAAAAGATAGATGTTATAAGGCCTACAAAAGTAGTTACAATTACTAGGATACTTGTATCAATTTTGATTTTAGCAGTGCAGTCAAGCTTGACAAAGAGAAACAAGCTTTGGTGTGAATTCAAAGTATAAAAACAACAGATCACTGGCGTGCTTAATATGGTAAGAAGAATTTAGGAGCACGACCCTTCCACATAGACAATTCAAAAACATAACTTATAGAAAAGAGACGTTGACCAATAAGAAATTAAGGCATCAATGCAACATCATCATATCAACTACTAAATCATTAGCACATAGACAACTATAAATTGAGCAATGAGAGATATGTGCACACCAGAGATTACCGAGGCTTTCTTCAGTGGTAAAAATCAAATCTATTGCAGGCACGAAATTGACTTGATGGAACTAATTCAATGTGGGCCGCCAGAATGAGTGTGGTAGAGTTTGCAATGGAGGGAGCAGTTGGTCGGAGGTGGAAGTGGGCTCAGGATATTGGTTTAAATGCAGATGGTGGTGTGGGAAACAATGTTCTAGTTATTGTCTGACATGACCAACATGTCGGCCGACATAAAGGTTTCATAGACAAAACAAAACGTTTCCAATATTTTTTTTGCAAAATATCCTTCTTGAATATATCCTCTGTTATATCTGCTATTGACCGATATATTCGCTGATATACCAGTCGATATATCCCGGCATTTTATCGAGTGATTTTTTTCAAATTTTTTCAATTAGTATCAATGGTATATAGACAAAAAACCAAAATTATTTCATTGTTTAGGTTATTTTTTACCAAGATGTATGTTGATCTTAAGAAGATGGTTTGGTGGTCAGGCTTGAAGGGTGATGTTGCAGAGTATGTTGGGAGGTGCGGAACATGCAAGTTAGTTAAAGCTAAGTGTCAGAGGTCACGAGAAAAATTGCAGTTTTTGTCCATCCCAGAGTGGAACACAAAGATATATCGATAGATTTTGTTCATGGTCTTTCCAGATCGCAGAATATGAATGATTCCATATGGGTTATATTTGGTTCTCTCTAAATTTACTCATTTCATTCACAATAGGAGGCCAGGTCAGGGTCCCAGATTAGCGCTGTTACATGCTGATGAGATTGTTCAACTTCACGGTGTTCCCAAGACCATAGTTTCAGACAGAGATGACAGGTTTACTTATAAGCAGTGGAGATATGTTCAGGAGCGGTTGGGCACTAGGCTACATTTCACTACCGTCTTCCATCCTCAAACAGATAGACAGATCGAGCGTACAAATAGAACTTTGGAAGATATGCTTCGGATGTGTGTTCTGGACTTTGTAGGAAAGTGAGAGAAGTATTTTACTCTTGTTGAGTTCTCCTACAACAACAGTTTTCAGGCAAGTATTAGGATGGCCCCTTTTGAGGCACTGACTGGCAGATGCTGTCAGACGTCGTTATGTTGGGCTGAGAGTGAAGAAAGATCTACCATCAGTGAAACATGGATTGATAAGACCATTGTTTTAAATGTCCTCCGACATGTCGTTTTTCAGGGCAAAACAATGTTTTTCTAAAAAAAAATTGATTATGTCCTTTTGTAAAAAATATACTGGCATGTCCGATTTTTTCCGATATATCATCTGAAACGACTTTAAAATATATCAACCACTATTTTAAGTTATATTAACAAACTAATAACATATATTTAAATCACATATATACTATATTATGTGTGTTTAAATCGATTAAACTTATTTTTTCGATTTTTTAATGTGTTATTCATACAATTAATTTTGAATAATTATTTCACAATTTTTTATTTAATATTACAAAAAATAAGAAAATATTTAATACATTTATTAGCTGATTGTTTGTATGTTTTTAATATAAATTTATAAGTTTGAATAAACTTATAATAAATCAAAGATATTCAACTTTTAAACTTTATTTTTTGGCAATAACTTATTGTAATCAAAAATAAAATAATTGTATAATATTAAATATATTTTACAATCTATCATGTTGTATTTGTTAATAAAATTTGATCTTAGATACTATTTTAATTTATTTCATAATATAAATGACTCATTTTTATCTATTTGTTATATTATTTTTCTACTTTTATAACATATATGTTACGGGTCTACTTCTGTAACAGTGGTAACTCATCGGAATGGTGGCCGGAGGTGGAGATGACGATGGCAGAGATACCGTGGAGTCGGAACCGTGGTTATCTAGGCGGGGTTGCTCGTTGGAGGAGAGAGCTGCCGGTTATCTCACTACAGGGGGCAAGGAACTAGAACTTCATTTCATATCCAACACATACAATACTCATGCATTTATGTAGGCTTGCAACTCTAATAAGACAAACATAATAATAAGGATAAAATAATACGCAGCCCGTCACATCTCATAACAACTCGTAACATAATGAGCAGTAACATCTCATAACAACTCGTAACATAATACGCAGTCAGTAACATCTCATCCGCCCTTGAAATCAAGCTTGCCCCCAAGCTCGAATTCCATGTGGTGACCAAAGCATCTGGCAGCTTGATTTCCCGCCAGAACAGTGCATGATATCGTGTTGCGACGTCGGCGGCGGCGGTAAGTAGCGGCGGCGTCGTTGGAAAGACGAGCAGCGTAAGTAATGACTTCGGCAAGGTTGGTGGAGCGATGAGAAGCAGCAGCAGCAAGTAGGTTAGGGAAGCGACGACCGGCAGAAGGAACGAATCTGTAGGCGGTGAGATGATCGTTGGAGCCGGTAGAGCGGTGGCTGGCGGAGCAAGTGCTGGTGGAAAGCCAGTCATGATGTCTGATGAAGGTGGCCCAAGGTGGGGCGGTACCGCCACGACATGTGATGGCGGAAGGGCAATTACCTCTAAGAGCGGTGGCACGTCAGCGAGCGGCGCAGATGGAGACTGCATGAAAAGAGACGGCGGTGGAAGCGGTAAGAACACGGGTTGTGGTAGAAAGGCGGATGTCGGGTTTTTAATGTGGTGGTGGAGTGCGTCGACATTCCGAAGGCGTGTGTACATGGAGCTCATCATTTCTCGTAACCTCGACTGGATGGTTGCGGAATCCACGACAGGTAACTTGGTGCTCCCCATAAGATGACGTAATTAAGTTAATTAAGAAATAATGAAGCCATTAATAATTAATTAATCCCCATAAGATTGGTTTTTTTTTGAGTGGCTGCATTGGTAAGGGAGAGAGGCTGGTAGGGAACAATGTTAATAAGGTGGCTGGGAGGGAGAAAGAATTAAGGGAGGCGGGGCCCACGCTGGATAAATAAAAGGAAAAAAAGAAAAATCGGTCGATTTACTGGAGATAAGGGGACGGAAATAGCGCAGGGCTTGAGAGAAGGAAAGCGGGGCTCGACGAGTCGGAGTAGCGTGTCGACGAGGTCGCGGGAGATGGCTCTCGGCTCGATGGAGAGGCGGCTGTGTCTCGGCGACGGAACGCAGGGGAACGCGGCGGTGGCTTTGATGACGAAGGGAACCAGGCGACTGTCGATCCAGGTGGAAACGGTGGCGTGGACAGCGAAAAGAACCGGGCGGCTGTCGATCCCGGCAGAAAAAGCGGCGACGAGGCTGGACGAAGATGTCGGATTGTGTAGGGGAGCAGAGGCGGCGTTCTAGCTGGAACGCGGGGTGGAGGGGCGTGGTCCGGCGATGGGATTGACGCACAGTGCGGGAGGTGCGTGCGCTGGAGCTCGAGCTGGTGAAAACAGAGGAAAGGCGTGCCGAAGAGGATCGCTCCTATGATACCAAGTTGTTACGGGTCTACTTCCGTAACAGTGGTAACTCGTTGGAATGGTGGTCGGAGGTGGAGATGACGGAGATACCGTGGAGCCGGAACTGCGGCTGTCTAGGCGGGGTTGCTCGTTGGAGGAGACATCAATTATCTCACTACAAGGGACAAGGAGTTAAAACTTCATTTCATATCCAACACATACAATACTCATGCCTTTATATAGGCATACAACTCTAATAAGACAAACATAATAATAAGAATAAAATAATACGCAGGCCATCACATCTCATAACAACTCGTAACATAATACGCAGTAACATCTCATAACAACTCGTAACATAATATGCAGTAACATCAGCTAATACATTTATTAGCTGATTGTTTGTATGTTTTTAATATAAATTCATAAGTTTGAATAAACTTATAATAAATCAAAGATATTCAACTTTTAAACTTTATTTTTTGGCAATAACTTATTTTAATCAAAAATAAAATAATTGTATAATATTAAATATATTTTACAATCTATCATTTTGTATTTGTTAATAATATTTGATCTTATATACTATTTTAATTTATTTCATAATATAAATGACTCGTTTTTATCTATTTGTTATATTATTTTTCTACTTTTATAACATATAATTATATTTAGCATGCATAAAACTAAAAAATTTATTTATAAGACATGAAAATACAATATTTTAAAATATCTTTGGCATGTCTCTGACTTCCGACATCCGACATTTATAAACTCAATCTGATATGTAGCTGACATCCGATATTTACAACATTGGATAAGACCACAGATTGTATCAAGCTCATCCAAGAACGCATGAAAATAGCCCAGGATCGTCAGGCCAGATACTATGATCAAAGGCACAGATCAGTGGAATTCAGTGTTCGAGAGTTCGTATATCTGAAGGTCAGACCAGTTAGAGAAGTCTCTCGTATCAAGGGGATGAAAAAATTGATTCTCAGGTTCGTTGGTCCTTTCAAGGTACTGGAGCGCATTGGTGAAGTTGTTTATAGATTGGTTTTACCTGGGGAAATGAGTGATCTACATAATGTATTTCACGTCTCCTATTTGAGAAGAGCGATTAGAGATCCTAGTCAGATAATCAGTACTAAGGCATCACCAATCGAATTAGATCTTAGAATCAATGTTAAACCAGTCAGAATAATGGACTCAAGGATTCGGAAACTCCGGAATGGAGAGATCTCATTTGTAAAAGTTCTTTGGATGAACTGTGGCCGACCAGAGTATACTTGGGAAAGAGAAGATGAGCTTCAAAAGATTGAAGACTATGTTTCCCTCTTTGCCTCAAGTATGTTTGTAATTTTTGAGGACGAAAATTTTATTAGGAGAGGAGATTTATAACATCCGTATTTTTACTCGACAATATAATTTAAATGTAAGGACTGATCGTGAGTGATTTTGATCGAGATAGCATCATGTCAAGGTACGATTTTAGTAGGGTTAAATATTGTTACGCTAATTGTTAGATTAAATTCAGTCGTTGAGCATGTGTTTGCTGCATATTAATTAGAAGTCCGAGGGAGTAGCACAAATTTTAAATGTTGGGGTAGAGTAGAATGGCAAACTGGTAATATTTTGGAAGTGTGAAATTTCTCTTAAGTGTTGTGTGTATAGCATGGTTCATGTCCCCTTTCACCCGTCGGTTACCAAAACCGCAGCACGTCTTTTTCACTCAAATAACACGTAGCACTAATTCTTCCCCTCAGATGCGTCTGTCGAACCCTTTGCAAGATCTGTCGATCGCAGACGTTGTTCCAGCGGCGCTGATCCTTCTTCCCGTTCGTAGCAGCAGCGGAAGGAAGTAGACACGTATGAGTCAGTTACTCCACCTCTCGAAGAAGTCGACGCTGTCTACGCTCGCCTCTCCCGCTGGAACTGTCGTTGTTTTCGTCTTCTTCAACGTCGACAGAGAAGGATCCAGCTCAACGATCTTGTTGTCGCTAGTTTCCATATGTCCAGGCGCGGGATTTGTCGATCATGTTGCACTTGGGAACCTTCTCCAGCGTTGCTCCTCCATTATTCAGGCCTTGTTCGACCTCTTCTTCCATCTCTGGGACAGAAATCGAGGTTCCTTGCTAGCAGGTAACCCTAATATTAGCGCCAGTGCTTGTTCTCGACGTGGGATATTTTTCTCTTTACCCTAACTTTGAGATTTCTGACATGGGATGTGGTTTTGGGTGTTTCTTTTTCTACAGAAACTTCTGAAACTTTCAACATGGCTCCACAATCAAAACTATAAGTCGATATCCCCTTCATTTCCTTTTCCACTTAGGTTTGTGTTATCTTTTCTCGATTTCAGCCAACAATAATGTTCAAACCCTCTTATGGTTATATGAAATTTATGTTAGAGTTGTGTGCGTCAATATCCAGTGTAGAAGAGGATGTTCTCTCCATCAGAAACAGTAACCTCCACTATTACAGAAGTGGTAAAAGTCTTTATGTTACTATGGAATAATATTCCTTACTTTTCAGAGAGAGTTTTGAGTATGTTATTTGCACTTATCAGAATTCTCGGGAAGATAAGCCTCCTTACTAATCAGAGATCAATTAGGGTTTCAGTTTTTTCTCAAAGGAAGCTACGTTGTAGCATCAGGTGTACGAACGTCGCAACACTTGTAAGGAATCCTTACTCTTTCTGGTTAGACATATCGGATAGCTTACATGGAAAAGTTTCTCTAACTAAGTAGAATTTATTATAGTTGCACAGAATTGTTACTACAGATAGAAATTTGTAATCCCGTAATTATCCGGATAGTATAAGCAGAATATCATTAACTTTGAGATTGCCTAGTAATTAGACCACCGGAATTAATATAATGTACAGAACTTTCACACTCGTATAAATGTACGAACATGAAATAATAAATTCACAAATATGGCTTCTAGTCGACTAAATCGATGTGATAAACTACTTTTATCACACATATATGTTCGCAAACAGAGTAGCACTAGATAGTAGATATTTAGTAGGCACAGTAGAGACCTCCTCCCGTGTTTGACAGAGGCGCATTATCTTTCTCATAGGTTGTAAAGTACCTTATGAGTCTCAATGTTTGGGAGATGTTATCCCGTTTTAGAAGATTAGTAGATTCGAGTCTGTTTCCGTGAGACACTAAAATACTTGAGTTCGTTAGTAAGACGCGGATCGTTAGACTAGTATTGCGCGATAGAAGCTACTCTGCCTAGAGTTTTAACGAAGGACAAACATAAGTGATCTTAGAACTCAAGTTTTAGATCGAACCTTAGAAACTAATAGTTTACCAAATTATTCAGAACTTGAGTAGAGTGTGCACAATATGACTAATTAGAACAATTATTTACCTAGCTAGTTTTATTTTAGAAAATCATGCATAGTACACTGGCATATAGTTTTTCTACAACAGAGATTATTTTTAAAAGCATGCATACATTTTTTTCAAAATAAATTTTAGTGTCATTAGGAGAGAGTTTTTTTACTCTCCCTTTGGGCTGACACTTTCTTGAGCATGTTTATACAGGGGACTCAAGTGGGAAAATGTGTTTATGATGAGCGTGATATTGGAGTTGCTTCTATAATTTGTTTTCTCTTTCAGTTGTTTTACTTTTAGTATCGTGCTGTTTAGTATTAGACACTTGTCTTATTAATGACTTTTTGGCAAAATGCACCCATCAAATATAGGCTTTTTGCAAAATGCACCCCGAAAGTTTAAAATTGGAAAAATGCACCCCCCCCCAAAATGATTTTTTTGACAATGTGCACCCTAGAGTGTACATTTTGGTCATTTTATTTTTTACCTATTGAGGGTGCACTTTGCCAAAAAAAACCATTTTGGGGGGTGCATTTTGCCAATTTTAAACTTTCGGGGTGCATTTTGCCAAAAACCGATATTTTGAGGGTGCACTTTGTCAATTACCCAATATTTACGAGTTTGCTTTGTACCAGACATTTTGTAGTATTTCGTATATTTAGTTGTTAGTTCATTTTCTTTGTTAGTGGCTCTGTGAATTCAGCTTGATGAGCTACACTTTTACCCTTAGTTATATATTCTACTTTCGTTGTAAGTCAACATTTAAGTTCTTTTCATTTATGCATGTTATGCACTAGTTATAATATTGTTTCTTAGTTTACTAATTATCGCAGGACTCGGTCGGACAGCTGATGTGTGGATAAACTAGGATGGGATGTCACAAGATCCCTAACGCCCCTCTACACTTCAACCAACCCGTTTGGATTTTGTGTCACATCTTTATCAATACCTGCATCTTTTTGAACGATCAATCCAAGATATTTAAAACACTCACCGCGGGGAATATCTTGATCACCCAACTTAGTAACAAAGTCATTTGTCCTTCTTGCACTACTAAATTTAAGCTCCATAAACTTCATCTTTGCCCTGCTCAACCTAAAACCTTTCTTTTCTAAAGTGTCTCATCAAGATTCAAGTATTGTGTTTATACCCTCGCGCATCTCATCGATCAAAACGATATCATCCGCAAACAATAAACACCAAGGTATTGCTTGTGGGATATGTCTGGTGAGCTCATCTAAGATAAGGATAAAGATAAAATGGCTTAAAGTTGAACCTTGATGTAACTCATGTAAGCCAACAGTGATACGGAATTCTTGTGTTAATCCTCCAGATGTTCTCACCCTTGTCGCTGAATTTGAATACATATTTTTGATTATGTCAATGTATGATACATTTACACCTTTATTTTCTAAGATTCTCCATAAGATTTCTCTTGGAACTCTATCATAAGCCTTCTCAAGATCGATAAACAACATATGTAAATCTCCTTTTTTTTCTCGATAATTGTCAATGAATCTCCTCAAGAGATGTATAGCTTTCATGGTCGACCTCCCTGGCATGAATCTAACTTGATTCTCTGAGATGTTAATCTTTTTTCTTACTCTTCTTTCTATTATTCATTCTCATAGTTTTATGGTATGGCTTATTAATTTAATTCCTCTTAAATTAACACAATTTTGTATATCTCTTTTGTTTTTATACAAAAGTGTCAAGATACTTTCTCTTCATTGGTCTGACATCTTATACGATTTCAGTATCTTATTGAAAAAATATATAAGCATAAAATTCTTTTATTCCCTAGACATTTTCATACTTTGATGGGTATATCGTTTGGATCAAACGTATTTCCATTTTTCATCTTCTTTAAAGCATCATTTACTTTCGATACTTGAATTTTATGATAAAACGTTTGTTCTAATACTCCGCTGATTTACTTAACTCTTCCAAATTCAATTTATTAATTTTTGTTTCATTATAAAGTTAATGAAAGTATCTTTTTCGTCGCTCATTAATATCTACATCATCCATCAAAACTATATATGTTTCATTTTTTATGCATTTTACTTGGTTTAAATCTCGTCTTTCTTTCTCTAACTCGAGAAATTGTATATATGTCACGCTCTCCATCTTTGGTATCTAGTCGCTTATAAAATTCTTCATAAGCTTGATTTTTTGTTTTATATATTATATGTTTAGCTTCTTTTTTGCGACTTAATATCAGACTAATTTTCATCATTCCTACAAGCGTAGAGAGATTTATATATGGCTCTTTTTGCCCTCACTTTGTCTTATACTTTCTCTTTCCACCACCAAGATTATTTTTTGGGGGCGCGCGCTCTTTTGATACTCCAAGTACGTTCATTACACTTATCCTTAAATGTAAAGACATAGCTGTAAACTTTCTATATCCTTCTTATGTGTGTAAATACAAGTATGAGTACATATATATGAGGAGAGGCGGATGTTTGGCAAGGAGCAGAGAAATGAGTTTTCGCCTCTCCATTATGTCCAAAACTGTCTTGATTTCCTCATGGTGGTATTTTAATAAGAACCTTGGCCATAATTTCCTCCCACCGGTTACTACTTTCCAAAATATACCATTTTTCCAAAATACAGAATTTTCCAACTATAACTCATGGTGGGCTCCAATATTAATTTTCAAATAGTTTCTTTTTATAGTAGTGTTTTCAAAATATAATAGTTCCTGATTACATTTATATTTTTTTCTTAAATAACTTTATCCTTGCCTCTACGTCCTACTACTAATAATACCGGACCTCTTTGTTTATGGTCTCAACGATCGGTCAAACCGATGAGCCGAAAAATAACACGAGTACACAATATTGAGACGAGTACATGAAATAAAACAAGTGCATGAAAAAAAGTGCATAAATAAATATATGAAAACTATAATGCGTCGCAAGATGCATCAACAAAGCTTGTTAGCCTCATTGTAGTTCCACAATCATTGGAGGAGTGAGTCGGTTGGCCGTAGGCCAACAAATCTTCTTGTGTCGACAAGGACTCTTGTGTTCCCTAAAGAAAGCCTAGCATGGAAACAAGAGATTCTAAGCCCTAGCGTGTCGGCAGTTTTCACTTTCCATTAGGACACCAAGGACATACTCATTGGTGCAAATCGGCCCGGCACCACTACTAAATTGAAGACCAAAGGGGGAAGTACAAAAATTCTAATGAAACTATTGACGTATTTCCTGGTTTATTGACGTATTTTCTGGAATGGGTTTAATCTCACATTGCAGTCTACCTTTATTTGTATTCGGATCTCCTAGTTATATCTCATATCGTGGAAGAATAAACTATCTAATTTCTCCCATTTAATTTGGTATCAGAAGAAACCGTCTCTCCCAATCCCTAATCTCCGAACTGGTTCTCTCGCATCCCGCATCACCGAACCCGCGGCGTCTCTCGCATCGCCGATCCCGCAGCTTCTCCCGCAGCCGTCTTCATCCACTGTGCCGATGTGAGGCCGCCGCTTCTCCGTGACCGTCCAACCGCCCTCCTCCCACACCGCTCTGCCTGCCCTCCTCCCGTGCGCTCCCTTCTTCGTTGATCCCGCAATTTATCAAAGGGCTTTTCCTGTCGGCTTTGCCTGGTGTTCCATGTTTCCCACCTCGTTTCCCCCCTCGTTTCGCCTTTCTTTGCTTGGTGTAGAAGACATACTATTGATGGACTCAGAAGTGCCCAAGTGTGGCTTGCTGATAGACTTTCCCTTGGTCTGAATGTGAGCTGGGAGATTTTGTGAAAAGGTCACAGCCTTATTCTTGAGAGTAGGGGTTGGTGCACTAGTGCAACCTGCGTCGCAAACATGTGTTTTATTTTATGTCACGCAATTTTATTTTAGTATTTGTAGCGCATGTATTAGCGCACGCGGAATTTCATTTCACGCATTTTTGATATTTGTAAGCGCATGTATTAGCACACATGTATGTTTTTTCCCGCACTTGTTACGGTTTGTTAGGGGTGATCGTCCAATAATTCCCTAAATAAAAGATCCGTCATATTAGATGTCATGTTAATTAGGGCAAGCACTCAAATTTTAAAAATTGAAATTCCTTTGATTTTGAAAAAATAAAATATCATGCCTTATTAGAAATTTTTATCCTATTTTGAACCATGCCCAAAAATCCTAACAAATCCAAGATATTTCTAAAATATATTATTTCCTAATTAAAAAGAAATTAACCCCTTTTAAAAACTGGCTCTGCCCTCTCCCCAAGAGACATCGGCTTGCACAAGAATAGGAACAGGAGTAAATCCCTCCTGTTTCCAGTCAGTCTCGTCAAACTGCCCGACTCCTCCGCTGCCCGACTCCTCCACAAGCCGCCACACTGCCGACGCTAGCCTACGTGGGCTCCGGCGAACCTTCCTCTTCCGCCTTCGTCGATCTGCTCCATCGCCCAGTCTGTCGGCTTCGTTGATCGGCTGTTACGCATCTGCCTCCACCGTATCCACGCCCTCCACTGCCGGCGACTCCAACCATCGAGCAACTTCGTCGTCTTCCTCCAGTGTCGCCTGCCCCGTCGCGTGAGGGGTGCCATCGACATCAGCATCGATTCTGGCATCCCCCTATCGCTTAAAGCCGCTGATTGGAAGCATGTAACTGCTCCTGCTCACCCGATTCGGCCCAGCAACAACTACTGCTCCTAGATTTAGTCTGGGCTGCTCTCTTGTGGTCACTTGGCCACGACTCAGGCTTGCAATTACTCAGTTTTAAATTATGCATAATTTTAAAAATAAGAGCTTGCTTGCCCCTAATCAACATCAATCCTATTTGTCGTTAATTTTCATATCCGCACATGTTCTTTTCTTATCATCTATCCTTGTGGAAGATTTAATTCAAATCGTTGATTATGCTCGAGTATTAGGCGTATATGTGTATCTACAAAATTCAAGTCAGTAGTCGCTTACACTTTGCTCGAGAAAATCACGCTAGCGCTACGAGTATTAAAAGAGGAAACAAATTTATTTATTTAAATTCGCCTCGAGGGGTTCGGTTTACATTAGTTTGGTATCAGAGGAAGGTTGATTCGCTCCCATCGCAAATCAACGATCCTTGTTTTTCAATATATATATATATATGTATATATATATATATATATATATATATATATATATTCTATATTTAAATTAATTAAATGTGTTTTCAAAAAAAAAATTAATGTTCTTTAATTTAAAATTTTATTAAATCTTTACTCTATTTTTAAAATCTCAAATTTTTTTATAAATAAATGAATTAATTAAGATGGAGTGTTTTGAAGAGCGAATGAAAATTTTAATGAAGAACGTTGAGTTCGTTACTACAGAACTAACGCAGAATCTGACTGGGTTGTGCGCGATGTACACAGTCTTGAAATGACAATGCGTAAACAAAATAATTTTCCTGACTATGTCTCAACTACATATCAACTAGTGGAACTCGGACTTCAAATTATTAATAATCCCCTTTCTAGACTCGACATTTCCCCCACGAGGACCTGTGCCCCACTTATCTCCACCGAAGCACTCACTTTAGTCGAGGAGGATCTTCCTGAGCCCCAACTCCAGGAATAAGAGCTTCCTCCTCCTCATCCCCTCATTCTTACTAAAATGGTGCCCCCACTTGCTCACACTAAAGCACCACCTCTAGTCGCTGAGATTATTTCTGAATCTCCGCCCCGGGAAGGACTTATTAGTGACATATCACTCACATTAGATTCACCCCCATATATTGATTTTATATTTGGGGAACATCATTTTGTGTCATTACATTATCACATAATTATAAATGTGTCTGAAAATATTTATTATCAAATTATCAATTTATTTAAGAGAACCCGTATTTTAAAGATAATAAGAACCCCAAAAAATTTCACACCAAACAAAGATACTCGTTTTAAAGGGTTTCTCTGAAAAATTTTAAATGATAAATTTGAGATCAATGTTAAATTTTGTAACGTTAGTCAGATTCTATCAGGTGGTGTGTTTGAGATAACTGATTTTGGTCTAGTAGACGCTCGTATGTGTCTGGCAGGAGAACGTATGATGCGATGTGATTTAATAATTCCATAAGTCGAGCTTACTTGCTTACCCCCTCAATCCTTTGATCCCCGCTCTCCCTCACTTTGTGAAATCATTCTTTGGTATGCTCTGATTTTTCTTGACATCATGCATAAAATTTTGACTAATTGGTTGTGAGCATATTCGAAAATCTATAATTTCATGGTTGAATCTGTCACCGGGAATTATATCTTTCTGAATGAGTTTGGTTCCCTATATTTTTCAGGAAAGGGAGTTTCCCTACAGGTCATAAGCGGCATCGAAGTTTTTTTCTTTTGCCACACTACGACCCCCATCCAAAGCATGACAGTAGCGGAGCAAGTCCAGATTGACGGTTGGATTTTCTTGTCGCAGGCTACATTACACTCTCGACAGGGTCGAGGTTTTTCAACCCCTGGAGAATTGGTGCAACCTGCGTCGCAAACATGTGTTTTATTTTATGTCACGCAATTTTATTTTATTTTTTGTAGCGCATGTATTAGCGCACGCGCAATTTCATTTCACACATTTTTGGTATTTGTAAGCGAGTGTATTAGCGCGTGTATTAGCGCACGTGTATGTTTTTTCCCGCACTTGTTACGGTTTGTTGGGGGTGATCGTCCAATAATTCCCTAAATAAAAGATCCGTCAAATTAGGTGTCATGTTAATTAGGGCAAGCACTCAAATTTTAAAAATTGAAATTCCTTTGATTTTGAAAAATATAATATCATGTCTTATTAGAAATTCCTATCCTATTTTGAACCATGCCCAAAAATCCTAACAAATCCATGATATTTCTAAAATATATTATTTCCTAATTAAAAAGAAATTAACCCCTTTTAATTAGGAAACCGGCTCTTCCCTCTCCCCAAGAGACATCGGCTTGGACAAGAATTGGAACAGGAGTAAATCCCTCCTGTTTCCAGTCAGTCCCGCCAAACTACCGACTCCTCCCCTGCCCGACTCCTCCACAAGCCGCCACGCTGCTGTCGCTAGCCTACGTGGGCTCCGGCGAACCTTCCTCTTCCGCTTCCGTTGATCCGCTCCATCGCCCATTCCTGTCTGCTTCGTTGATCGGCTGTTACGCATCCGCCTCCACCGTATCCACGCCCTCCACTGCTGGCGACTCCAACCATCCAAGCAACTTCGTCGTCTTCCTCCAGTGTCGTCTGCCCCGTCGCGTGAGGGGTGCCATCGACATCAGCATCGATTCTGGCATCCCCCTGTCGCTCAAAGCCGTCGATTGGAAGCACGTAACTGCTCCTGTTCACCTGATTCGGCCCAACAACAACTACAGCTCCTTAATTTAGTCTGGGCTGCTCTCTTGTGGTAACTTGGCCCGACTCGGGCTTGCAATAACTCAGTTTTAAATTTATGCATAATTTAAAAATAAGAGCTTGCTTGCCCCTAATCAACATCAATCCTATTTGTCGTTAATTTTCATATCCGCACATGTTCTTTTCTTATCGTCTATGCTTGTGGAAGATTTAATTCAAATCGTTGATTATGCTCGAGTATTAGGCGTATATGTGTATCTACGAAATTCAAGTCAGTAGTCCCTTACACTTTGCTCGAGAAAATCACGCTAGCGCTACGAGTTTTAAAAGAGGAAACAAATTTATTTAAAATCGCCTCGAGGAGCTCGGTTTACATCATACACCAAATACAAATGGTCCATGATGGGCCATTTGGACTTCATCATGGGGAGCCATCTATGCACTCAAACTCATGTCTTTTCCTCATCCATTGTAAGATACACTTGTACTCTTACAAGGAGAATTCTCATTCTTTCAATGACCATACATGCAGTCTTGGTCATACCTATTGGAAGGGGGGATTACCTTATGAAAGGTAGCCTGAGGCACTATAGGAGCTTTGTCTTTCCCTTTGGAATGGGCAACTCTAGAATTACACTTAGACTCTAAACCCCTTCTTATCTTTGTGAGAGGTGAAGGAGTCAATCAGTGGTAACACTGTTTTGGACTTTGAAAAACTAGCCACAATCTTTTTCTCCTTTAGGAGTTTCTCTTCAAGATCCAAGATGATCTTATCCTTCTGGATTATGGTCTCAATATGGATGATTGAGATGGCATGCAGTTGGCTGACTTACCTCACTTTCTGATCCAGCAAGGGTTGACTCAGATTGCTGGGAGGCAGCTAGCTGTAGGGAGATAATCTCCTCAACCTGCTTCTTGGCCAACTTCTTGCTTCTTTTGAAAGCATCCAGTAAGGCACCATATTTGTCAATCAATTGATTGACAAATTCCTCAGATGGTGTGTCATCATCATCACTGGATGAGGATGAATCAAAATCTGGACTAGTCTCATAGCCAGTCTCAGAGGAAGAACTCGATAGAGAATGTACCTTTTCTGGACCAGGCTGATCCTGGCAGGATTCTTCATCTAACATAGCCATCAGCTCATAGCAACTGTTGGCATCTTCATCCTTATCATCATCTTCCTCTATGGGGAGTTGGGGACTGATGCCAACCGCCAACAAATCATCTAAAAGTCTGAATCTGACAAAAGTTGCAACTTCCAGATTAACAGGCCCTACCTTTTGATCTTCAACCTCCATTTTGAGTCCGCCTCGTTCCTAAGCCAAACCCGATATTTCCACCTCTAACTCTCGGAGTTCCACAATTTTTACCTATAGAATCCAGAGAGCCCTACACTCATTTCTTTGTTGCATTTGAGAGAATATAGTATAGCTTTGTCACTATACTTGATCCAATCATGATAATTTAATTTCATGCTTAAAATTTACTTGATCTTTAGATTTTCAGAGCTTATCATAATTATCATGGAACTTGTTTATCGTTAATTTTCATATTTTTGTGTTTTCATTTTCTTTAATTCCACGCTTCTGAAATCTTGACACATGTTTATTATCACACGATTATTTGGCGCTTACTTGAGTCTTATGAACCCTAGGTCACTTATCGCATGTTTTATAAATACTAATTCTCGTTGCATGATTTAGAATCATTCGCACCTTTATCTTTTAAATAAAATCCTATTTTTCGGGTTACATTAGTTTGGTATCATAGTGGTTTGATTCACTCCTACCATGAACCAAATGATCTGATATTTTTAAAAAAAAAAATCTTAAGAGTTTAAAAAAAACATTTTGATATTTAAGTTTGAAAAGTTAAAAAAAATGTAAAGAAATTTTGAATATTTTAAAATGAATATTTTCTATCATAAAAAAGGTTTTTATTATCAGTATTTTAAAATTAAAAAAGGAGTAAGTTATTTTATTTAAAAAAGTTTTCTTTAAGTTTTAAGGTTAAACATTTAAAGAAATTAAAGAAGATAAATTTTTATTTTTCATGAAAATCCGCGTAGAGAAAATAGCTTAAGCGGACTATATTAGCATATTAGGAATTTAATGAAAAGGTCAAAACCCTTCACTAACACAAAGTAAGATATAAAGTATTCTTGCCGTAAATACTAGAGGAGAATCCTAACCCTAAGCACCTAGAGTCCGCACACCCAAATGACTTTGATGGGCATCTTGAGCCCAACGAATGATTGGTTGGTGTAATCAATGTTGTAGATGTCGGATGTCGGGGACACGTCGGTTTGGGTTTTCATGTCGGTTTTTTATATATCGTGGATATTGCATATATTGGATTTTAATGTTTAATTAATTATAGATGTAATTAAATATTATTTTTTATACATGTCACAATATTACCTATTTTACATCTATTGAACTTTTAAATAGTAAAAGATATATGTAACATGTAACATACAACACTTTAAAGATAAAAAATTATAAAACTAGTGATTTTAAGAAACTATCAACCATATATTATTTTTATGAGATCAAAATTTCAATAATTAATTTTCAAACATAACTCATTCTTCGTCACTTAAAGACTCATCTATAGTTGGCAGATTAGATAGAATATGATTTTCATCAGATGAACCCTCTAGATCTCCCTCATCCACCTCAGATATTTTTTTCTTTCCCCTTTTTTGATAACTAACGGTCATTGCTTTGCTTGTAGCTGGTCTTGGAGGCCTCCTTTCATCATGATCAGCATCGACTATATTGTCAATTTGCGCCCATGTCAACCCCTCTCCAGATAAAACTTCATCATCATCATCTTCATTTTCGTCCTCTGCGGGATCAACATTCACCATCCACTCTTGTAACATTCCAGAATCAACATTGTTAGTTGTTATATCTTTACTAAATAATCCTTATCTGGATTTAAATTGGGATTTTGTAGTTGTTGTTTTGTCATATCTTTACCAAATAACCCTTGCTGGTATTGGTAAACATCAAGTTCAGCACTGATGCGATCCTGTGTAGAAGAATCTTTGTTATATATCATCGAGAGATACTCAACAAAAACACTCATAAATCTTCTGTCAGCTACAATCTCCACTCGACGGGAATAATAAAAATATGGGTTTAAATAATAACCTGCAAGGTGCAGAGTGATGTTCAATCTCCACTCGACGAGAATAATAAAAATTTGGGTTTAAGTTATAACCTGCAAGGTGCAGAGGACTGCTCATCTTCTTCTCTCATCTGCTATCAATCAATTTTCATATAGGAAGATATTTGTTCTCTTGGTGATTGAGAACAACAGCAACATCTTCCCTATCTTTTTTAATATCTCCATATAACCACCTCATGGATGGTGTATCCTCGTCCACTCTTCTCAACACTTTCACAAATGGTGTGAATATACTAATAGCCAGCTCAACATTCACCCAAAATCTAGCCCTAATTACTATCATTGCAGCCTGCCATATGCAAAATAAATTATTAAAAAAATGTCAAAAATGCAAACTATGAAATGAAACAGTTGCAAACATTTTTTTAAAATGAAAATTATGAAATGAATACAGATGAAATATATTTACCTGCTTTCCCCCGGCACTACTAGCCAACTTTGTTGCAGCCCACTTTACAGATGTGAATAGGCCCCTCAATTGATTTTTCTTCTCTAAGATACTCTCTAAAGATAGAAACGTTGTAGCAAATCTAGTCACACCTGGTCGAATAAGCTCATGGGAGTTCAAGTCTTTCATTGACTCTCTAAACATGTCGAGAGAGATGGTGTGACCATAGATGAAGATAGAGACATTCTTCGAAAGCAAGAATGTCACTCCAGAACAACAATGTATCATGATGTTCATCACGCTCCTACCCCTCCAATCTGTCCATGCATCTGTCATGATAGTGCAACCACTCAATTTGCAAGTCTGCATGAATGTGCCCAACATCTCCTTCGTCCTCTCCACCTCCCCACGCAAAATTTTGTCTCTCAACTCATAAAATGTTGGGATCTTCATCCCAGGTCCGCATAATCCAATAACATGAGTCATTTGCTGGAAGGAGGAATTACATATGGCATTAAAAGGGATCCCGTTTTCATATGTCCATCTACTTATGTATACTGAAGCATCTTCTTTGGCTTTATTTTTGTATTTACTCTCTATCGTGCTTTGTTGAAAATCTTTTTTGTTGCTAGACTCGGCAGCTGAATGAACAAATTGGTCCATTGGACCCTTAGAACCTGTGGTCCTACGTATGGCAGTCTCCTCTAATTCATCATCATGGGCTTCTCCAACAATCACCTCATTCAAGGTTGCAACGAACTTTGCACTCTTAGCTCTCTTACTCTCCAAATTCGAGTTTAGGGCCGACTTCGTCTTCGCCTTAACATCGGTGGGAACCTGAGGGCATGACTTAACATTACCCTCCCACCCAGCCAAGTCATGCTTGAAACGTGTAATTTCATCATTCACTGTCTACTTGCAGTAGTTGCATTTGATTCGGTTAGTGTCGTTTGCAACCAACTTCTCAACAAATGCCCAGAAAGGATCTCTACCGGTTGGTACCAGTGATACGGGAACCTCACTTGATCCAGCAGAAGAAGTCATTCTAATAAGGCAAGAAATGAAAGTAAGATATGACTATCACAAGAAAAATTATTATTTGAAAGAAACAACATCAAAAAAGTCTCATAACTTCATTAGATCGTCAGATCTTCAGTCACATTTACTATTATCCATGTAACATTTTATTTATTCGACAACATTTTGCATCATCGGTAGTATACTAGTATACAAATTTATAACTATCATTCAAACTTTCAAAGTATCCAAAAAAAGGATCTTCAGTCTCGTATCATTCAAACTTTAAAAGCATTCCACATTTTATTTATCAAAAGGCACAAAACAGCAATTAATAAGGCAACAACCTATATGCATTCATCATTGATTGCAAAATGAAGTTGAAGAAATAACAAATAATAGGGACATTTCAAATCATTTGTTGACTAATAAATGAGCCAAATAAAAATAAAGCAGCAACTAATAAGGCAACAACCCACAAGGCAACCGGTCAATAAGGCAGCAACTAATAAGGCAACATGCAGCAACTAATAAGGAAACAACTCACAAGGCAGCCGGCCTATAAGGCAGCAACTAATAAGGCAGCATGCAGCAACTAATACAACCCACAAGACAGCCGACCAATAAGACAACAACTAATAATGCAACAACCTACAAGGCAGCATTGCAACAAATATCAATTGAGGGAGAGGTAGGGAGAAGAAAGCACCAGCGCACGAGAGAGAGGAGAGCACCAGCGAGCTAGAGAGCACTAGAGAACCACAGAACCAGATAGTTAGAGAGCACCAACGAGCCACGGAGAACCAGAGAGAGGGAGAGCACCAGAGAGCCAGAGAGAGGGAGAGCACCGGAGAACAAGAGAGAGGGAGAGCACAAAAGAACCAGAGAGGGAGAGACTTGAGAACCAGATAAAGCGCCTACATCGCGTGAGAGAGGGAGAGAACCAGAGAACCAGAGAGGGAGAGAACCAGAGAACCAGAAAGGGAGAGAACCAGAGAAATAAAGTGTCGACAGCGCTTGAGAGAGGGAGAGCACCAGAGAAATAAAGTGTCGACAGCGCGCGAGAGAGGGAGAGCACCAGCGAGCTAGAGATCACCGGAGAACCAGAGAACCAGGAGCGACAGGGAGATCTAGGGCAGAGCAATGAAAGGAAATGAAATGAGCGGAGTCGGGAATTTAAAACAGTGGAAGATGTTAAAAATATAAAATAAATAAATATTTAAATTAATTTAAAAAAACGGCCGTGTCGGCCGTTTTTTGGGGCCGACATGTCTGCCCGTTTTTTTCAAAACGCCACATTCAAAATCTACAACGATGTCGTTGCGTTTTTGCTCCCAAACCGACATGTCGGACGACATGTCGGACATGTCGGCCAATATTCACAACACTGGGTGTAATTGTATAGAATGTTTCATGTGTTGGAATCAGATGCCCTGATTAGAAAAGTAGAGTACATTGGTTGAATTTAAAACAAAACTACACAGGCGCTATGTTTTACCTGATTTCCACCTGACCCAGTATATTAAAGTGGAAACCAAGCTTAAGTCTACTGATAGGCATGCGGCTAGCATCATCATCGCTTCCACTACCTTTATGGTCATTTTGAGAAAGCACATGAACCCGTGCAAAAAGAGAATCCTAACCACAGGCACCTCCGCACACCCAAACGACTTTGATGGAAGTTTAGAGCCCAAGGTATGTTTAGTTGGTGTGATGGTATGGAATGCTTCATGTGTTGGAATCAGATGCCACGATTATACAAGTAGAGTACACGGGTCAAATTTAAAACACAACTACACAAGCGTTGCATTTTACCTGATTTCCATTAGACCCACTATCTAAAGTAGAATCCAAGCTTAGGTCTACCGATAGGAATGAGTCTAGCATCATCACTGCATCCACTATCTCTATGATCATATTAACTCCTCACCCTATCATCTCTACCGATCCTTCAAATCCACTTGCCCCCAATGTCACAATCTTCAATCGCGAGTTTTATATTGACCCACTACTCTAGGGAGAAGAAGTTGATAGTGGCATGTCACTCATTTTAGATGACACATATTTGATCTTAGCATTTCCTGACTCTCCTAGGCTACTTCAGCTGCATACCGCAAAGCCCACAAACATTATTCTTGACGGTCACTTACCGTTGACATTAGAGTCATCACAATATATTGACTATGTATTTGATGACCGCAATCTTACAACATTTGACTACCCTCTGGGTTTTGACCTACACAACGAACTATATCATTGCATTAACTATTTGTTTAGGAAAATTCAGATTAGGCGGATCACAACGATCCCTAGGATTTTCACTCATCGTAGGGACACGCTTTAAATTCTAGAAAATTTTATATGGTGGATTTGGCATCAATTTTAAATTTGGTGGCCTTACTCAGATTATATAGGGCGATATATTTTAGGTAGTTGAGCTTGGTTTAGTAGACACTCATAGATGTCTAGTAAGAGAGTGTTCGATGCAATGTGATTTAATGATACCACATGCCAAGCTTGCTTGCTTCCTAAATTGTTTCTTTGATCTGCACTCTCCCTTAATTTATGATTCACGTCTCTTCGATGCTCTAATTTTTACTGATCATTTAAATACTATGTATAAAACTATGACTAACAACTTGCGAGCATCATTAGAAAATTATAATTGTTGATTTTATCACACTAGTTTATATTTTCCAAAAGAATATAGGTTTTCTGCACGTTTTATGAATGAGGGTTTGCTAGGTTCCATCCATTGTTCCACTACCTACCATTCTACCACAGCCCCGAGATTGCCTCATCCCATTAACTTTTTTCATTTTATTAAGGAAGGGTACGGTAAGATCTTAGTTATTCAACAGTAGGTGGCTGCAAGGCATTTAACAAATCAACATATGGACATTTTAGTGGCGGGTTACATCGCAATCTTGACACGGTCGAGATCTTTCAACATGGGTATTGATGAGTCACATCTTTATTTTATTTTATTTTCAACATTTTTTATTTGTGTAGTGCATGTCACTCGCGCAGATTCGCACAGCTTATTGGAGAGACCGGCCAATAAGAACACGAATGCAAAGGCCCAGCAAATTAGGTAATGTATGGTAGGCTAGGTGTGTAAACAGTAGATATGCAACCCTAGGTGCGATGTCGGGGAAATAATCCATATCTAACCCTAGGATGATGAGTGTATGCAATGAGAGATCCAACAGTAAAATACAAATAAAATTTAAAGCATACAATTCACGCAATTAACATAAGCAGTTGTAAATAATTTCAAAGGCAGACAGATTTAGGTTTTCCTTGTTTGGAGGGCCAAAAGCTAACACACAAGGGGCAAAGATCTTGCAATAAACTCACGAGTGAGGGGCCGTAGGGGAGTGCACAAAGCACTCGGATGATGGGAAGGTGGTATGGGGAGTGTACTGGGAGAGGTGGACTGGAGATGGGTGTTGGGATGGGGTTACCGGGGTATTGGGGCTAGATGGAATCGGCCAAGACTTGAATTGGGCCTGGGAGGGATTAGGCTGCAGGATATTGGTGCTGGGAAGGTTGGCCGGACTGAGGGCAAATATGCTTGCCACTGTTCTTGGAAAAGGTGGGTCGGTTGGCTGCCAAAATAGAGAGTAATTTGGGCCTGGATGGGCTAGAGAAGTGAACGGCTGAGTGGGATGGGCATTTGGAGGGAGTACTGAGGTACAGTTTGGAGTGGTTAAACTGCAGGTTATAGGGGAAGCTACAGGAAGGTGCTTGGAGGGGGAAGATGAGGGTTGTTGTGGGGAGATGTCATTGATGAGGTAGGAGTTGTGGGGGAGTGGGGGTTGTAAGCGGTTTGGAGAGGAAACTGCAAAAGGAAAACTATGAAGGGTGGGTGGCACAAAACAGGAGAAAATGATAAGAAACAACAATACTTAGGACTAAGCATCTAGGGTTGGGGAGTCAGCTCTGCAGATAAAGAAAAAGTCCTCCAAAATTTGTGATCCCCTCCTAATGGCTACCCTTTCGCCTTCTATTTACAATTAAACATTATTTAGGGCAACCACCTTGGACGGCTATGACTGGTTGTATGTGATAGTTGTCCGATGTCATTAAATAAACACAAAATATAAAATAAATACATGAAAATTATCAAAACGTCAATCCGGAAGCAACCGCGAACTAAAATCATCCATCGGGCGACACAGTAGATGGGTTGGCCAACATCCCTGTCTTGGTGGACGATATGTTTGGGCGAGACAACTCAACAATCAAAGTAGGACAAGATGTTCCTATTGTGTTTGACACTTCTCTCCGAAGAAAGGGATTTCCCAAAAAATCAAGAATCTCATTAGCAAGTATCTTCCACTAAGCAAAATACTCAGCGATGGGATGAGTTTTTTGATTTAATTATGTCATCTTCGGAAATAGTTCACCAAGACGAGTAAAATTGTTCGTATGTGATAACATCACATGAAGATTGTCTCATAGTTCTTGTGTATTGTTGCTATTCTTGCACATTGTTGAAATGAGGGGTCCATCGAAGCGGGTAGTAGGGCGAAGATATAGCAATCCTTACTATACTAGTCCTCATATGCATGACTGTCTGGTTTACGAAAAGGAAGATATGTAAGATGATGCATAAGGCATATACCCGATATAGGCATAGTAACGCCCCTCTTCCACAACCGAAAGTTGGGCGAAATCGGCCAAAGTAGTTGCAATCTTAGCATATTTGTGAGAAAGAGGTTGTGGTATTCAACATGTGAAATCGGCCAAAGTAGTAGCAATGTTAGCATATTTGTGCAATCTTAGCATGTTTGGGACAAAAAATTCTCTCTGTGGCAGCACCCGTACTCCTGCTGAAATCAAGGCCATTGTGAATTCGTTGTGATGTCATTCGTTCTCAAAAACACCTCGTCCACCTTCTAAAGCCTTGTGAACCACATTTTCTACGCGCATTTTCGCAAGTTTATCCTCATGTTTTTGATGATATCATGATCTATAGTCGTACTAGGGCCGAACACCTCGAGCATCTCAGTCTCTCACCATCGCCTTTCAATTGTTGCGCGAGCACAAGCTTCTCCTCAAACACTCCAAATGTTCCTTCGACACCTCGGTTGAATATTTGGGCCACATTATTTCCCTTCATGGTGTCGTCATTGATCGAGGTAAAATCCACAACATTGTGTCATGGCCTCGACCCCACTCTCTAAAGGCCTTACGTGGGTTCCGTGGCCTTAGGGATATTATTGTTGTTTATTTGCGAATACGGCTCCATTGTCAAGCCGCTTAATAATTTACTAAAGGAACAAGTTACTCATTGGACTATAGATTCAGAAGCGACCTCCACTACTCTCAAGACAGCCTCGAGTTGCGCTCCTGTTTTGACCCTACCTGATTTCAGCCGGGAATTTATATATATATATATATATATATATATATATATATATATATATATATCAATTATAAAGAAGTAATTTGGAATACATCTAGACCGTTCAAAAGAGCCCCATAGTCCAAATGTTTAATCTCCATCGTCCATTATTTTGAATTAAAAAATTGAAAAAGTATAGATCACTTAAACCTATAGGAGAGAGAGGGATGGAGAGAGAGAGGAGATATGGGAGAGAAAGGGGAGAGAGAGAGGGAGGCGGGGAGAGCTCATCATCCATTCATTTTTATATTGTAATATTATAGAAATAGTAGAGAGAGGATGAGAGCGAGAGAGAAAGATAAGAGGGAGAGAAATTAATTTTTGTACGTCAAAACGTACATTTGTAAACAAAATTAAAATGACAATATTGATGTATATTTTTTTACGGTCATTTTGAGTACTCACATGTATATGTTATGGGCGCAACCCGCGGACGCATCGAGCATGGGCGAAGCCCGTGCATGCGGGCGAGGCGGGCGAAGGCCGCCTGGATGCGGGCGAAGGCCGCCTGGATGCGGCCGAAGGCCGCGGGCGAAGGCCGCCTGGATGCGGCCGAAGGCCGCCTGGATGGATGCGGCCGAAGGCCGCCTGGATGCGGCCGAAGGCCGCCTGGATGCGGCCGAAGGCCGCCTGGATGCGGCCGAAGGCCGCCCACGAGCATCGAGTACGGGCGTAGCCCGTGCGAAGATGCACGTATATATATATATATATATATATATATATATATATATATATATATATATATATATATATATATATATATATATATATATATATATATATATATATATATATATATATATATATATATACTATATATATATATATACAATATATATATATATATATATATATATATATACATATACATTATATATATGTCTATATATACATATACATTATATATATGTCTATATATACATATACATTATATATATGTCTATATATACATATACATTATATATATACATATACATTATATATATGTATATATATACATATACATTATATATATATACACATATACATTATATATATACACACACACATATACATACATATATATGTATGTATGTATATGTGTGATATATGTATGTATGTGTGTGTGTGTGTCTATATATATATATGTGTGTGTGTGTGTGTGTGTGTGTGTGTGTGTGTGTGTGTGTGTGTGTGTGTGTGTGTGTGTATGTATATGTATATGTATATGTATCTGTGTATGTGGATACACACACATACGTAAATATTTTTTGCAGGTAAGTGCGAGTGTATGCCCAGTTACCTCAGCCGCTCCACCTATGAAAAAGAAATGCACGTCATTGTCCTCGAATTTCTAAATGGCACACTTATCTCATTGGCCACCACTTTTATTTGGGTGGATCACCAAAGCTTGAAGCATCACTTGGAACAACGAATCTCCACCCCGAGCCAGCAATGGTATATCGCCAAATTGATGGGCTTCGACTACACTATCCATTACAATAATGGGAAGGAAAACGTCGTCGGTGATGCACTTGCGCGCTTGTCGAAGTCCTCCAATGGCGCCATTCACGCCATCATTATTGTTACCTCAGATCTCTTGCACCGGCTCTGCGTATCGTGGATCTCAGAGATGGCAATCCAGCAACTTATTCAAGAGCTTGAAAGGGACCACATGGCTCACCCCAACTTCACTTGGACCAACAACCATTTGCGGTGCAAGAGTAAACTAGTCATCGGCAACTATGTTTCCACCCGAAACACCATCATCCAACTCTACCATAGCAATCTCATTGGTGCCCACTCCGACATACGGGAGACCGTCCACCGCATCTGTCAATACTTCTGCTAGAAGAACATGAAGAACTCGGTCCATACTTACATCTGAAGTTTTCCTATTTGTAAGCGGTGCAAAGCTGATTGTTCTAAGTCGGCCAGCCACCTTCAATTTTTGTCGATCACCGAGTGCATATGGCAGGACCACTCCATGGATTTTATTGAAGACCTTCTGATGCAGGACGGCGCGTAGGGTTTGCGCGTCTGTCGGCTTTTTTTTGGAAACCCGAAGTGCCTGCAATGAAATATGGATTTTGTAAAAAACTTTGAGCGGACGTCCCGCAGACTTTATGAAATTAAACAATGTTTGTTTTTTAAAGCACACAAAAATTATTTTTGTTAAAACAGGGATTTTCTTAAAAAATGGTTCGATTCTGAATCTGGGGAAGAAAGTTCGTCACTTTCGTTTTGTTCCGTTGTCGTAGCAAAACAAAAATCATGAACTCCAAATATGTTTCTGTTTGGAGTTTTCGATGTAGCGTTCGCGGACAAAATTCGGGCAAAAACACAACAATGAATCTAATTATCCTAAGCAAAAATGTAGACACACACAAAGGAGGGAGAAGAATCAAGTTACCCACGGAAAGAGGCGTCTTTCCGTATTCGAAGTCGATGTCGATCCCGCAAGTAACTTTTCGTCGCATTTGACCTCCAGCTCCGAGGTCAGCTGCTTTCGCACACGAGCACCACGGAAATATTTCCCTCACTATCTCGCACAATTGAGGATCAACGAAATCTCATTCACTCAACTACCAAGTAAACCACAAACCTAACAACACTCCTCATTCATCCCAATTCCACTCTCAAATGGGAGGCAACAAGGCACAAATTTCCTTCAACAGCAATTTTCTCTCAGCACTCGATCAAAGCTAAATAGAGTTTTCACCAGCAAATTATACTTCCACAGAACTCTCAAAAGCAAAGCTTCAACTTTCAACATTAGTGGCACTGTTCATCTTCAACAATGGAAAACAGCAGAAGGCAATTTCTAAAACGCAAGCAGCCTCAAACAAATAGCACTCCAAATCGGGATTCAACACAAAACAACACTCCAATTAACATTCAACAACTCCAAATAGAAAACCAAAACTCACAGCACTCACACTTTCATCAACTACAGAACTTACAAGAGGAAGCACAGAGGCAGCAATCAAAATCATTCAACCTCACGACAACTCTTATAAGAATCAATAACAGCACCCTAAATCACTCCTACAGGACTCAAACAGGCGCAAATCACGACATCAAATCTTCATACATTTTCATCATCAATCACCTAAAAAAATGATACAAATCTCCCCATTCATATAGAAACTCCAAAGCTAAAACTGCCGGTACTAAAGACAGGGCCGGTCATGGCCGGGAACTTGGACTGCCACCGAAACCGTCAGGGGAGAGGGCGGCGTGGCTGAAATGGCGTCGAAACCGCCGATCGTGTGGGATTCTACGGGCAGAGGCCATGTTGAGGAAGAAACGTGGCAGGGAGCCCTAACAAGATTTCACACTGCTGATTTTTCCGGAGAACACTGCGTTTTTCTTCTTCTTTAACGTTGATGTGCTAGACCGGCTTGGGAAAGGTTGAACCGGGAAGGAGATATTGAATCTGACTCCAATATGATAATAACACTACTTTACATATATATATATATATACACGAGCATCTTCGCACAGGCTACGCCCATGCTCGATATTCTTCGCGCGGCTTTCGGCCGCATCCAGGCGGGCTTCGCCCGCCTCCACACAGGTTTCGCCCGTGCTTGATTCTCTAGGTGGCCTTCGGCAGCATAGAAGCGGGTTTTGGCCGCTTCCATGCAATTCACCAGCTCGGCGCCGCACCCGCCACTCGCAGCCCCCCGGAGCCTTATGGCTGTGATTTGATTTTGTATATGCGTTCCAGGGGGCTGCGAGTGGCGGGTGCGGCGCCGAGTTGGTGAATTGCATGGAAGCGGGCGAATCTCACTTCTATGCGGCCGAAGGAAGCCTAGAGAATCAAGCACGAGCGAAGCCCGTGTGGATGCAGCCGAAGGCCGCGCCGAGAGCATTGAGCACGGGTGTAGCCCGTGCGAAGATGCTCGTACTATTGGGAAGGTACTCGTATTTTTGTAAATTAAAATCAGATTTACTTTGATGCTTTTGGGTGGTCTTTGAACGCATTAATGCAAGTTTTGCCTGCGTAAAGCCAATGTTGTGCATTCAGAAAGCTTGCATTGCTTTGTGGGTATAAATGCAATCCGTAGTGCATCTTTTTACTTTTATTTATTTTTCATGTACTTTTTTTCTCTTGTCGCACATGTCTTCGTGCTTAGCTGAGATATCATGTTCTGTCACGCACATTATTAGCGCTCTGGATGTATTTTGTAATGCATGCATTACTTGCACAAATTTTGGCTTGGCGCGCTCGTGTGACCGGCCAACGTGACCCTAAATGCATAGGTCTGTTAATTAGGAGAAGGGTTAGCTTAGGGCAAGCTTTAATTTAGTTAACTAATTTATTTTAAAATTTATAAGTTTTGAAATCTCCCACTTGGTGTGCCAATAGCCCAAAGTATACCAAATGTGAAACCCTAAACCTATTCCTTATAAAAGGCCAACCCCCCCCCCCCTATTATACTCGGCTTTGGGAAATAGAAAACTAAACAAGACATTTCGCTCGCTCGGTTTTCTCTCCAGCCGCATGTTCCTGCGTCGTTTCCTCCCGACGAAACTCGACACCGCCCGTTTCCTGCTCGCCTGCCTGCGCCGCCGACTCCAGATCCTCACCAAGCCTCCGTCGACCTCTCCTACAACCTCCGACGAACCCTTCTGCAGCTTCTCCGGCGGGTCCGACGGGTTCCAACTCTTCCTCGCCATCCAGCACCGCCAGCGGCAGGGAAGAACTCCTCTGTCTCCGTCGCCGTCGCAGAACGATTCTAGGGTTCCAGCGACCCCACCAGTCCCCTCCTCTGGTAAATTCAGTGTGCCGCCGCCATTTCCCTCTTGCTCCAGTCGGTCGTTTCCCCTGTTACAGGACTTGACGATTCCGCCAGAGGCCAAACCCGGTCGTCTTCTTCTCCGACATCCAAGCCACTGCCGTGAAGCTCCACACCGAGCCAGTCCACCTCCTTCCTGCAGTTCACCTCCTTCCAGGCAGCAAGCTACTTCCTTGGGGATTTCGTGTTCTTCCTCTTGGGGTATACCAATCCATCTTCGCACCCTTACATTAGTTACTTTTATGCTCAAGTTTAAATGGAATAGTTAATTAGTAGAGCTTGCCCTAATTTCTTTCTCCTAATTATTGATATTTTCCATTGCCATGTTTGACCACTTTCACATTTTGTGCTTGTGTAATTGTGTTTTGTGACGTACTATGTTTGTGCGGTAGTCTTGCATACGCGAGCGACGTCTTGGTCGTTTTATCCGTTAGAAACAACCCGCAAAGCCCTTCGCGCCACATTAATTTTAAAAGATTGTTATTTTATATTTCGAAGACTACAGCCCTAGGTTTTAGAACACATCAGTTTGGTGTGGCTGCTGGGATATCTCACTTCTATTATGGGATAGCCGAGCGTCGTTCGTTTTAGGAGTTTTAAGTTTTTTTTCAAAAAAAAAAGGTAAACGATGGAGTCTAGAGTCGGACACATTGAGGGAAGTTTAGGAGACATGGGTAAACGTCTGGAAGAACTCATGGCCGCTGTCACTACACTCACTGTCTCCGTGAGAGATACGAATCAGGTCATGTTAGGGTTATGCACTTCGGTCAACAACTTAGAAGCACAATATCAGTTAGGGGGTCCTCCTGCACAACCCCCTACTCCTCCTACACGACCTCCTACACCTCCACCGCCAAAACCCCAACCAGCTCATCACGAACACGGGCATCCACCTAGGTGGGATGCGGGTATTAAATTAGATGTTGGGGATTTTGAGGGCACACTAGAGCCCGAGGTGTGTCTTGATTAGTGCGAGCGACTTGAGCGATTCCTCAGCTGGAAGCGCACACCTGCCCCCCACCAGGTGGAGTATGCTACCCCGAAGATGAAGGGCTCCGCACTCACATGGTGGGGGCAAGTCGAGCGAATGTGATACACTATGGGACAACCACCTATTACCACCTGGGTTGAGTTCAAAGCTCAACTCAAGATGTGGTACGTCCCCGCAGATTTCATGCAGACCTTGTATCGTAGGTATCACAACCTACGACAAGACAATCAAACTATCGACGAGTACACGAATGAGTTCTTAGTCCTCCAGTCGCGCTTAGATCTGAATGAGGAAGACCACGTGGTTGTGGCCCGTTATCTGAATGGGCTACGGTACGCGATACAAGACCAGTTAGAGCTTCATGATTTTCGGGACCTTGGAGAGATCTCCGAGCGAGCACGTCGAGTGGAGGCCCTCCAGAAGAGGACATCTGGTCAAAGGTCTACTTGAGGACCTAGGTTTACAGATAGACCCACTTCGAGCACCACCACTACTACACTCACATCTACTACTACTGATTCCCCGCCTCTTACCATTACTGGAGCCCCGACTCTTCACCCTGGCCCGTCCCGGGGTAAGGAGCCCATGGGAGCCCGACCTCATACTGGAGTGTTTCGATGCTGCAAGTGTATGGAACCCGGGCACAAGTCTTCTGAGTGCCCGCGACGGCAGTTCGTTGTTGTGATTGATTCCACCTCCGGGGGTGAACCCGAGTATGGGGTTTTCCTTAGTGACCCGCAGCCCGAGCCCCTGCCCGAGGCTGATAGTGTTATCGAGGTCGAGGGCGGGCAAGCAGAGCACCTAATTGTGCTCTTCACTCTAGTTTGACTACCTCTGGCAAGACCACTGAGCAGGATCCTCGAAGAAAGGAAATTTTATGCACTACCGCCCTCATTCAGGAGCATTTCTGTTCCATTATTATTGATAGTGGCAGTATGAAAAACTACGTGTCTCAGCGAATGGTGGAGAAGTAAGGACTTTTGACACGCCCCTTAGAGCAGTCGTACCATTTATCTGGGGTCAGTAGTCCGTTGACTATACCCATTACTCATCATTGTCAGGTATAGTTCTCTATCGGGGACGTGTATCGTGATTCGGTATTATGTGATGTCGCCTCCATCGACGTTTGTCGCATACTTCTAGGACAACCCTGGCAGTATGACCGACATGTTCTGCATGATGGTGTGAGGAACTCCCATTCTTTTGATCATCATATGGGCGCAAGATTATTCTTCTTCCCCAGAAGAATGGTCCTGTTCCTAGAGCACCCGGGAGGACCTCACTAGCATCTACGCCGTCTTCTTTAGTCTCCACTACACCACTCCTATTTAGTGCCACGCTTCGGCCTGGACCCTCACTCCAGGGGGAGGCATCTGATTTTCGTGAGTCATCTATTTTGGGTGCTCCGGAAGCGCCACCTTTTATTGGCTTCGTATTTGACGAGCACGTGTTTAGTCTGCCTAGTTGGTCCCTGGTGGCAGTCGAGCAAATTGGGGCTCCTCACTTTGATCGTTTGACGTTTGTGATTCTTAGGTCGAGTCGTACGAGGAGAGTTGAGATGACCTGTAGGCTTTATACTCCTCATAGGGACACTCGTTTCAATGGGTTTTTGTGGAAGATTATAATCGATAGATTTGGTATCTGCTTAAAATGTTGTGACTCGAGTGGGATTTTATCGGGTGACGTCAAAGCAATGGACGGTCCTGGTCTAACGCACGTTCGTAAGTGTCTACCAAGCAAGAGGATGTTGCGTCATGAATTACTGGTTTCGCGGCTTGCTTCCATTTGTTTCACGTTTTCCCTCCCACCACTTTTTTGCTGCACACACCGCCCATGTCATCCCCTGCAAGCTCTAATAATTATTATTTCTTTAAATGTTTTGCATAAAATTTGGCTACTGGATTGTGAATTTGGGAATGGAAGGTTACTTCCAGGTTTGGGTCGCAGCCACGACACCCGCAGGAAACCTTTGCAGCTTTTCTCCGGCCACCGTCTTGGACTTGATAGTGATTGGTTGCATTGCATTCTCGACAGGATCGAGTTCGTTCAACCCCGGGGGAATTGATTCAACTCGTAGTGCATCTTTTTACTTTTATTTATTGTACCTGTACTTTTTTTCTCTTGTCGCGCATGTTTTCGCGCTTAGTTGGGATATCATGCTCTGTCGCGCACATTATTAGCGCTTTGAATGTATTTTGTAATGCGTGCACTACTTGCACAAATTTTGGTTTGGCGTGTTGGTGTGACCGGCCAACGTGACCCTAAATGCATAGGTCTGTTAATTAGGGGAAGGGTTAGCTTAGGGCAAGCTTTAATTTAATTAACTAATTTATTTTAAAATTTATAAGTATTGAAATCTCCCACTTGGTGTGCCAATAGCCCAAAGTATTCCAAATGTGAAACCCTAAACCTATTCCTTATAAAAGGCCAACCACCCCCCCCTCTATTATACTCGGCTTTGGGAAATAGAAAACTGAACGAGAAATTTCACTCGCTCGGTTTTCTCTCCAGCCGTCTGTTCCTGCGCCGTTTCCTCACGACGAAACTCTACACCGCCCGTTTCCTGCTCGCCTGCCTGCGCCGTCGACTCTGGATCCTCACCAAGCCTCTGTCGACCTCTCCTACAACCTCCGACGAACCCTTCTGCAGCTTCTCCGGCGGGTCCGACGGGTTCCAACCCTTTCTCGCCATCCAGCACCGTCGCCAGCAGGGAAGAACTCTGTCTTCGTCGCCGTCGCAGAACCATTCTAGGGTTCCGGCGACCCCACCAGTCCCCTCCTCCGGTGGATTCAGTGTGCCGCCGACATTTCCCTCTTGCTCCAGTCGGTCGTTTCCCCTGTTCCAGGACTTGACGATTCCGCCAGAGGCCAAACCTGGTTGTATTCTTCTCCGACATCCAAGCCACTGCCGGTGAAGCTCCACACCGAGCCAGTCCACCTCCTTCCTGCAGTTCACCTCCTTCCAAGCAGCAAGCTACTTCCTTGGGGATTTTGTGCTCTTCCTCTTGGGGTATACCAATTCATCTTCGCTCCCTTACATTAGTTACTTTTATGCTCAAGTTTAAATGGAATAGTTAATTAGTAGAGTTTGCCCTACTTTCTTTCTCTCCTAATTATCGATATTTTTCATTGCCATGTTTGACCGCTTTCACATTTTGTTCTTGTGGAATTGTGTTTTGTGACGTACTACGTTTGTGCGGTAGTCTTGCGTACGCGAGCGACATCTTGGTCGTTTTATTCGTTAGAAACAGCCCGCAAAGCCCTTCGCGCCTCATTAATTTTAAAAGATCGCTATTTTATATTTTGAAGACTACAGCCCTAGGTTTTAGATCACATCAGTGTAGCTTGCTTGGATGCGGGCGGAGTCCGCTCGGATGCGGACGAAGGCTGCCCGAGACGAAAAAGCTTGTAAATTATAAGTTAAATTTAGCATTTTAAAATTAATATTTAATAATAATAATATTTGGATTAATAATATATATAATAATAATAATATTTTCATTATAATCTATATTAATATTTGATTAATAACACTGTTCGTAAAATATTTTTATTATAATAATAGTAATAATATTTTCATTATAATCTATATTAATATTTGATTAATAACATTGTTCGTATAATACTATATTAATATTTGATTAATAACTGTTCATCTTCCAGCTTTTCGGCTCTGTACCGCCGCCGCTCCCACCGCATATTTTGCCGCCTCCTCCGCCACCGCCATCGCCTCTCTAGCACTCGCAAAACCCACCTCCACCGCCACATCCCTTCACGACTTCCACAACACCGTAGCCGCCGTCGTTGACGTCGCCTCTTTCTGTCGCGACCTCCGCCACCGTCAGCGCTTCCCAGTCAAACCCACCTCCACTGCGACCTTCGTTCATGGCATCCACGGCTCTGTAACATCGACGGCTGGCTAGGCTTGGAAGACGTCGTCGGAATCATTGTGGGAGGCGGCCTCGGGCACAGCCGCATTCATGGCGGCCTCGGACGAACCTCCGTCCTGTCGGACCGTCTCCGGCCTACCCCCGTCTGGATCGTCGTCATCCGGTGACCCCGTCGGCGGGGTCCGGTCACGCCGCCGCTGGCTACGTCGTTGTCCATGGCCGCCACCACGAGTATTTTTTCTTTTAGAACAGGCAGGCTGCTGGCAGGGGTAAAATGGAATTCGAAATGTAACCGACAGGTTACTGTAGAACTCAAGAGTTTCTTTTTATATTAGTATAAATATATATTTATATTTATATGTCACATACACACACCCACACATATATATATATATGTGTGTGTGTGTGTGTATGCCTCCACATAATATTTAACTATATATATATGTACATTATATATATATATCCACAAATTACAAACAACAAAAAAGACACAAATAAAACATGCAAAAGTTAGGGCCGATAAAGGTCCGATCAGGCGCGGCGTTAGGCACTTTTGCGACGACCTGAACTGGGCTGATCTCCACAACCTTCCTCTCTCGCAAGGCAAAGAACTCAGCATAGTTGTTGTGGATCGCCTTATATGTGCATTTCATTGGCCTACGCCATTTGTACACTGCTCTTACAGTGTCCCTCTGGATTATGTCTTGCGTCTACACGACATGCCCATCTCTATCGTCAGTGATCGCGATGCCATCTTTTTTTGTGTGTTTTGGCAAAAGTTCTTCAAATTACACAATGTCACACTTCAGGTGTCTACTTACTACCATCCCCAGACTGACGGTTAGACAGAAGTCGTCAACTGCTGCCTTAAAAGATATCTTTGTTGCTTGACATTCAACAATCCAAAGTAATGGGTAAAATGGCTTCCCTTTGATGAATGATTGTACAACACCTCCTTTCATAACGCCATTCAGATCACACCAAATGAGGTTATCTACAGCCAAACACCCCCTCAACACCTACCATACCTCGATCATTCCTCCATTGTGGAAACAATTTACCGCTCCCTCCAAGCTCGAGAACGCATTCTCACAACCTCAATCAACATCTCCATCAGGCGCATCATCATATGAAGCAACGGGTCGATCGGCACCGCTCTGACCGCAAATTTTTCATTGGTACTTGGGTCTACGTCCGCCCCCAACCCTATCGTCAGCAAAGTCTCCGCTCGCACCAGCAACAGAAATTGGCTCCCATTACGTTGGACCATTCTGGATCGTTGCTCGCATTGGACTCGTCACCTACAAACTACTTCTGTCAGACGATTGTCGTATTCACCACACCTTCCACATCTCTCAGCTCAAGGCCCACATCGATGATGTTCCACACTCCTCTTCCATACCTGACAACGTTACGGATGACGGTCTCCCGTTGATCACTCCAGAGCGGATTCTTGACATGTGCATCATGTCCCAACAGAGTCTCCCCGCAACCCAACTCCTCATTCAATGGCACCACACCCCTCCAAAAAATGCTACCTAGGAGTCTTCGACTTCGGCAAGGTTTTCTAAATTTTTGCCCCTTAAGGACAAGGGTGCACTCGAGGATGGGACTTTGTTGCGACCTCGAGGCATCCTCGGTTGGGGAAATGATGCTCTCCTGGCCCACAACACACCGCCGCCCACATTGGAACTTTGCAGTTGGGGAAATGACATTCTCTTGACCCACATCACACCACCACCACTTTGGAACTCTGTCACATTTATTTCTTGTATTGCAGTAATTATTTTCTTTCTGTTATCTGCCTCTATATGTGGACATGATTGTATCCCTACAAAGATGTCAAGAAGAATCTCTAAATTACAATGCTTCCCCTGTTTTTTCTGCTATCTCTTACTGTTGGTCCTCTTCCAATCCGAAGACACTAATTCACCCCGCTCTAGTACTGTTTAATTACTCAGCCCCAGCAGCACCCTATCATATTGGCATTTGTTGCTATGCATAGTAGGCAGATTCAATCGTAGGTAGTAGGGTAAGATAGGTGATCTATAACATAAGATGACAATAGGAGTAGAATGGGGATTGAATTTGCAAAAGAGAAGGTAAGGTAGATAGAAGTAGTAGTTTCGATCGTGGTAATAAGATAAGACTTTAAGGAAGCTGGCAGTACAAGGCTACAGCTCTAGACGATGATATTGTCAGCAGCAAAACAGCAATCTGGGGATCAACGGTGCTCTGTTTGCAGGAAGCATGGATGTAATGAAAAGATTCTGGAGATAAGACTTGGTTTGATCAAATGAGCACAATGATCAAATCGCTGTGTATAGCAGCTTGACTGTCACATAGTAAGGTAGCAGGTGAAGGGAGTTTTACTCTAGATCCTCGAGAAGACTTTCAAGCCACGTAAGCTCAGAGACAATTGATGTCATCGACCGGTATTCAGCTTCAGTTGAAGATCTAGCAACCACAGCTTGTTTCTTACTGCGCCAGGTCACAAGGTGACCTTCAAAGTAGGTACAGAATCCACTGGTGGACCGTAGATCGTCCAGGGAACCAGTATAATTTGCGTCTGAATATGCCGCCAATGTGGGAGTAGAAGAAGTTTTGTATACCAGCCCTTGACCGGGGGCTGATTTTAGATATCTCAAGATGCGCTCGACGGCCTGTAGATGAGACATCCGAGGAGCATGCATAAACCGGCTGACCACCCCAACAGCAAAGGATATGTCCGGTCTCATGACCGTTAGATAAATAAGTTTTCCAACGAGTCGACGATAGTATTCTGTATTTGAAAGAAGAAAATCTGCATCAGAAGCATGTGTGCACAACTTGTGGTTGACATTCATAGGGGTGTTAATCGGCTTGCATCCAGAATAGCCAACATCCTGAAAAAGGTCGAGATAGTATTTCCGTTGAGAGAGGACAAGTCCATCAGGACGTCTTGCGATCTCAAGACCAAGGAAATATTGAAGGTTCTCCAGATCTTTTGTTTGAAAAACCGAACTAAGATGTTATTTGATGGTTTGTAATCCCTTTGAATCGTCCCCTGTAATTAGAATGTCATCGACCTATACCAAAAGAAGAATTGTTCCCGTAGTTCGATGTCGAGTGAACAGAGAGAATTCTGTCGAGCTCCGAGTAAATCAAATCTCCCGAATAGCCTTACTAAACTTATCAAACCATGCTCGAGGGGATTGTGGGATTGTTTGAGACCATAAATAGACTTCTTAAGGTGACAAACTCGGGACTCCCCGTGATCTCAAACCCGGGAGGTTGTTGCATGTAAATCGTTTCTTGTATGTCACCACCTAGAAACGCATTTTTGATATCCAGTTGATGTAAGGGCCAATGACGATGTACAGTCACAGAGAGGACATGAACCGTGTTGAACTTGGCCACTGGAGAAAACGTTTCCTCATAATCGAGACAATGTTTTTGAGTACAGCAACGAGCCACCAGTCGGACTTTAAGACGGTCAATTGTACCATTAGGACCATGCTTGATGACAAAGACTAATTTACACCCAACAGTCGTGTGGCCTGGAGGAAGAGGAACCAGATCTCATGTTTGGTTAGCCTAGAGGGCTGTCATTTCGTCGTCCATGGCTGCCCGCCAGCCCGGATGTTGGAAAGCCTCTTGCACAGAGTTAGACACAGAAATAGAGGATAAAGAAGTGGCAAAGGTGTGAAGCGGCGGGGACAGGAGATGTAACAATACATAGTTCGCCATGTGATGAGCGGTAGAGTCTGATGCCGGATCAGCAGGTCGCAGAGTGTTAGAGGTCGAAGCTGATTGCATCGGGGCGACAGAGGGAGGAGGGCGACGAGTATAGACACGGATAAGAGGGGGCTTGTGGAGAACGGGAGTCGGGTCAGGGAGGAGCCGTGGTGGGGGAGAGGTAACGGGGATGACAGGTCTTGGGACGGATTGTGGTGGAATAGGTGGGTTTGGGTGGCAGAAGAACGGTTGATCCTCCAGAAGGTCACATCCGCAGAAACCGTCACTTTGCGGGTAGTCGGAGAATAGCAGACATACCCTTTCTGTAGGAGAATAGCTGACGAACATGTATTTGGCTGCCCGAGGATCCAACTTGTCCGTAGACGGACTAAGTAGGTGAACATAGTAGGTACAACCAAAGATGTGAGGGGTGAGGGAGAATTGCGAGGTAGAGGGGAAGAGAAGATAGAACGGAGTTGCATTTTGAAGGACGGAGAAAGGGAGACGGTTAATGAGATAGCATGTCGACAACGCAAAGTTCAAGTAAGCCTTGGGGACCTGCATGTGAATCATGAGGGAGCGAGCAACATCGAGAAGATGTCGATTTTTACGTTCAGCAATGTCGTTTTGTTAGGGGGTATAGGCACACGACGTCTGGTAAATAAAGTAAAATTCAGAGCATAGAGTGGCAAATTCATGGCTCGTGTACTCGCGATCATTATCCGTCCAGAGTTTTTATTGGTGTGAAAAACTGTGTGCAGATTTCAAGAACGAAAGCCCGGAACATGCGGGGAAGCTCGGAGCGATCACGAAGTAAATATAGTCATGTCATGCGATAATAATCATCAATAAAGGTGATAAAATATCGATAACCAAATACACTAGTAATTTTGCACCGGCCACAAACATCAGAATGTACTAAAACAAAAGAAGCAGAGCTCCAAGTAAAGTGAGGAGGAAACGAAGAACGGTGTTGTTTTCCTAAAATACATGAATCACACTTAAACACGGGTAGATAGATCTCTGGAAGAGCCTTCTGGAGCATAGGAAGAGGAGCATGCCCAAGGCGTCGATGCCAATCAACGAATGTGATGGATAAGAGGATGGTAGGAGGGACATCAAGAAGGTAGAGCCCATTTTGCAGTCGTCATTTATCAATGATATTCTGCGTTCGTCGATCCTGCAATAGAAAAGGTGTGAATGTGACAGAGCAATCCAAATCAACAGTAAGGCGACTGACAGAAAGTAAATTAAACGGAGAGTCCAGGACATGAAGAGCCGAGCGGAGAGTGAGAGAGGAATTGAGGAGGATACCAGCGGAGCCGGAGACAGGAACGGTGTCGTCATTGGCCAGTGTGATACACTTAAGATGCGGAGAATCCAAGTATTGAGGTGGCTTTAGCGGGGTGATACGGTGAGTAGCACCTGAATCTACTATCCAGCGTGGACTAGTGGAGAGACAAGTGATACATTCATTGAAGATAGAGGCAGCGGAGGCAACAGAGGCAGGCGAGTGGCTGATCATGTCGTGAAGTTGCTGGAGTTGAAGGCAGACTTCTTCAAGGTCAGCACGAGTGGCAAAGGTGTTGTCGGCCGCAACAGATGCAACCGGACGAGGAGGAAGACCCTTTTTATGGTAGCAAGTTGCCTCAAGGTGTCCGTCCTTTCCGGAGAAGGAACACTTCGGACGTGGTCGGCCACCACGACCCCTCCCTCGAAAACCTGAATGCCCTCCACGGGCAGGAGGAGGGAGAGGTAGTAAGGGCACGAAAGTTCGTTGAAGGAGGGTCGGCGAGGGGGGTCCAGTAGTATCAGGAGGTGTTGATTCTTTGAGCAGCATGGAGCACACATCAGAGAGTGAGGGGATGGCAGCTGACGAAAGGATCTGAGCCCGAACAGTCTGAAGATGAGGCGGCACACGAGCCATCATCATGAAAATAAAGACGGCTTCCTTCTGAGCACGTTGAGCAGCTAGATCCATAGTAAGGGGCTGATGGCGGATCCAGGCCTCAGCCAGTGTTTTAGCCTGAGCAACAAATAAGGTCAAGTCAGCAGCACCACCCGTGTCAAGAGTCTGGAGATCTGTGATGATGTCATATAAGTGTTGAAGACTGTCCTTGTCAGAGTATAGAGAATGGAGTTCATCCCACATCGCCTTGGCCGTCTCATGATACATGGTCATGCGATAAGGCTCCTCAGCTAGGGAGTTGAGGAGTCACGTTTGAATACATCCATCATGACGAAGATATTCATCGGTGGGTGGAGGAGGATCCGTAGTAAGATGCTGCAGAAGACCCTTAGATTGAAGAACGCGTCTGACAGAATGCACCCATTCAATGATGTTCTTCTTATCAGTTAGGGAAATGGTGGTGATTCTCAACTCATCACGCAACTCCAGAGCAGGGAGCAAGCGGGCTGGAGGAGGAGGTGTGGGTTGCTCTGAAGAATCAATTGAGGACTCTATGGAGTCACAGCGGCTAGATCGGCAAGACGGCGGCTAGACAAGTGGCAAGGTCACAGCGGCAAGGCAGGAGCACCGGACAGACCGTGCGGCAAAGCAGGAGCACTAGACAAGTCGCACAATGAGCCCAGACCGCGCAGCTAGAGAGATCGGCAAGGGGAAAAGCAGAAGGCACCTAAACCACGCGGCAAGATAGTTCAGCAAAGTTGCGCGTGTCGCGAGGAGCAGCGACTAAAGTTGTCGGCAACACTGTGGCGACTAGCAGAGATCGCAGCGACAAGACCAGCACGCGGCGACAAGACGAAGAGAGTTCGCGCGGCTTGAGAGGCAGGAAGCAGGGAAGAGCGCAGCGACTGCGGAGAATCCGCAGCGACAAGAGCTGTGGCAAAGGCAAATTGCGCGACAGACCACGCGGTTAGAACAGGAGGGACTCTGGGACAAACCGCACGACAAGTCAATGGCGGCTAGAAGAGGAGCCCGCGCAAGAGAAGGCCGCGGTTTAGGACAGTGAAGATCGCAGCGGCAAGAAATCCGCAGCAGAGAGGCCAGCGATAAGAAGGTCGCCGCGAGTAGAAGAGAGGCCAGCGACAAGAAGGTCGCCGCGAGTAAAAGAGAAGAGGTCACCGCGACTAGAAGAGAGATCGCCAACAGACTAGCCGCGGCTACAGCAGAGGAGAGACGGGGCTAGGGGGAAGACCGCGCGAGAAGGGGGTGGTTCCACGAGAGGAAAGCTATAAAAGCGAAGTGGGGGTGGTTCCATGAGAGGAGAGAAGCCGGGTAGACAGAAGGGGCGGATAACAAAGGAGTAACCGTGGAAGGGGGGCGGTTAAAAAGAAGAGGGTGGATAGCAAGGGAGTAACTGCAGAAGTTGGGCGGTTAGAAATCGACTTGTCCGCCCAAAACCGTAGGAAGGACCGGTCGCTCCGATACCATGTAGAGAAAAGTTGAACCTTGTCAATACTTCTTCATTATCAAGTACAATGTATGAATACATATATATAGGAGAGAGAAAGAGAGACGAGTCCCCTATACAAGGTGTGGGACTAATGTATAAAAAGAAACAATAAAAGACTAAATGGGCTACAAACATGGGCCTTTTTACATGGACTTTTCTAACAAGAACTAATTAAACAACTCTCCTCAATGCATGCAATAAAAACAAAAATATGGCATTGCTAAGATGTTTATCTACTATAAGAAACAATATTTTGTTAATCAATGTGTTAAAAACTTAAAATGTAAACAATTAGTATAACAACAGTAATTGGAAACTGAGAATGAAAGCCAGACCTTAGATCAGGTATCATATGGCCAAAAGAATTTGTATTGTTGTCATTGGAGTCATTATATGAAATAGAATCAAGAAGCCCAAGTAAGTTTGTGATAACTTCAGGACTAGTGCATTGGCCTTTATCTCCCTCGTGAATCCCAAAGTGCCAACAAAAGTTGTGATCATTATATAAATCTAGAGGTTGCCCACCTGAATATTTGAATCGAATGAGTGTAATTTTTATGTATAGGCAGAAAAAAGAACAAAAAACATAAAGATGGTTTCTGTAAATAAAACCATTTTAAAGGGTTGATATCTTCTTTTAAGCATTTTGAAAAGTAAAATATAAATTTGATTGGACCACCAGATTTGATTGATTGCAAATTAAAGTATCTCACTACAAATCATAAAACATCTAGCTCAGAAATCTGACAAGATTATAAACGATTCCACAAAAATTTTCTGCATCATAAAAAAATTCATGTATTTACAAGGCTGTACTAGATAAAAACCGACTTGGATAATTACAAAAATGAGAGTATAAGAAATTGACCAAATGGCATTTCTAATTTTGGAAACTCTTAAGATGAAAATATACAGAACTCTTATTAATCCCAAATGTACAATGGAAATAATTAAAAGATAATTAAAAACAAAACTTACTAGGATATGGCTCCAAAGGCTCCAGCAATGAGTTCTCTAGGCCTCTAAATGAATCTTCACCTACATTCTTAGGGGAATGAAAAATATAATCCATGTGATCATTGAGATTCTCTGATAGATAGAAGCATCCTAATTTATTGTTTCTTGCTTCAACCTACAAGAAGACCGCCAGTAAATAACCAATATTTTTCCATGGAGTCGCAGTTCATTGTGCAGAAAATTATAGCTTTAAGAACCAATTATTAAATAGAATATTATTGAACTGCAAACATACATTTGCATAGACACATAAATAAAAAGTTAAAAAGAACCAGTAAACATTTGTTCAATGATATGCAGACACCGTGCAAGATGCTTGCCACAGAAAGGGTTTTAGAAGTAAAGGTAATAATATACAGTTGTAATACATAAATATTTATTTATAGATTAAAATGCCGTTCTTGAAGCAAAGTGTTATGGGCTTAGCCCAGAGGTTGCCGGAGGATAACCGGAGGCGGTGACTGATACAATGGAGTCGGAACCACGGCTGCCTAAGCGGTGCTTTCTTGAAAGAAAAAGCTTCCAAGATCTCATAAGGGGACTAGGAATTAGATATTCTTCATTGATAAATAAACAAGATGTCAAAGGTTCCTTAAATAGAACATACAAGGGGTATTTGTGTAAATTCCCAACAACCTAATAAATCCTAATACAACCTAAGGATCGAACTACGACATAACAATACAATAAACATAATAGAAATAATGATTGGGCCCGAATCCCATAACAGCACTCCCACCCTGCAAAAAGAGTTTGACCCCAAGCTCAAGGAAGATCGGCGACGGTAGCAGCAGCCAACGCCCTCATCGTCAGAGTCCTCGACGTGCAGATAGAAAAGCTTTTTGCACCGATGCACACGAGTATATTGTTTGTCGCAGTTATAACATAAGACATGCGCTCTTCGTTTCATCATATCAGCACGAGATAACAAGTGGACCGGAGGGGTTGGACAGCCCTCGGTATATTGCACTTTTATGATGTAGGGCATGCGCCACACCTGCCTGCCACCCAGGAGTCCCACCAGAGGGCCCACCATGGCATCTCACCAAGGCGGTTTTATCAGGTCCTAGAAACGTACACTCCAACCAGCTCTTCGCCATGGAGTCAACACCATGTGAAAGGTTATTGAGGCCCGGGATCGAACACTCAACCTCCTAGATAAGAGGCTCTCAGCAACGCTCTCATTACCAGCGGATCGATTGGTGATGAGAGCGCTGCTGAGAGCCCCTTATCTAGGAGGTTGGGTGTTCAATCCCGGCCCCAACAACCTGCCGCATGGTGCTAACTGCATGGCGGAGAGCTGGTTGGGGTGTACGGTATGCGGACCTAATAAAGGCGCCATGGTGAGACATCATGGTGGGCCCCTTGGTGGGACTTCATGGTGGCAGGTAGGTGTGACGTCTGTCCTGGATCAGGTTGTGTTTTCGCTGCAAACAACCCTATTCCCAGGGACACGATTGCCCTCTCAAGGAGTTGTGGGTGCTCATGTGTGAAGACGAGGACGAGATCACGGTCGCAGACTTCGATGCTCTAGTCCAAGAAGACCGCACCCCGCCGACTCTGGCACCCAACGACCACATGGGGTTGGATCTCTCGCACCTCTCACTTGGGGGCATCTCCAGTCCACAGACCATGAAACTCCAGAGGCATCTCCAGGGAACTCCGGTGTTACTTATGATCGACAACGGCACGAGCCACAGCTTTGTCTCTGTGGATTACCTGACACGTTTGCAGTTGGTTGCGACCAGACTGAGTCCTTACTCGTGTACCTCAAGGACAGCTGACGCTCTCGGATAGGCAGTTTTTGTCACAGCCTTCCGCTGCATGTGGGGGAGATAGCTCCTCCACAGACTTCTACGTCTTCCCTTTGCATGGGGTGGACGCCATTCTCGGCATAGCCTGACATTCAGCACAATTGGGCTTCCATGTGGATGTCTTTTCAGTGGGCCCACCCCACTTGCACACTCATGGGGGTGGCAGCCCTGCAGCGTTGAAAGATATGGAGCGTGTCACTGTGTCGTCTCACGCGGCGCAGCGCACTCATTTGGTAGACTCTCAGGCCTTTTTGTAGCACATCGCTCAGACGAAGGATGACATCTCCATGTCAGTCCAGCCTCCTCCGCCGTCCGAGCTATGTCACATCATGGAGGATTTTGCCTCTGTATTTACTCTAATTCTGAGTCTTCACCCATCACGCACCACCGACCATTGGATTCCACTACAGGAGGGTACCCGGGCGATTTTTGTACAACCGTACCATTAAAACCATGTCCAAATGGATGAAAATAAGCGACTCGTGTCTGACATGTTGATTGTTGGTCTGATCCGCCCTAGTGCTAGCTCCTTTTCGAGCTCGGTCCTCCTTGTGCGGAAGAAGGAGGGTAGTCGGCATTTTTGTGTTGATTATCAAGCCCTCAACCAAGCCGCCATAGCGGACAAGTACCTCATCCCAGTCATCCAGCAGCTCCTGGATGAGTTGTGTGGCGCCACTTACTTCTCCAAGATCGATCTCTAATCTAGGTATCATTAGATCTGGGTGTGCATACTAGACATTCAGAGGACCGCCTTCTGCACTCATAACGGGAACTATGAGTTCTTGATCATACCCTTTGGCCTGACTAACGGGCCCGCTACCTTCCAGGCGACTATGAACGACACCTTTCGGTCGGTCCTCCGGAAGTATGTACTAGTGTTTTTTGATGGCAAACTTGTGTCCAGTCTGACATGGCCGGACCACTTGTGCCACTTGGAGCTCACCTTGGCAACGCTTCGTCGTTCTTCATTAGTGGCCAACATGAAGAAGTGTGCTTTCGGCCAATAGGCGATCTCTTACCTGGGCTATATGGTTTTGGTCACGGGAGTAGTGGACTCCGACAAGGTCGTGGCAGTTCTCCAGTGGCCACTACCATGGGTCGTACGGGATGTCAGGGGCTTCCTCGGATTGATGGGCTACTATCGTCGCTTCATTCGTGACTATGACAAGCTATCCTTCTCTCTCACACGACTGCTTCGTAAGACGGCCGACCCCACCTTCCAATGGTCCATGGAGGCAACCGCCGCATTTGCAGCCTTGCAACGGGACTTGGTGACAGCCCCAGTCATGGCAATGTCACTTTTCTCAACCCTTCACGATGGAGAGTGTCGAGGTGATACTCAAGCAGGCCGGTCGGCCCAAAGCCAATTTCAGCAGATCCATCTTTGTGGTAGTCCGTTCCCGCTCCGCCTATGACAACGAGTTGATGGCACTCGTTCTAGCAGTTTAGCACTGGCGCCCTTACCTATTGGAGAGGCCCTTCATGGTGTGGACAGGCCGCCATAGTTTATGGTATCTCCTCAATTAGAAGATGACCGCCCCCTCGCAACAAGTTTGGATGGCAAAACTTTTGGGGTATGATTTTACCGTCGAATTTCGTTCAGGCAAGACGAACTTGGCGGCAAACGCACTATCGCGCCAACTAAGTATGACGGAATTGACAACATTTCCCACCCAGTATGGCAAGAGGCGACTATCTTACAAAAGGAATTCAAGGCTGACCCGTCCCCACTACGGGTCCTCTTTGACTGTCTACAGGTGGATGGTTCTCTGTTCCCTCTGTACACTCACATCTAGGGTCGATCAGCTTCTCCACAAAAGTTGCATGGTCCTATCGGCCTCCTCCACCAGCATTTTGCGCCTCCTCGCTGAATATCACGCTACACCCGCCACCGGACACACAGGAGCACTCCACATATACTGTCGCATCGCAGTAGCGTTCTATTGGAATGGTATGATGTGTCAGGTGGACGACTAAGTTACAGGCTATTTGATTTGCCAACATTACAAGTATGAAGCGATATTTTCGGGGGACTCATGCAGCCCATACCTATTCCCGAGCTCACTTAGGAGATCTTGGCCAGGGATATCATCACACGCCTTCCATGCTCCTCCGGGTTCGACTGTCGTCATGGACCGACTCAAAGTACGATCACTTCCTTCCCGTGTGACACTCATTCATGACACTGGTGGTGGCCGAAGCCGTCCTCGCCGGGGTGGTGTGCCTCCATGATTTTCCTCGTTCGATTATTAGTGATCGAGACCCAATCTTCATGAGCGCCTTTTGGCAAGAGATGTTCAAACTGCTAGGGACACAACTTCGGATGAGCTCGCATACCAACCGCAGACGGATGGCCAGTCGGAGATTATGAACCGTTGTTTGGAAACCTATTTGGGTTGCTTTACTTCGGATCGGCCAAGGAATTGGAGCAAGTGGTTGAGTTGGATGAAGTTCTCTTATAACACCTTCCACCACACCGCAGGCATGACTCCTTTTTAGGAGGTCTACAGCCGTCTGTCGGCCGCCGTCCTCTAGCAGCTTCATGGCGAGTGTCGCATGGGGGCACTGAGGGAACTGCTCATGGCACGGGATGACACTTCGGATTCTAAAGACCCACCTCTACCACGCCGCTCAGCAGAAGATGGTTCATCAGGCCAACAAACGCTGCCTCTGCGTCTACTTTCAGGTGGGCAACTCTGTTTTTGTCAAGTTACGTTCGTATCGCCAGTCCTGTGGCACACCGCATCCATCCCAAATTATCGGTACGCTCTGATTGTCCATTTGAGGTGATTGCTCACATTGGTGACGTGTCCTACCGCCTCCGTCTTCCGACCAACAGCCAAGTCCACCTGGTCTTCCACGTTTCTCAGATCAAACGGGTGGTAGGTGACCACGCGGTCGAGGAGACCTTGTCCCTAAATCTTGGCTCAGATGGTTCCACTCTCTACTTGTCGAAACCATCCTGGACCGCAAGCTAAATGCAGCAACCGAGTGTGACCAGATGTTGGCTGCATGGCAATAACGACCATCCTCCGACGTGACTTGGTGGGACCGCGACGACTTTCACCATCATTTCTGGAGTTGTCTTGAGAACATGGCAAATTTTCCAAATTGGGACAATGATACGGAGATGAACGGGACGAGCCTTGAAGGAGTAGATACGACTTGGCGGGTGTACTCTCGACGGAAACCAAACAGAGCATGAGTCAATGAGATGGTGCGGCCGAAATGCTTGGAGTGGTTATGTTGGTCGTATTTACTTAACTACCATTATGTTGGGATATATATCCTCTTATCTTGTATTAATGTTTTTATCTTTGAACTTGCACTTTGAATGAGAAAGAGCCTAGGGTTAGCTAAGAGGTGTTCCTCTTAGAAGTATTTCAGAATTTCCTCATCCTCCACTATTCCAATAACCCTAGGGATATCATATTTCACCTGCAATTTGTTTTCAAACCAAAACTCTCATCTCCTTGCCATGGAAATGAATTCCTTGTTTCTAAAACTACAGCCAAAAGTTTAAGGCGATGGATTGATTGTTGATAGGCTTCAGGACTGAGAGATGAAGCACAGTACTGAAGAGATCTTTTGTTTCCACTGCAATGAATCTTTTCTTCTTCCTGCTACTTGACTGAAGATCGGCAACTCTCTCGCCGAGGGCAGATTAATCAAGGAAGAAGAAAACATAAAACGCAAGCCTCTTAGATTACTCAACAAGTTCACCCGATCTCCAGGAAACGTAAAAGGGAGAGATCTCTATTTCTGCAATCGAAGATGAAGATCGATTGCTGAAAATGGTGAGTTTCTTGACTAGGGCAGGAAATCCCAATGAAGACCAAGCAGAAACTCGATGGAGTTCTCAATCAAAGGAGTTCTCGGCTGGAGATGAAAACCTGATGAGAGATGAGAGCCTCTGTGTCGATCTGCCTCTTAGAGTCTTAGTCAATCAAGATCGCCTGCACTGAGGAGTCGACTGAAGAATGATGGGAAGAAGATGAAGTATTGAATAAGAGCAGTTATTATGCCTTGTTTGCCTTCAGATCATGGAATGAAAGATTGAAACAAATTGCCTCCTAATGACCGGTTATTGCACCTTTTAATACAAAAGGGATTAAAAATAAGAAGAAAAATCCCAAATAACCCCTCACTATTTCATTTAATATCAAATTCGTCCATCCGTGAGATTTAATTGAGCGTGCGAATTAAAACCAATCGATCCGAACGCGTCAAGGGCAAAAGCAGTGCAGAAGTGGTCTCCGGAGTGATGTTGTTGCTCGGATCTGGCAGAGTGGTGGTGGGTGGTGGAGCATGAGTGAGGCATTCTTGACCAAGATTTCTATATTTCCTTCTCTGGTACACTTGACTATTCTTCCTCCTTCTGTACACACAAAGATCATTGGTAGCAACTTTCTCTCTAACAGAAATATCCACACATCCCGGAGCAAGCACATCAACCGAAACAGGAAGAGGTGGCACTGTATTATTATCATCTTTGCTTTTCTCCGGAAATGTGATAATCTTTCCCTCATCAAAGTAATAGGGAGTATTTTCAAAAAACGTGACATCCTTTGAGATAAACCTTCTCCGAAGAATAGGAGAATAACACGTGTACCCCTTTTGGTTGGTAGCATATCCAACAAAGACACATTTTATTGCTTGTGGGCCCAACTTATCCTTATGAAGCCCCACAATATGGACAAAAGCAGTGCATCCAAAAAATTTGGGGGGAAGACAGAATAGAGGCATATTTGGGCAAACAAGCTTTAGGGGGTATTTTCCCCCCAAAGTACCTGTAATCATCTGATTAATAAGATATACGGAGGTAAGAACTCTTTCATCCCATAGCCCCTTAGGAACATACATCTCTTGCAACAGTCAACGAGTGGTCTCCAAGATATGACGATTCTTCCTTTCGGCTACCCCGTTCTGTTGAGGAGTCCTCGGACATGAAGTTTGGAAAGTAATGTCATGCTCTCCCAGGAACCCCTGAAGGTCACTGCATGTGTATTCGCCTCCGTTATCACTTCTAATGATCTTAATTTTAGTTCCAAATTGAGTCTGCACATAAGGATAAAATAACTGAAATATTTCTGAAATTTCATTATTCTTTTTCATGAGGTACACTCAAGTAAAGCGCGAGTGATCATCAATAAAAGAGACAAAATACTGAAAATCATTCATAGAGCAAATAGAAACAATCCAGACATCAGAATGTATCAAATCAAAGTAATTTAAACTTCGACTACGACTAGGGGCAAAATTGGTTCTACAGTGCTTAGCCAGTTCACAAAACTGACAATCGAAAGTAGGTTTTTCAATATTAAGAAAATGCGGGAAAGTAGCTTTTAAAGTCTTCAAACAAGCATGTTTAAATCTCTTGTGCCACAGCATCAACTGATCAGGGTTGGCAGACTTCTGAACACCAAAAGCTTGATAGTTGTCCAAGACATACACACCACCAGACTCATGTCCACCACCAATCGTCTTCCCACTCGCCAGATCCTGAAAAACACAATGGGAGGAGAAAAAAGTGATATAACATTTAAGTTGTTTAGTTAAACTGCTCACAGATAAGAGATTTGTAGGAAATGTAGGAACGATAACAACAGATTTGAGAGACACGGAGGGATAAAGATGAATAACCCCTTTACCAGCCACAAGAGTTGAAGATCCATCGACAAGTCTCACACTGCCAGAGGCAGGAGAAATAGAAGAGATCCTCATGGAAGACCCAGTCATGTGGTCGGAAGCCCCTGAGTCAATGATCCAAGAAGTAGATGGTCCTTTCGAGGACACAGGAGTAGAATGAGCATGAGTTGTCGTCCCCACAAAATCACCAGAAAGAGATCGTCTGGTAGCATTGGCTTTTAAGGCCTTCAGTTCTCTAATCAAACTATTGTTCTATGCCTGAAGGTACTCAGTATTCTCCAGATTACCATACATAGCCGTTTGGGATCTCACATATTTCCCATCAGCACCACGAATCCAACCTGGAGGGATCGGGTGAGGATGAAGATCCCAACATTTCTCCTTCCCATGACCTTTCTTCCCACAGTGAGGGCACTTCATCTTGTTCTTGTCCTCTAGTCTCACGTTCATCAGGTGCCATCTCTTCTGCTCTGCAGCAAGGGCAGATTTTTCATGACCAACCAGAATGTCTGAGCGAAGGGAATTTATACGACTTGCTTCCCCTCGAATATAATGAGCCACTGTCTCTAGATCCGGCACGGAATCTCTATCCAACATCTGAACTCTCTGAAATTCAAGTTCAGGAGGAAGGCCATAAAGCAACTCAAAGACCCCATGTTGCACGAGGTTAGTCTTGTAATCTTCTATAGTCTGAATAGCAGAATACTGGTCTATTTCAGCCCACTTATGGGTCAACTTGTTGTAATATTCTTCGAAATCAGTCATTCCTATCATGTGGACTTGTTCAGTTTGGAGTTGATATATTCTAGCCAAGTCCTTTTTTGAGTAATTCCGTTCAATCAACTCCCGCATCTCTTTTGCGGTTTGGCAGAATAAAAAGTGACTTGCAATAATTGGTTCCATGGAATTGACAAGCCAATTTATCACAGTGAGGTTCTCACCTTCCCATTCCTCATATAGGGGGTCAGACACGTCAGGAGCTGTTTGGATCCGGTGAGAAACCCAAGTCTCCGACGACTTCCAATGAATATCTGCATAGATTGGGCCCATAAAAGATAATTTCTCTCATTGAGCTTGATTTGAGTAACACCGTGATTGAAGTTCATGTTAGAACTTCCTCCACCATAGTGTTTAGATTGATCAACCACCCCTTCAGAGGCACCAATACCCTTCAATTTGTCCTTCATAGGAACAAACACTGACGACAGCTTGCACCAAAAAAGGACGACTACAGCCGCACCCCTGCACCAACAGATTGCAAGAAAAAACACCTACATCCACACCAGCAGACAGCAGCACCACCAGACGGCAGCCTCTGCACCTCAGGAATGACTGGACGAAGGTTGTTGTCGATCGATCCCAGCAGCCAGAAGACGGCGATCGAGGAAGGAGAGGAAGACGATCGATTGATCCCACTATCAACACCAGACAACGACAATTGATCCCACTTTCAACATCCTGCTATCGATGCCAGAAGAAGAAGACGATCGATCGATCCCTAACGATCGATCGATCCCTAACGATCGACGGGCCGACGGATGACGGAGACGAACGGAGACGAACTGACGAAACAATCGAGACGAATGGCTCCAATCGCGACAGCGACAGAGCGGCGAGCCTTTAGGCTGAAGCGGAAGAAACCTCCTCTGATACCATGTTGAGAACGAGGGAGAGATCACTCACCTTAGGGTTCGATACTTCTCTGTCTTTCTGCCGAAGAAGGATAATTCTTTTATAGGTTTAGCCACTCCTTAAGATCTGGTCACCACCAGGTGAACCCAAGTTAGCTTGACTCATAACACGATCTAGGATAAAAAGGTGTCAAACGCATTCTTCTCTACTGTGATAATAAAGCAACTATCAACATTACTCATAACTCAATCCAACATGACAGAAAAAACATGTTGAAGTTAATAAGCACTTTAACAAGGACCATCTAGAGAAGGGGGCAATCTGCATCCTGTTTGTTCAGTCTCAAAATCAACAGGCAAACGTCTTCACTAAAAGCTTAAATTGTAACACCTGTATAGAGAGCATCTTCAAGCTGGGAATGATCAAGATCTACTCTCAACTTTATGAGGAGAGTTGATTAATACGTATATTTAAGTTTTGTATTACGATAGAGTCCCACATTGTCTATCCAAGTCTTAGTTGCTTTGTTCAGTATCATATATACCTCTGAAAGGGAGGAATAAAACAATTTCATTTTTCCAAATCATTGCACTAAAAGCTCGTCAACTGATCTGGTAAAATAATATAGAATCTCTTGTGAAATAAAATAAACTACATTTCCACATTACCATCAATCGATTAAACTTTGAAATCATCTTCTTATAATAATCTGATGGAAGAATACTTGTACCAACTTTATTATTCCCTTGATAGCCTGGAAAAACATGTGATAGAACACACAAGATAAGCATATGTCACAAACATGAAAACATTGGGAGGCAAAGGAAAATAAGGCAAGTCTGAAAAGGAAACCAGTACTAAATATATGAAGGTTTACCACTATTTCTTAATTTACTGAAAAAACAATATAAATAAGAAAGGAAATTCAAGAGCTTCCCTCTTCTAATAGTAACATGAATGTCATCAAATTAAAAACTCTCTCAGAATGCACAATTTGCATGCATAATTATTAGGCTTACAATAATCAATTTATTTATTATTTCAATTTTTAGGATTCGGTAAGAATCAGATTTGGTGTTACATTCGTTCAATCGAGGTTTAAAGTGACGAGGAGGTTGTTAATATGAGATAGTGGCAACGCACCTATTCAGTGTTCAATCCAGATTTAAAAGTGATGAGGAGGTATGTTAATATGAGAGTGGCAAAGCACCTATTCAGTTTTGTAAACGCAACTCACCTCGTCCGCTGTTATATTATGTTCTCATGCAAATTCTGCTCGCCGTTGGAAATCACCGGAACAATTTGAGTAAATATTATTATAAATCTCCTTAGGATTTTGTTGGAGTTTAAGAGTTTTATAGTAATATGTTGGTCTATTAGTATCTATGTATTAGATCCAGTGTTTAGTCTCACATCGGTTATAAGTGTCATATGCCTCCTTGTAATCCTTTTTATACCCCCTATGAGGATGAATAATATGCATCATTTTTATTTCCCTTCTATTTTATTTCTTCCAATATGATGGTATCAGAGGAGGAATTATTTCCTTTCTAATTTTCTCGGCCCCATCAGTTAGGGTTGTGTTCTGATTCCTCCACTCTAGTACCTTTCTCCAGCTCTACTGATATGCTTCTCTCGATCCCACCTGCTGATTGACAATGATGACGCTTAATCCAATTCCAGGTGTTGATTCCGTCAAGACCTTCTCCTCAACATTTATCCTGTCGTCATTGATGATCCCGCTTGTTGATTCTATCGCGGGGAGCCTGTCGAATCATCTGTTGCTCCAGTCCACAGCGCTTCTTCTTGTCAAGAGATCCAATCGATCAATCGACTGCAACTCTCATTCGATGTTCCAATTGGTGTTCTCTTCCTCGTCGAGTGATCCCACTGCCTCGTGCTTCCTCTGATCCTGCGACGAAGTCTCCTTCAGATATCGTTCTCGTTCCCAATCGACGATGTTGCTCCCGTCAACGTCCTCTTTTGTTGATCTCCTCTCACTCCCGAATGTTATTGTTGATGATTTGCTTCATTTGCTCGATGCATTTGCTAACCGCCGTGATGTTATTCCATTGATGTCTCTATTTGCCATCCTTCTCGTCGACTTCCTGTTGTCCGGCAGTGGCCCTTGTGTTTTTAATCATTTGTCTGTGTTTTAATTATTGTATTTGCTTCATGATGTTGTTATGCGTATATGCATGTGCTTTCCACATTAGGGGGAGTGATTGGGAGGAAGGTGACTCGGATGATCTTTCCCGATCATTTGCCTTCGTTCCACACAGCCACTACGCTTATGTTGTATGTTGTTACGCATCTCATATTTCTTTTGATTGGTCATGTGTTAGGACACAACTGATGTTGATGTTCTAATCTCAGCGGGTTGTGTTGTGTGGGACCGTGTCGTGCAGAACTGTGTCGTGTAAGACCTCCCTTTGTGTGTCTTATCCCGGACGGATTATCCCCGCCTTCTCGTTTGATGATTTGTTTCACATCTTCTGTTCTTTTTTGCATTATGTGTTTGTAGGTGGTACCTGATTTCAGTGAGTCCACGTTGTGTGTGAGTCTGCGTTGTGTATGGCTGTGTCCCCAACTTGATTCCCCCATTTGCATCTTTCTAGGCGGCTCGTCTGATATTTTTTTCCCGCATCACCTGCCTTCATTTCCTTTATTTAATGTTTCCAAGCTGGAGTTTTCCCCTTCAGCTTGAGACTGGGTGTTGGAGTTTATGAGTTTTATAGTAATATGTCGGTTTATTTGTATCTATGTATTAGATTCAGTGTTTAGTCTCACATTGACTATCAGCGTTATATGTTTCCTTCTAATGCTTTATATACCCCCTCTGAGGATGTATATGCATCAGTTTTATTTCCTTCTCTATTATTTCTTTCAACAAATTTAAAATGAAATACATAGTTAATAATAACTACAATTTTCATGAATATCTCCTTGGATGAAAATTTATAAGTGAAACTTGACCTAGGAAAAATAATGATTAACATGATGGAACCTTATATAAGGGGATCACATAAACAACATGATTGAATTTATAGGCCGATCAATGGATGGAAACTTTAGTATGAGCACGAGGGGCGTCTTCTCTCACGAATGGTAGAGGCGCACAATCATATTCAGAGCACAACAACCTTGTGAGCTCCGAGCGAGGAGTTATGACTCATTCACTTCACGTGTTAGACATATTCAAATGCGAGTTTGTGGTTGTGCAAATGACCCACTAGAGCGTATAGGATGGACAGCTGAGACAAAAATCTGGTGATTTTAATAGTAAGTCTAGAAATTCAAGATAAGACAACATGAAACTTGAACTCCCACAATAATAAGCAGAACTCAAAACTTACATACTCGACTGTGGACTTTTCTTTGAGCAAAACAAGAGACGCACTTAGTATGATAATCTACTAAGAATTTTATGCAATCGTTGTTTTAGTGGTCTTTTGCTCAGGAACTCCTTAAAGACATGTAAACTTTACTAATATGTATCTAGTTATCTATCTTGTATCAGACGATGTTTATTTTGCAAGATTTCAGTGATGGTTTTAAGTTTATCTAGTTGGCACCATGATTCGGATGTAGAGGTAAATTTTTGAACCCTGGTACCAGTTTACTTTTTTGTTGTTTACTTTAGTTGCATTTGGTGCATTTTTTGTGATAGTGCAATTATATGTTTTTTTTCAAGTTTTGCTTCATACATGAGTGTCAACCGAACTCTTGATATATTGCTAAACTAGGGGGGATGTTACTATTGGGTTTTCTATACAAAAGTGGAACAACACATCATATGTGCGCAGCGGAATAGAGTTCAAGAAAATCCTAAACAGAAACTGGATCTTGCAATGAAACACTATCAAGAACTAAAACAGAAAATAGATTTCAATATACCTTGGGTCGAGTACATAACATTGCATACTTGATTTATCCAATTGTCAAAACATGTGGAATCAACTTCATGCGATACTTATCTTTCAAAGATTTAGGACACTGGTCCTTAAAGAGACTCGCGCTATGAGACATGGGTAATAATCTCTTTTTGGACTCAAACATGCTGAACAGTTTCAATACTTTCTCAATGTATATACTTTGGGTCAAACTCAGCAACTTCTTTGATCTATCATGTATGCAAACATGGACGGCAAGAAGTGGGAGGGGTTGGATCACAAAGTTCTTGGAGCGATTAGACTTGCTTTGTCGTTTGTTATGGCTCTATTATTATATGTATTACATGGAGTCGAGTGTGTTATAAAGTGTCGTATGAGTCCAATCGTAGTTGTTGCGTATTTTAATTATGTCTTGTGTATTTACAATTATGTTCTTGTGTCCTATTATATATAAACCCTTAGAGTCTTGTAATGAGTTATGAATGAAATGAAGTTCTAATTCCTTGTCCCTTGTAGTGAGATAATTGGTGGCTCTCTCCTCCAACGAGCAACCCCGCCTAGACAGCTGCGGTTCCGGCTCCACGGTATCCCCCACTGCCGCCATCAAATCCGCCTCCAACCACTACTCCGGCGAGTTACCGCTGTTACGGAAGTAGGCCCGTGACAACTTGGTATCAGGGGCATCGACCCTCATTCGCCAACGCCCGCTGCCACTTCTTTGTGTTCTGTTGCAATCTCCCACAAGCTCCTCCCCCACAACAAGCATCACATCCAAACAGGCCACCTCTTCAAGCATCGTTGTCGCTGCTTGTCCCACCCTACGGGGCTTTCTCGCTTCTTCATCGACACCCAACCAGCTACTGTCATAGCATCTTTGCATTTCTCAGCACCCACACCCCCGATCGAATCCTCCAGCGCCATCGTCGCAGCCCCTCGATGCCAAAAACCTCTCCAATCAGACGAGCCGCAACTCCTTCCACCGCAAGCTTCGGTCTCCTCTCCCATGTAGCCTACCCGATCAACGTCTCTCAAAGATCGGTGTTCCCTGTCGACGAAGACTCGACTGTTGTTCTCTATCGAAGCTCCGACCGTCGTGGCTCCTTCCCGCGTACGGGCGCAAGCCTCTTCTATTACGCCGCTCGTCCAGCAGCCCACCCTCTGCTATAATTCCAACCACCTGCTTGCTGCTCTCGCCGCCTGTGCATCGTCTTCCTCGAGCCCCCTGCATAGCAGACCTCGCCTTTTTTCCTCGAGCCCAGCAAAGCGTGCAGCCGTGCACTATTTGATTTCTAATACATTAATCAATTTTGATTATTTTATTAGTTATTTTAATGGTCATGTGTGGCTCAAGTCTTTCATAGAAAAGCAGTTCTCTAGATTGCTCTTAACAACTTGCATGGTCGGAATGTCATCCCGATCAGCAGTATGTCATTTACATACAATATCAGAAAGACAACAATGCTCCTTTAATCATCTTGTAAATACAGGGGTTCATCTTCATTCTTGATGAAACCAAATTCTTTGATTTTTTCATCAAAACGAAGATTCCAACTTCGAGAAGCTTGTTTCAACCCATAAATGGATTTTTGCAGCTTGCATATTTTAGTGCCTTCATTTGGATGTACAAAACTCTCAGGTTGTGTCATATACACTTGCTCAAGAAAGTTTTCATTAAAGAAAGACGCTTTGACATCCATTTACCAGATCTCGTAGTCATAATACGCTACAACAGCAAACAAAAATCTGATGGACTTTATCATAGCAACAGGAAAAAAGGTCTCATCATAGTCAACACCATGAATTTGCTTGAAATTTTTAGTTGTTAGTTGCTCTTTAAATGTTTGTACATTCTCATCTATGTCGGTCTTCTTTTTGAAGAATTGCTTGCACCATATGGGTCGTACCCATTCAGGTGGTTCCACAAAAGTCCAAACTTAGTTTGTATACATGGAGTGCATTTCAGATTTCATGGTCTCAAACGACTTCTCGAAGTCCGGTCCATTCATAGTCTCTTGGTAGGTTGCAGACTCGTCATCATGATTTATAAGCAACACATTACCTATTTGAGACACGAGAAATTCATATATCTCAGACTCAAATATAGGTCTAATAGATCTACGTATGGCTTGTATTTCCTGAGCAGGCTCTCTAGCTACAACAACTTGTAGTTATTGCTCAGGCTCCAATTCAGGTTCATTCACAGCTTGTGCTTCTTGAACTTTTTCAAGCTCTACCTTGGTTGTCTTTCTTGACAAAAATTCTTTCTCCAAGAATACATCAGTGGTTGCAACAAACACTTTGCCCTCAGATAGTAAGTAAAAGTAATATCTTTTGGTTTCCTTAGAATACCACACATGATAACATTTATCTGACTTGAGTTTCAACTTGTCAGGCATTTGACGTCACACGTATGTCTCACAACCCCAAATCTTCATAAAAGACATAATAGGACGTTTCTCAATCCATATCTCATATGTTGTTTTTATAACCGTTTTCGTTGGAGCACGATTTAAAGAGAAAGCAGCAATCTCTAAAGTAAAATCTCAAAAAAAGAAATAGGTAAATCTGCATGACTCATCATCGACCGTACCATGTTTAACAAAATATGATTCCTCCTCTCAGAAACACTATTATGTTGTCGTGTTCTAGATGGAGTGAGTTGTGATACAATACTGCACTCTTTTAGATGATCACGAAACTCATGACTCAGATATTCGCCACCTCGGTCAGATTGGAGTATTTTTATCCTCTTTTCCAGTTGGTTCACTACTTCATTCTTAAACTTCTTGAACTTTTCAAAGGTTTTGGATTTATACTTCATAAGATATACATATCTGTTTCTACTAAAATCTTCAATAAATGTAACGAAGTAGAAGTACTCAGCTCTAGCCATATAAATCATGGGTTTGCATACATCATTATGAATTACACTCAAGAGATCATCAGTCCTTTCAGTATGACCAGTGAAAGGGACTTTAGTCATCTTGCCCAATAAACAAGACTCGCATCACTCAAAAGATTCATAATCAAATGAGTCCAATAATTCATATTTATGGAGCTTGAAAATGTGTTTCTCGTTTATGTGGCCCAAACTACAATGCTAGAGGAACGTAGGATTAGAGTCATTCGTTCTTAATCATTTAGTATTCTCGATATTACAGATCGGATGGTCTAAGTTCAAAACATATAAATCATTAAATAATTGGACTAAACCATAACAAACATCATTCATAAATATAGAACAACAATTGTTTTTAATGATAAAAGAAAATCATTTTATGTCAAGACATGAAATAGATATTATGTTTCTAATTATGGTTGTAACAAAATAACAATTATCTAATTATATTACAAGCCCAGTTGGCAAAGAAAGACGGTAAACTCCTACGACAACGACAGCAACTCTTGCTTCATTTCCAACGCACAGATCCACCTCTCCTTTACCCAGCAATCTTTTTCTTCTCAGTTCCTGCACATTTGTACAAATATGAGAACCGCATCCGGTATTGAATACTTAAGATAAATGAGCAAAAAGGTTTATTTTTATAACAAATATGCCTAAAGCGAAAGACACCCCTTTTTCTTCTGCAGATCTTCAATGTAAAGAAGACAATTCCTCCTCCAATGTTTATTCTTGCCACAGTGATGGCAATTCCCTTCTTTCGCCAAGCCCTTCCTCTTCAGTGCTGAAGACTTGAGATCAAGATACGACTTAGGTCCCACCTTAGTCTTCTTTGATCTCTTGACCTTCCCTCGCCTTTATGCACCATCAGTATGAGGCTAGCATGTTTGACCTTCTTCATGTTGATTTCAGCAGTTCTCAACATGCCTATGAATTCGGGCAGTATCTTGTCAATTTCATTCATATTGTAGTTCAAGACGAACTGCTCATAACTGTCCGGCAACAATTGCAGGATCATATCAGTGACCAACTCTTGGCGCAAAGGAAAGCTCAGTCTTTCAAGATTCTTTATATACTCAATCATCTTGAGTACGTGAGTCCCTACTGGGTCTCGAGCTCTCATCTTGCACTGAAATAATTCCCAGGATATCCCAAACCTCTCTTGTCGAGTCTGCCCTTGAAATATTTTCTTTAGGAACTCGACCATCTCATGACATGTCATGTTCTCTTGTTGCTTTTGAAACTCAGAGTTCATAATGGCAAGCATGAGACATTCGACGTCTAGGGAATCGTCATAATACTCCTTGTAAGCATTTTTATCTACCCGAGGGGCAGTAGCGGCTAGCTCAACAGGGGAGTCTTCTTCCAAGACATAGAGCTTATGCTCTTGCCTGAGAACAATTCTCAAGTTCATGTATCAGCATACAAAATTTGTCTCATTCAGCTTATCTTTCTCAAGGTTAGCTCTCAGGGACAGGATGGAGTGCGATCCACTTGCTATGGAAATTCTACAAAATTATACAAAGTAAGTTTTAGTACTATATTTCAAAATACATTTGATTTTAATATGGACTTTAATTAAAACTCTCATTATTTAAATCAAAATGGTAATCATCAATATCAATTCGGAAAGTTTATGCGACTTTCTCTCTAGTGGACAAGATCTGTATTTCATCAACACCATAAGTCAGCTTTGGCTGATCACACATAATGTGATTATTTAGGCAGGCAACGCTTGTCAATTGCATCATTATGCAACTCTTGTATAATTGGTGAATAACTCTTTATTCGCATTCATTAAATGGTGCATGTCAACCATATATCTCCAGGCACTCAACCTTTGAGGTCACCTAGTTAAGTTGGACACGATGTCGACAGTGGGATATCACAATTATCCGATCGCACCCTTACCAAGAAAAATTAATGCACCTTGCTTTGGCAAGCTCACACTTCATCGATTGAGGCAGGAAGAGTGGCATCCATCGGAAGACATCTGAATACTTAATATTGAATAAGGGATTTTAAGATGATTGATTAACACATAATCATGATTAACACTTAATCATTGTGCACATTCACAAAATTACAAGATTTACAATCCAAATACATCTCAAATGTGCACAAAATAAAATCAACACTTGATAAAAAAGGTTAAATTTGAACATTTATCAACACTTGATAAAATCAACACTCCTGGTCATAGTGCTCGCACATGTTCTCATCATCAAAATGCTACCTATGCTAGTTCGCTTACTCGGTCGCCCTCTTCAGCGGGATCCTCCTCTTGGTGCCTCGACACCGGCGCTACCAATCATATGACTAACTCTCTTTTTGAGTTATCTCATCCAATACCATACAATGGAGCAGATACTGTCGTGTTTGGTAATGGAACTTCTCTCTCTATTTCCCATTTGGGTTCTACTTTTCTCTTCTCCGACCTGCGGGTTATGGGCCCACCACGCTTCTGTTGCGCTCTATTTGCCATTGATGTCGGTTTTGACCTCTTCCACGACCACGATGAGTGTTGTGGGAGTTGCGTCCACCGTGAGAGTTGTAGGAGTTTTGAGGATTTTAGTAGAGGACGACTGTTGTGCGGAAAATGCAGAGATGTTTTCGAGAGTAGAGGTTTCACTGATTTGTTGATGGAAGTTTTCTTCTTGAATAAGAAGATCGCACAAATTATCAAAAGAACATTTTGGATTGAGATGAAAATACGGAACAAAGCCTCGATACTCAGGCTTCATGCCAAAAAGAATATGCTCCGTGAGATCGGAGTCGGACACAGGATCACCGGCAACCTGAAGAGCGTCAGCAGTGGTCTTGGCTAACATGAGATAGTCACACATGGACTGATTTGGTTGTTGTCGAAGAGAGGATAGACGATTTTGAAGAGTGAAGATGTATGATTTTGAAGCGCTTAGACATCGAGAGCGAAGAGTTGCCAACCGCTTCGGGAGCGGTGCTACAACCACACAGAAAAGGTAGAATTTGAACAGTGACAGTTGCTTGAATCCATGAGAGAATAAGGTTCGAGGCATTCATCCAATAGATGTATTCACTATTTGCGAGTCCGTCGTCAGAGATCTTTGGTGGAGGGGAGGTGAGCATGTTTTCAAGATTGTGAGTACGCAGGATCGTGAGAAATTGGTTGCTCCACATAAGATAATTGTCTTTGGTGAGGTGAATATTGGAAAAGAGAGACTGAGGATTGCAAGACACAGGAAGAGCAGGAAGAGCAGGTTTGCAAGGGAGAGAGGAGGAAGCAAGAGAAAGAGATGAGTCAGCCATAGAACCTCCCTCTGATACCATGAAAAAAACAGAGCAAAAACAGGAAAGGTAGAGAGAGCAAAAGGTGTAGTGTCTTATTCAACCAAAGAAGAATATATATATAGTACAAAAGCTGGTAACCGATAGCTAAAAACAGTAAATATACATTAAAAAGGCCATTAAACCATGGAGGAAAATGAAGAGAGAGAACTGTTTCCAAAGAGAACAAAACGGTCTCCAAAGCGCCATTGAAGAGCAGCAGATTGAAGAGCAACGGACAGGTTGGGGAGATGTCCTTTTCATTTTGTTTAATACGACCAAGTGGGTGATCGTGGAGGTGGCGGAAGCGGTGGAGGTACGACAACCGTGAAGAGATGGTACGTCAGCAACCGGTTCGCTCTCGACGGGAGGATCGACTGCGGGGCGGAGGGGCCGATTGGTGTCGTAGAGAAATTTTGGAGGAGGCATGGTAGGATAACTCTCGCATGGTGTAGGAGGTAGCCGTGGTGGAGACAACTTAGGGCAGAGAACCTCGTGGGGGGTTGCAGAAGTCCGTATGTGGTACACGAGAAAACGATCGACTTTGGCGTGGAGGGAGGCGCATGTGACCTGAATTTGTGCAGCTAGGGCAGCAAAATCTAGCTGAGGGTTGGTGGTTGGCGACGGCAAGAACAGTGGCTCGGGAGCGGCGGATTGAGCGGTAGCCATGGTGCCCAGGACGTAGGTTGGATGTGATGCCGACAATGTATGTGGCGGCACGACGGGTTGGCACAGCGGAACAGAGGCCCGGGGTGGCGGCCTTCCTGTAGCAGAAATGGAAGTGGAAGCAGATCCGGCAGAAATCGGCAGCAGAACCGGTCCTGCGGCCTTTCTGCGGTAGATCAGCGGTGTCGGCCGATCGGCAGTCGCAAAAAAATAGGCGGAGCGGCAGTTGAAGCGCGGAGGGAGGCGGAACTGTGATCGAGATGCGGAGGGCAAAACCCGCGGGAGGCGGAAACCTACGGCGCCCACTCCGCCTGCGGCTCTGGAAGCGGATTGGCGGAACTGGTTGCACGCTGCTGGAGTTGCGGTGCGGCAGATTGATAGGCGCGACGGACTGGCAAAACCGGTGCAGTGTCACACGTTGTTGGTAGCTACGGATCGGACAAATGATTACAGTGGAGGCGAAGAAAGCCAAAAACGGGAGCGGGATTTGCGGAAGCGGCAGACGCACGTCGCTCGATGCTGGAACTGAAATGGGAATTCCTGCGGAAGCGAAAATTTCGGCAAAACCTGATCGAAACCTAGCGCAATCTCAAGTACCGGCGGCTAAAAGGCGGGCGGTGAGGCAGATCGGACCAATTGATGCGATTACGATTAATTCCCGGGAATCTAGCAAGGGGAAGGATCGGCGGGGGTGAGCGAGAAGAAAGGAGGAAGAAAAGAGACGAAATTAGGGAGCAACTCTAAAAAATACTTTTATACATTCCAAGATGATTTCACACATAAACCTTTCACCCTTATATATATGAGGGAGGGCAACTAAACAAAGAAATACAAAAGGCACGCAAACAAGGAAATATAAAAGGCAATCCAACAAGAAAATACAAAATAATTAAGTTAACTGATTGTTATTAATTAATTAGTATGAATTAATTATCTCCTCCCACAGTTCCACAAATCATGAAACATCTTAGACCAATATTTTTATTATCACCTTCCATCAGGCTCCATACATTCCCTCAAAACAAACAATTTTTAATAATGCTTTGCTCTATAAATGTCAACCAGTCCGCTTCGTCCCAAAGACATTCATTTATAACATCTACATGCTAGATCCTACTTGACCCACCACCAGGTACTTGCGCCCGAATAAGCCCAACCTCTTTCTCTCTGCATGTTCCCACCTACAACCAAAGTCAAATTGTTTTTTATTTAAGTGACCACAATACCCCAACACGCCCACTAAAACCAACATATCCATCAAATGGCTTTAGAGCTTATTCCATGAAGATTTTCATTGTTTTTATTTAAAACATTGGTTCAGTTTGTATTATTTTTTAAGTAGGGAGGTGATGCAGGACTGGAGTCCCACCAGCCTGCCACCCTGGCGCGAGGAGTCACATCAGCCTAGGGGTCCCATCGGGAATCCACCTGATAGGCCTTATCAGGTCCGCGGACCGTACACCCCAACCCATCCCCGGCCCCACAACAGGGCCGATAGGTTGTTGAGGTCGGGGGTCGATCCCCCGACCTCCTTGATAAAGAACTCTCATGTGTGTTCTCGCACCGGAAAGGGGAGAGAGGGGTTGGCGTCGCACCAACCTGTGACTGACGGTTCGGGATTTATTGCTCCAAACTCTTGATACTCCACACCCCCAAACCGCCGGGTTAAATAACCCGAGCTAGGAACCACCGCACCCAAATGAACCGCTGCCTGCACAATATAATCCAAATCAAATCACCCCAATTGGACGACTCATAATGTCTGGACCAATAGGAGGCTAAATACAACTCAAAATAAAAAGTGCAAAATATAAAACTGAATGGAAAAAACGTATCCGGACGCGACCATGAACTCCGATCGTTTGTCCGGAGAGCGAGTCACCACCTCCTGCGGGGATACACGCGCGTCGATCATGGCGGGCCGTCAGGAGGTTTCATAATATAGCAAATGTTCCTTAATTAAATAGTGAGCCAGCCCTAGCATCCAATTGATGATAGCTTGCACTTCACCGTCCAATGTGGAACCAAGCAGCAGGCCGGCAACCCTTGGAGGAGCTTCTCATCCTTCCTTTCTCTTATCGTTGGCGTCCATCCAAGCAGCGAGAGCTCTTATCCTTCAGAGGTGGCAGGCAACCTCATTCAGCAATGGTGGTGACCAAATATACTCCATTTCAAACCTACTGTCTTCCCAGATTTTGGTAAGTTGCAGTTCAGTTTAACCATTGTTGTTTGGAGATGTTTCATGACAATTATGAGTTGTGGGAAAATGGAGGGCAACCTTATCCCCCAAAGGTACCAAGCATCATTCATTCCCGAGCTAAATTCTTCCCATATTTTGGTAAGTTGTCATCCAGTTTGCTTGTTTCTGTTTGAAGACGTTCTCAAGTAGATTATGAGTTGTTGGAAGGTGTTTGAATTGAAATATGAAGTCGTATATGTTTGAACTGAGTTTTTATTGCAGTTATTGATTTGTGGGGACTTCTAAAGTGCTTATCTTTTAAGTGCAGTTTGGATGTCATTGTAATAGATTGGCAGATTTTAGTAAAGAATAATGAATAGCTTGATGGTGTCAAAGATTTTATGGAACGTTTGATTGTAACTTAATTTACAACATTTTAGAGCCTTTCATTTGCTGAAAAATCATTGTTTTACTTGCTATTTGTCATCTGACACTTATGGAAATTTTATAATTATTGTTGTTATTATGGAAATAGTATTTCAGCTGATCTGAAAGGGCTCTGGACTTGTTTTGGGTAAATTTCAGTAAGGTTGAGACCCTAGGGACGAGGATGATTTTCAAAGGCAATATATTGTTACATACACTGGACAAACTTTCCCATCACATCAAAAGACAAATTAGAGCAGTTTTTTCTTTGAGCTCTCTTGTAACATCAAAACAAAAATCAGTTATCTTGTGATGTGTGGCATGCCCCTCTATATAAAGGAAACTTGTGTATCGGTTAGGGAAAGCATATCTTAGTATTTTGGCTTCAACTTTGAGCTTATCATTAGAAGGTTAATGTCATGTGTTCTAAGCGTGCGTCTTAATAGAGTGGTTCGTATCATAAACCAATCAATAACCTGTGGGATAATCACACAAAGCGAAGCACCAAAGATCAGCTTTAGGAAGTATTAGCCACTGTATATTATACAATTTGATGATCAAATACCATTATCAAGAGACAAAGAAAAAGAGAATCTTAAGAATAAAGATGTAAAGAGATGGGAGATGATGCTATACTATTGAATTTTGGAAGAAACAAAAGGAGGATGCAATTGCATAAATCACACAATCACTTGGAATACCTGCATTTTGATTAATGACATTTTGTGGCTCAAAAGATGAAAACTCAGTTACATCAATCTGATCCTGAAAGAAAGCGGCAGACGCACCACCAGATCCCAATGGAACAACAACAGCTGCCAGATTGTCCATGCTTCCTCTTTGAAAAGCAGTGTTTACAATGGAATCAGCGCAAGAAGGCGATAGTGCATGCACACACCAAGGTTTAATGTTGGGAGTTAAGTTCTCATCCCATAAGACCATACAGACTTCTTCGGTGGACATTTTTTCAAAGATTCCATCAGATGCGATAACCAGAAAACTGTCATTTTTACTTACATATTGCCAATCTGTCACCTCGGGTATGGATATGACACCATATCTACACTTAACCAAGAAAAGCAAAAGAAACGTAGTAAATTGTTTGTTTGAATGTATGAGTTATTAACCTGCATACGCTAGAAAATAAATAATTAGCATGAAAAGCAAACAAAAAATGAGTAAGAATCAACAGCAACAACACTCGAGCCTTTATCCCACCATAGTGGGGTCGGCTATATGGATCCTTTGTCGTCATTGTGCCCTATCTTTTGTCATAATCTCACCAATGCCTAAGTACATCATATCTTTCCTTACAATTTCATTACAAGTCTTTATTGGTCTACCCCTTCCTCGTTTAACATGCCTAGTGACTAGAATCTCACAACGCCTAACAGGTGCCTCTAATGGTCTCTTTGTACGTGTCCAAACCATCTTAGACGAGCTTCTCGCATCTTCTCTGCAATTGGTGCTACCCCTGTCTTATCCCTGATACCTTCATTCCTAATTTTATCCAATCTCGTGTGTCCACACATCCACCTAAACATTCTCATCCCCGCAACTCTCATTTTTTGCTCATGTACACAATTCAGTGCCCAACACTCAGAACCATAGTGCATCGCGGGTCTAACTGCATTACGGTAAAACTTGCCCTTAAGTTTTAGTGGTACTTTACGATCACATAAGATCCCTGACGCGCCTCTCCACTTCAACCAACCCGCTTGGATTCTATGTGTCACATCTTTATCAATACCTCCGTCTTTTTGAACTATCGATCCAAGATATTTAAAACACTAGTCACTGTCACTGCGGGAAATATTTTGATCACCCAACTTAATAAAGAAGTCATTTGTCCTTCTTGTATTGGTAAATTTAGGCTCCATATACTCCGTCTTTGCTCTGCTCAACCTAAAACCCTTCTTTTCTAAAGTAACTCGCCAAGATTCAAGTTTTGCGTTTACACCCTCGCGCGTCTCATCAACCAAAACGATATCATCCGCAAACAATAAACACCAAGGTATTGCTTGTTGGATACGTCTAGTGAGCTCATCTAAGATAAGGGTAAAGAGATAAGGGCTTAAAGCTGAACTTTGATGCAAGCCAACAGTGATAGGAAATTCCTGTGTTAATCCTCCAGATGTCCTTACCCTTATCACTGAATTTGTATACATATTTTTGATTGTCAATATATGATATATTTACACCTTTCTTTTCTAAGACTCTCCATAAGACCTCTCTTGAAACTCTATCATAAGCCTTCTCAAGATCAACAAACAACATATGCAAATCTTGTTTTCTTTCTCGATAGTTGTCAATGAGTCTCCTCAAGAGATGTATAGCTTCCATGGTCGACCTCCCTGGCATGAATCCAAACTGATTCTCCGAGATATTAGTGTCTCGTCTTAATCTTCTTTTTATTACTCGTTCACATAGTTTCATGGCATGACTAATCAATTTAATTCCTATGTAATTAACACAATTTTGTATATCCCTTTTATTCTTATACAAATGTACCAAGATACTTTCTCTTCATTGCTCTAGCATGCTCTTTTATTTTAGTATCTTATTGAAAAAACATGTAAGCCACAAAATTCCTTCATTTCCTAGACATTTTCATACTTGGATTGGTATATCGTCTGCCTCAATCGTTTTTCCATTATTCATCTTTTTAGAGCATTTTTTACCTCTGATACTTGAATTTTGCGATAAAACGTTATGTTTTTATACTTTTCTGATTTACTTAACTCTTCCAAGTTCAATTCATTGTTTTTTGTTTTATTATAAAGTTGATAAAAGTATCTTTTTTATCGCTCTTTAATATTCACATCAACCGTCAAAACTATATCTGCCTCATCATTTATGCATTTTACTTGACTTAAATCTCTTGTCTTTCTTTTTCTAGCTCCAGCAATTTATATATGTCACGATCTCCATCTTTGGTATCTAGTCGCTTATAAAATTCTTCATAAGTTTGACTTCTTGCTTTACTTACTGTTTGTTTAGCTTCTTTTATGACGACTTTATACCTGGCTAAGTAGTTGGGGGCCCAATTAATTTATTTTAATATTCTTACTCATCTCAAAAATGAGTAAGAATATTGAAATAAATTAATTGGGTCAATAATAGCATGCAAATGCACTATAAATAGTATGGAATTAAATTGAAATCAAGTTGATCTTGCTAAAAAAGATGATTCCAGTTAAAATTTATCATGAAACTGAAAAACAAATTAAATATGTGAGAGATCAACAAATTTATGGCTAATCTATTTTGATAAAGCTAATATCTATGAAGCACCAATACTTCCTTGAGGGTCACGTACTCGTACGGGATATGTATCTGGTACCGGTACGCACCCGATACTCGGCGGATACACCTGTTACACTAGTCTATAGATACACTTGGACTTGTCAGATCGTTCTGCATATTGTGATAGAGTATGTTTTTCTAAAGTAAACAAAAGATTTATGTATGTCTTTTATAAAAGAAAATTTTGTTAACCATAAATGCAACTAGCGGTGTTTGTTTATGGGTTATGTGCTCGTTACAATGAGCCAAAGAGATGGGGTAGAGGGTAATTAGTAATTACCCCATTTTTCTTTGAATTGAAGAGCTCCACAATCTCAATTCATTATGCGTTCCAGTTAAACCCTTTTGTTTCATGGTCCAAACAATGATCTGGGCTCTAAAGACTATTTGGGCGTCAGTACACGCAAAGGCGGAAGGAACCCGAAGGCGACAACGGGTTCAGCCCCCTCTCCCTCTATCTGAAGATCGGCGGTATGGGGGCCGAACCAGACCGGTTCAGCCCCCATATGGGGAGGGGCCGGTCGGCCCCTCTCAACCCCGGGTATAAATAACCCGGGGTGGCTCTCTTGGTAGGGAGGCAAGATTATTTCCCGGGTAGTCTCTCTTCTCTCTCACTCAACCCTAATTCTCTAGTTCTTTTCCTTTAGATCTCTCTCTCCCCCTTCTTCTTCCTATCATTTGGTATTAGAGGCTCTTTTATCCACCATGGTGACTACTCGAACGCAAGACGAAATCGGCCGCTTGGAAACCCTAGAAGAAAATCTGATGGGGTTGACGGATTTGGTGGCCGCCATCGAGAAAAACGTGAAAACATCCACGCAAAGGCTAGAAGAACAGATCGACACCCGAATGGAGGAGATCATGGCGTTGTTGGCACAAAATCTGAAGGGTAAGGCCATGTCGGAAGAGGATCCGGGCAAATCTTCCGTTCCACGGTCCGATCTGCACAAGAGCGGCGGAAACGGGGGGCAAAGGGCGGCGGAAGGCTCGGCCAGGGATCGGGATCGGGCGCGGGACTCGCAGCAGGCGGCGGATCTGGCCAGGGCGACGGATTTGGCGCAGGCGGATTCGGCAGGCGGGTTCGGCGCAGGCGGGTTCGGCGCAGGCGGGTTCGGCGCAGGCGGGTTCGGCGCAGGCGGGTTCGACGCAGGGGCTGACGGCGGCTTGGGTCCAGGCGACGGGTTTAGCGCAGGGGGATCCGGCGCAGCCGCGCAGGTGGCTCTGGCGGTGAGTCACGGACGGAGCAGCCGCCTTGGAGGCGGGTCAGCGAAGAATGGGGGGGAGCTAGGAGGACATCGGGGTGGCCGATTTCCCCATATGGAGGGGGGAGGGCCTGCTGCCTCATCCGGCCGGAAGGGGGCAGCCCGTGGGGTTCGGGGGAGGCGTGTAGTGGGGTGGTCAAGGTGTTCCAGCGGCGGGGCCATTTCGTCAAGGGTTCTCGGGCATGCCTATTGAACCCGAGGAACCAAGAAGGCCGGCGGAGTATGGACAGGAGGCGGGGTGGCGTGGACAGGCCGGCCGCGGTCGTACATGCCGCCAAAGTTGACGCGGATGCATTTTCCCAAGTTCAATGGTGGTGACGCCCTGGAGTGGCTGCAGAAGGCAGAACTGTTTTTCAGTTATCAGGAGATTCCCGAAGGGCAGTGGGTGCAGTTAGCATCATTCCACCTGGAGGATGATGCTTTTCAGTGGGTGTAGTGGTTCCTGAGGGGCAAGGACTATGTGCCCTGGACAGACTTTGTGGATGGATTCACCGCTCGTTTTGGGTCATTGGAGTACGAAGTCATTGAGGCACTCCTACAGAAGCTGCGCCAGAAGGGTACAGTGATGGAGTACCGAACATAGTTCGAGAAGTTGGCTAACCGAGTGCAGTGGGAAGAAAAGACATTACTCAGTTGTTTTGTGTCAGGCCTCAAGGATTATTTGTTGGATGAGATCCAGTCCTACATGCCTCGCAGCTTGAACCATGCGATCAGTTTAGCTCGGATACGGGAGGAACGCTACAACAGGCAACGCTACCGCAGCACAGCGGTTCACCAAGCTGGACTTACGGTCCGGTTACTATCAGATCCTTATGCAAGAGGGAGACATCCACAAAACAGCTTTTTGGACACACGACGGCCACTATGAGTTCCTGGTAATGGCCAACGGGCTGACCGGTGGGCCATCCACCTTTCAGGCCAACATGAACGAGATTTTTCGTCCGCTCCTTCGCCGTTTTGTGCTGATCTTGTTCCATGATATTCTCGTATACAGTCCCAGTTAGGAGGAGCACTTAGCTCGTGTTGAAGAAGTCTTCTCCATCCTCCGCCAGAACCAGCTCTACGCCAAACGGTCCAAGTGTTCCTTCGGTCAGGAGGAGGTGGAATACTTGGGACATTTAGTCTCGGCTCAGGGCGTCAAGGCCGACCCCCGGAAGATTGAGAGTATGTCGTCCTGGCCGCGGCCCCAGACTATACGGGCACTACGGGACTTCTTAGGCCTCACCAGATATTACCGTCGCTTTGTGAAGGACTACGGCAAGATCGTCCGGCCTTTTACCCCGTTGCTACAGAAGGATGCCTTCCTCTGGCAGGATGAGGCGGAGGAGGCCTTCCAAGCACTCAAGAAGGCCATGACGACTACGCCGGTCCGAGCGCTTCCCGATTTCACCAAGGAGTTTGTAGTGGAGACCGATGCTTCAGGAGTGGGGCCCGGTGTTGTATTGATGCAGGAGGGGCGGCCCATAGCCTTCTACAGCAAGGCGTTGGCTCCTCGGATGCTGGGGTTGTCCACCTACGAGAAGGAGATGTTGGCGGTCATTCATGCAATGGCCCTGTGGCGGCCATATTTGTTGGGAAGACATTTCAAGATCCGGACGGACCATCAGAGTCTAAAACATTTCTTGGAACAGCGGGCCTCTTCTCCTCTGCAACAGAAGTGGGTGACCAAACTTCTAGGGTATGATTATGAGATCATCTACCGGCACGGGAAGGACAATCGGGTTATTGATGCTTTGTCCCGCTTACCTGAGGGCTTCCTCGCTCAGATTTCTACACCACTGCTTGACTCCATTGACGAGATACAGGACAAGGTACAGCGTGATTCCGAGTTGCAACCTATTGTGGAGGCTCTTCGACGGGTACGTGAGACAGCTCCGGGCTACCATCTTCAGAATGACAGTTTGTTCTATCAGGTCCGCGTGGTCATTCCTTTGAAGTCAGCCTGGAGGGCAATTATGATGCATGAGTTCCACTCCTCTCCGACGGGTGGTCATGTCGGTGTTCTCCGCACTCGCCAGCGGGCACGGGCCAATGTTTTCAGGAAAGGGATGCGCCGTGACATCCAGTTGTTTGTTCAGCAGTGTAAGACTTGTCAGCGCAAAAAGTATGAAACCACGTCCCCAGCCGGTTTACTCACACCATTGGAGATTCCTCACAAGATTTGGGATATTGTTTCCATGGACTTCATTGATGGGCTGCCCAAGTCTCAGGGCAAGTCAGTCATCCTGGTGGTGGTCAATAAGTTGTCCAAGTACGGGCATTTCATAGCGCTGAGCCATCCTTACACCGATGAATCTGTCGCCGATCATTTTGCCCGCGAGATTGTCCGGCTTCATGGCATATCACGGGCGATCATCCTGGATCGTGACCCGACGTTCGTCGGCAATTTTTGGAAGGAGCTCTTTCGCTTACAAGGGACCTCTTTACGTTTTAGCATAGCTCACCACCCGCAGACAGATGGGCAGAGAGAGGTACTCAATCGAGGCGTGGAAACATACCTCTGCTGCTATGTTATGGACGAGTCGCGCACTTGGACGAGTTGGTTGCATTGGGCCGAGTACTGCTACAACACTTCCTACCACTCTGCTAGGAATATGACTCTGTTCGAGTTCGTGTACGGTCGTCCTCCTCCTTCCTTGAGCAGTTATGAGGTCGGCAGTACGGCGTTGCCCGTCGTTGACCGTGCACTTCGTGATCGTGATCGCACACTCGCCGCTTTGCGCGAGAATCTCCGGACAGCACAGGACCGCATGAAGGCGCAGGCTGACAAGCATCGGAAAGAGCGGGAGTTCCAGGTGGGGGATGAGGTATTTCTCAAGCTCCGCCCCTACATGCAGTTGTCCCTGGCCCAGCAGTCAAACCAGAAGTTGGCACCTCGTTACTATGGTCCCTTCTAGATTGTCCGGCGAGTGCGCTCTGTTGCTTACACATTGGCGTTGCCCGAAGGATCGAGCATACATCCGACCTTTCATGTCTTCTTGTTGAAGCAGAAGATCGGCGACATTGTTCGAGCCAGTCCTCTTCTGCCTGAGGCCACAAGCACGGGCGAGTTGTATCTGATACCTGAGGAGATTCTGATGATCAAGTGGAAGCACCGCGTCGCTGAGTACCGTCCTGAGCTACTAGTGAAGTGGAAGAATATGAGCGCGGCGCACAACACGTGGGTGGACTTGCTGGAGTTCCGGGAGCTTTACCCTGATTACCATCTTGGGGGGTAAGCTGGTTCTTGATGGGGAAGGGAATGTTACGCACCCGGACGGAGCCCGGCTATTTGGGCGTCAGTACACACGAAGGCGGAAGGAACCCGAAAGCGACAACGGGGCTGAACCAACCGGTTCAGCCCCCTCTCCCTCTATCTGAAGATCGGCGGTATGGGGGCCGAACCAGACCGGTTCAGCCCCCATATGGGGAGGGGACGGCCAGCCCCTCTCAACCCTGGGTACAAATAACCCAGAGTGGCTCTCTTGGTAGGGAGGCAAGATTATTTCCAAGGTACTCTCTCTTCTCTCCCACTCAACCCTAATTCTTTAGTTCTTTTCCTTTAGATCTCTCTCTCCCCCTTCCTCGTCCTATCAGAAATTTGCAAGGAAAAAACAGTTAGTTCAAAAGTAAGTAAAATAAACCAAACTAACCCTATTTGCACCCAACTAAACTGTTACTTCAAGAATTTTTGTCTTCTTTCACATCTATATTTTACATTCATTACATTACTAATAAGCTATATTGTAGTGCATATTGCATGGAGTTGGGAAATGACATTGAAACAAAATAAATAACATGTGAAATATGATGAAGAAAATACATCAAACAGCATATACTGGAAAAGTTAAAGCTTACCTCTTGAAAGGCACATCTCCAATTGCTCGGGACAAGGCTAGCTCACCATTGACCCGAAGAACTCCAGCCCATTCCACAACATACCCACCGGCAGCTTCCACCCGATTTCTTTCTTCATCACGAGCCAGATGATGATCTTTAGTAAGTTCCTTAGCATAATATCCTGACGCACCATAATTTGTAATTTTAGAGCCTCCATATACATTTATTGAAGACATAACAGAATTACGTCTTCTGTGCCTATTTAATTTGTTGCCTGAAAATGGAGAACCTGTGAGGACACAATGACTCTAAATCTATATGTTTGTGCAGACTCAAATAGGAGTAAATGTTTTGTGAAAGACATTGCAAACATTACAAGAGCACATTTAGATTTTTTTAAGCTTTTATCTTTGCATGATTTTTTCCTTTTTATTGCTGAAGGAAAATATTTTGAATGTGTACTGCTTATAAATAAACAAATCCTAACCTTTTTCAAGAAAAGGATCGAGAACTGTGGAACACAATAAGGCTTTTGAATCACCCACATTAGCAGTCAAGATTTGCCCATCTGCTATAAGAACAACAGTGGCTGTTGAGCCAGAATCAATGTTGAGTTTTAAAGCTTCCTGCATGAAGTTATGGAAGGTAGAAAATCAAAACTGTAACCAATTTTTAAAAATAAGATTAAGCAAGAACAAGAAAAAATGCTTTCCTGGGAAAATAACACATCAATGTCATGAATTGTCCGCAGTAAAGATTCCTTGAGAATTTCCAAATGAAATGATTCATCAAAAATAGTAGATGATATCCTCTCGGGCCTGTCCATTATTCCCAAAAACAGGGGAAAACAAATTATTCCCAACAAAAAATTTGATACTTCACATGAAGAGAGTCAAATTGCAGGAAATCAATTTAGACACGGTCTATTTTCCCATGGACGCATCCATGTATCATGTACGATAATACATAACAGAGGGTACAGATGGCATATATATGGATGGAAAGCATACAGTGATTCTATTCTATATTCACCTGTTATCATAACTAAAATCTGATCTAGGAGGCTCTACAAAGATTATAAGAGTGAAGGTAGCAGAAAATAATGCGGACAATTGATCATAAACATTTGTCAGAAGTCGTGGATGTATAAGAAGGCTATCAATGTCAGTAGGAAAGGAACTGGTAAATACAGAGATATGTGGTCACCAGGGCCAAGGGACGTGAACATCTGTGATCCCCCTGTGAACTTCCAGTGAAAAAATAAAGACATGCTTGAAATATGATGCATGCTTGATTGGGCTAACTTCAACAATTTAGATTATTATAATAATTTCTAAAATACTTGGGGATAAATACTTAAATTAGAGTGACAATACTCGGCAATTAGTCAATCAAAAAAGATAATAAGGCATTACCTCCTAGTATTTATTTGCACAAATTTTTGTAGTAGGGCTGAAAAAGAACATAATGATTTAAGCAAACAATATTAAACACCACCACACATACTAGGAAAAAATATAGGTCTTGCAAGCCATGAGGCAAGTAGGCAACCATCTCCCACTCACAAATACCAATAGTATCGTTATATCAAAACCATTTTCGAATCATAACGGTAACTTAGTGATACCATAGTAGGATGATGACAAGATACAAAGAAATGATTACACCAACAGACTAATCCTAATTTCAGTTCTGTTGTTGGAAAAAATGAGGATTCAGTAGGACTTGGGATGCCAGAAGTCTAGGGTTTCTATGGCTTAGGATATCTGGGGTTTACACAAAATTATAATAGATGAATATGATAGAATTGGATAAAAGTTATTATTCACATCAACAATATGTTATATATATACATGTACATGAGAGGGTGCTCTCAACAGTCAACACCCAAGGTGAGCCTAACCTATGTCAACCATATGTAATGTGCAATATATCTAACACCCCCACCCCACCCCTTCACCCCACCCCACCCCACCCCACCCCACCCCCCCGTGAAACTCACGGGGATTATACACTGAGAGTTTGGACAATAGATAGACGTGTTGATTCCGCATCTGCGGCTTAAGTCATCGAATCTGCAATCTGCTACTCGGAAGGAATAAAGGAGGGAGTAAGAGTGTCACGGCTATGTGAAGAACTACTGAAGTGAGAAAATATTGCAAAGTTTTATTAATATTTCTCAAATCTTTTACATCATCAACTCACACATAATGGTATACTTGTACATTTATATAAGAGAAGAGAACGAGGAGGAATTCTATCCTAAGATGTGGGACTAAACAAGCAACCAAGATGGGCCTCAAGATGGGCCTCAAGATGGGCCAATCTTTGGAATTTTACATATATTTTCTAAAACTCCCCCGCAAGCTGGAGCATACAAATCGTAAGCACCAAGCTTACACAAAAACTGGTAGTATAGCGGATGAGGTAAGGTCTTGATGAGAATATCAGCAACTTGTCCAGCAGCAGGAACATGTTGTAAATCTATCTACTTCAATTGAACCTTCTCACGAATGAAGTGACAGTCAATTTCAATGTGTTTCGTACGTTCATGGAAAACGGGATTCTTTACAATGTGTATGTCAGTTTGACTGTCACAAAATAGAGTAGCCGGTGAGGAAAGTTTGTTCTCTAAATCACCCAGGAGACCTTCAAGTCATGTAAGCTCAGACACAACAGTTGTCATTGAACGATACTCGGCTTCAGCGGATGAGCGAGCTACAACAAACTGTTTCTTGTTGCGCCAGGTAACGAGATGTCCTCCAAAATAAGTGCAGTATTCATTTGTGGATCGACGATCATCTAATGAACCAGCATAGTCAGCGTTAGAATATGCAATCAGAGATAAAAGAGACGAAGAGGGTCTGTATACAAGTCCTTGTCCAGGGGCAATCTTCAAGTACCGAAGAATACGCTCAACTGCTTGGAGATGAGAGAAACATGGTTCATGCATAAATCGACTGACGACTCCAACAGCAAATGATATATCAGGTCTTGTAATAGTGAGGTAGATCAGTTTTCTCACAAGACGACGGTAATAATCTGAGTTCGGAAGGAGAAAATCGGAGTCTGAGGCGTGAACGCAGAGCTTGTGATTGATATACATGGGAGTGTCGGCAGGCTTGCATCCGGAGTATCCCGCATCATGAAGCAATTCAAGATAGTACTTTCTTTGGGATAAAATAAGCCCATCAGTTCGCCGAGCCACCTCGAGACCCAGAAAATATTGAAGATTTCTCAGGTCCTTTGTTTGAAACACGGTCGCCAGATGTTTGATCATATGTATACATGTAAGATCGTCTCTCGTAATCAAAATATCATCAACATACACCAAAAGAATTAATGTGTGTGATGGACGATGACGAGTGAATAAAGAGAAGTCGAATGAACTCCGAGTGAACCCAACTGCACTAACCGTCTGACTGAACTTGACAAACCATGCCTGAGGAGACTGTTTGAGACCATAAAGTGATTTTTTTATACGACATACGAGAGACTCCCCTGTGGTCTCAAACCAGGGAGGTTGCTACATACAAACGACCTCCTGCAAATCGTCATTGAGAAACGCATTTTTGACATCCAATTGATGCAACGTCCAGTGTCGATGAACAGCCAGGGAGATCAAAACACGAACAGTGTTAAGTTTGGCGACTGGAGAAAAGGTGCAATCATAATCTAGACCTTGTTGTTGAGTAAAACCACGAGCCACAAGGCGAGCCTTCAGACGTTGAACCGCCCCATTTGGACAATGTTTGATGGCAAACACCCACTTACAACACACACAAGGCTGGGCAGGAGGAAGAGGGACAAGATCCCAAGTGTGGTTGCCCAACGAGCAGACATTTCCTCGTCCATAGCCGTCCGTCACCCCGGATGTTGGAAAGCCTCCTGCACAAAGGTAGGGGTGGTAATAGAGAATAGAGAAAGAGCAAAATGTTGGAGTTCCGGAGAGAGGCGGTGTAAGTAGACATAATTTGCCATCAGGAGAGCAGTAGAGGTGGTTGTCAGCTCTGCAGGTCGCAAAATATCATCAGTGGCGAGCAGTTCTAGAAGAGTCGTAGATGAAGGGGGGCAACGAGTATATACCTGAAGCAGAGGTGGTTTTGGTGGGAGTGGTGTGGGAGGGGGAGGGGGTCATGGAAGGATTGGCGTGGAAAGGAGAGGTGGGCGGGGAGAAGTAATAGGGATAGCAGGCCGCGAAAGGAGAGGTGGGCGGGGAGAAGTAATAGGGATAGCAGGCCGCGAAAGGAGAGACGGAATTAGAGACTCAGTTGGTTGGGAATGAAAGGCTGGTCTTCGAGAAAGGTGACATCAGCAGAAGTAACAACATTGCGATCCTTGGGAGAGAAGCATATAAAGCCCTTCTGAGTACGTGAGTAACCAACAAACATATATTTTGTGGCACGTGCAGCAAGCTTGTCAGTGAAAGAAGTAAGATTATGAACATATCTCACACAGTCAAATATACGATGTGGGACGAAAAATGGGTTTGTGTAAGGAAACAGGAGACTAAAAGGAGAGGCAAAATTGAGAGCGGAGGAGGGCATGCGGTTAATAAGGTAGCAGACTGTACAGACTGCAAAATTAGAGATTGGGGACATTCATTTGAAATATAATGGAGTGTGCAACGTCAAGAAGGTGACGATTCTTGCGTTCAGCAACACCATTTTGTTGGGGGTATAAGCATAAGATGTTTGATGGATGATCCCGAACTCAGCACACAAGTCAGAAACCCTGTAACTTGTATACTCACGGGCATTGTCGGTCCGAAGAATTTTAATTGTAGTGAACTGATTTCGAGTCTCAATAATAAAGGCACGAAAAACCGGAGTCAGGTCAAAGCAATCATGAAGTAAATATAGTCATATCATGCGAGAGTAATCATCAATAAACGTGAAGAAGTAACGATAACCAGAAGTACTTGCGATTTTATAGGGTCCTCAAATATTTGAAAGGACAAAATCAAAAGGAGCAGCACTCCGGGTATAAGAAGGTGAGAAAGTAGAATGGTGTTATTTGTCGTAGATACAAGAGTCATGGAGGGACTGATCAGGGAGAGCTTTCCGGAGTATATGGAGAGGAGCATGCACAAGACGTCGATGTCATTCAACAGAGCTAATAGAGGAAAGAGTCGTGGGAGAAGAGGTGTCCAGGATGTAGAGCCCATTCGACAGTTGCTCATTGTCAATAATATTTTGCGTTCATCGATTCTACACAATAACAGAGGTAGGAGAGAATGTTACGTAGCAATCAAGGTCTTGGGTGAGTCGGCTAATAGAGAGGAGATTGAAGGGGAGCCCGGAACATGAAGAACAGAGAGAAGAGTGATGCAGAGAGTGATGTTGACGTCTGCCGAGCCAGAGACAGGAGTGGTATCCTCATTAGCAACAGTAATGAACTTGGGATGCACATAGTCAAAGTATTTTGAAGGCGTCCATGGAGTAATGTGGTGTGACGCCCCGGAATCCAAAATTCAGAATGAGCTATGGGTGAGACAGGAGAGACCGCAGTCAGAAACAGACATAGTAGAGCCAGGAGAACGGCCTATCATCACTTGAAGTTGCGGGAGTTGGGTGTGCAAGGCATCAAGGTCAGCTTGAATGTTGTTTGGAGTGTACTTATGTCAACCGGCACTGTGAGAAGGGATGTGACCGCCATGAGAGGAAGGTGACGGGTTATCATGTGCATCTATTGAATATCCAACAACAGCATGGACCAGCCAAAAAGAAAAGGCGGCGGCCTGAGGAGAACAGCGGCCAAACAGGAAGCGGCGGCTAGAAGCTGTGGCTAGAAGGCAGCGGGCAGAGCATCAGCGTCCTGGATTGCAGCCTGGAGAGCAGCAGGGCGTCAATGCAAGGGAAGAAGGCCAACAGTTATCCGCGCAGCCAAAGAAGCAAAAGAGCAACACCTGCGGCAAGGATCAACACCAGCGGCCAGGAACAACACTAATGGACTGAGGGGAAGAGCAGAGAAGACATTGCGGCATGGGATCAACACCAGCGGCCAGGAGCAACACTTGTGGCAAGGATCAACACCAGTGGCAAGGATCAACACCAGTGGCAAGGATCAACACCAGCGGCCTGACGGGAAGAGCAGCGAGCAGAGAAGACACTGCGGCCTGGGTAGCGGCAGCGAGGAAGAGCTGCGCCAAGACAGGAAGGTTGCGGCGGCCATACAAGGAGGTGAGGCGGCTGGTCGTGTGGGTTGACTCGCGGCGACCTGCAGCGAGAAGAGCAGTGGCAGAAGAGACCGCAGCGATCAGCGGAAAATGTTGTAGCAAACACCTACGGCAAGACACCTGCGACAAATACCAGCGGGAAGACACTGTGGAGAGAAGAGACCGGATCGACACCGGCTGCAAACACCAGCCTCGATCAGGTCGATGCAAAAGTGTCCGACGCCGCACTCTTACAAACCACTATCGGCCCCGAGTTGTGCATATTTTATGCATAGTTTATTTGTTATTTGTTATTTTACATTTTAATTATTTGCAAATTTATGTAATTTGAACTTTGAAAAAATATATATATTTATATATATAACATATACACATATATATATATATAACAAGATGTATTAATTAAATGTCAAAGGTCTGGTTCTTCTCCTCCCCGGTTCCCGGTCCAGCTGTGATCCACTTTCCCCGATCCAGAGCTGCAGAGCACTGTTCATCTTCCCGGTTCAGCCACCTGATGGACGCGTGTTAGGGCTCGATCAAGACGAAGCCCTGTCAATGGCGCTGCACCAATTTGAAGCCGCATCTTCCGCCGCCCCACACGTCGCACGGCCCCAAATCCCGTTCCGCAGCCACGACGCCCACACCCGGCGGTTGCTGCTCCACGTCCAAGACTGGGCTCAGCCATGGCTGGTACTTGTTTTCTTCTCTTTGCTGTTTTTATTTCTGCTGGAAACCCATAAAAGGGGAGAGTGTTATTGAGGGATGGTGGATGAATTTTTATGAGCCTTGACGTTTGTAATTTCCGTGTGAGACTGGTTGAAGAAGATGAACAGTAGTGCTAGGGTATTTGAATGTTATTGTTGATGAAAGTTTTTTTTTAGAGTTTGTTGTTGCATCTTTGAGCGTTATGTACTGATTTGGATTTCCTGTTAGGAGTTAGTGTTGAAATTGTGAAATTGCTACGTGCATTTTGAATTCCTGCATGTCCTGTAGATGGTTGAATGTATGTGAGATGTTGATGAGTAACATTTTGATGATACTGTTACCGATTGATGAAGATTTATGCTTGTCCAATGCTTCCATTAAGACTGGACCAGAAAAGATTAAGCTACTGTTGAGCTCTTAACTTCCGTAAATAGGAAATAGGAAATTAATGAGTGAACTTTAGTTCGTGTGTTAGAGAATTCGTGGAGCCACTTGTGTGAGAGCGAGTGAATTTTAGGGTGTTAGGTTTGTGGGTTCTCTAGAGTGAGTTATTCCGTGGAACCACTTTCGTCTGAGAGTGGATGAATTCTCCTTGATGTCCGTGTGCGATAACGGCGAACCTCGAAGCAGGAGATCGAAGGTGACAAAGAGTTCCTCGCGTGATTGTCATCGACTTCGAATACGGAAACACGCATCTTTCTATGGGTAACTTGTTTTATCCCTCATTTGCGTGTCTACATTTTCTCTTAGGTTAATTAGATCCATGGTTGGATTTTCACCCGAATTTTGTCTGCGAACGCTACATCAAAAACTCTAAACGAAAACGTATCTGGGTTCACGATTTTGGTTTTGCTACGACAAGGGGAACGGAACGAAAGTTGCAAACTTCATTCCTCGGATTAAGAATCGAACCATTATTTTAAGAAAAAAATTTCAACAAAATAGTTTTTTGTGCTTTATCAAAAAAAAACATTGCTTAATTTCATAAAGCCTGCGCAACACCCGTTCAAATTATTTTTGCAAAAAATCCATATTTCATTGCACGCATTTAGGGTTTCCTAGAAAAAGTCGACAGGCGCGCAAACCCTATGCGCCGTCCTGCATCACCAGCAGAAAAAAATCCAAGAGATCACTGCGGGTAGACCTGCAAGAGACCGCTGCGGGTAGACCGGCAAGAGACCGTTGCGGGTAGACCTACAAGAGACTGCAAGGTTTTGCGGGTAAGGAGAAAAAGGGCGAAAGAAAAAAAACAGTGGGGCCCACTGTCGGAGAGAAAAGATATAAAAGAAAGGGAGAGAGTGAAAGAGAGGGTGGGAGGTGAAGTCACGGGAGGCAGAGAAGAGGAGGGTTGAGAGAATCAGACCGCAAAAGAGCTTGAGGGGGGCTACGGTTAGAACATTTCTAACCGACCGACTGTGCATAAAAAAAACTGTGAGGAACGAATGGCTCTGATATCATGTAGAGAACTACTGAAGTGAGAAAATATTGCAAAGTTTTATTAATATTTCTCAAATCTTTTACATCATCAACTCACATATAATGGTATACTTATACATTTGTATAAGAGAAGAGAAAGAGGAGAAATTCTATCATAAGATGTGGGACTAAACAAACAACCAAGACGGGCCTCAAGATTGGCCAATCTTTGGGTTTTTACATATATTCTCTAACAGGCCATATTGCTCACGTAAGAAGAAAGCATTCACTCTGATATGCTTGGAGAGTGAATGTTTCACCGGATTTAGAGTAATCTGAATGTCACCGGTGTTATCACAGTAGAGTGGAGAGAGATTTGAAGAAGAGACACCAAGGTTCTCAATGAGCAAACGGAGCCGAATGATATCCTCAGCGATGGTAGTCATGGCCCGAAGCTCAGCCTCAATGCTAGAACGAGAAACACCAGTCTGTTTTTTGGACTTTCATGCAATAAGTTAAGAACCAAAGAACAAACAGAAACTAGTGACAAAACGACGGTCAACAGGATCACTAACTCAGGTAGCATTCGAGTAAGCATGGAGTTGTAAAGAACTACAGCTCGAGAAGAAAAGACCACGATAAGTCGTCGCCCGGAGATAGCGTGGAAACCGCAACAGGTGACCATAATCCACAGAGGTGGGCGCACTAACAAACTGGTTCAACACATGAACAGCATGGGCAATGTGAGGTCAAGTAATGGTGAGATAGACGATACTCACAATAAGATGTTAGCGGAGAGTAGGATAGAGAGTGGAACCCTATCATCCGGACATACCTGAAGGTGAAGCTCCATAGGGGTGTCCATTGTGCGAGAGTCAGAGGGCGCAGCCCAGGCTAAGAGATCTAATGTGTAATGCTGCTGAGAGACCTGAAAACCGCGGTCTGTAGAGCTGAGCTCAATCCTCAAGAAGTAGCTCAGTTTTCCAAGGTCAGTCATCTAAAACTGTTGCTAAAGGTGATGCTTGACAAGTCACATGAGAAGAATCATCACCAGTAATAATCATATCATCTACATAAAGAAACAGAAGAGTCTGGTCACGAGAAGAGGAGTGCACAAACAGAGATGAATCATGTGAACTCAGCTGAAAACTGACGGTTGTAATGGCTGAGCTGAAACGTGCAAACCACGCACGGGGCGCCTGCTTAAGCCCATAAAGAGCTCGCCTCAAGCAACAGACAAAGCCTGGAGGATAGGATAGACCAAGAGGAGGAAGAATATGCAACTCCTGTTGAAGATCGTCGTGAAGAAAAACAATCTTCACGTCGAGCAGAGATAAAGCCCAGTGGAGAATAGCTGCAACTGCAATAAGAGGACGAATTGTAGTCATGTGAGCGACCAGAGCAAAGGTCTCGTCGTAATCACGTTCATGCTCCTGCTAAAAACAACGAGCCACGAACTGAGTCTTGTACCTCTCCACAAAACCATCAGAGCAAGTCTTGACCTTGAAGACTCACTTGCAAGTAATAAGAACATTGGGTGGAAGAGAGACAAGCTCTCATACGATTGTGCTCAAGTTCCTCCAACTCAGCAGACGTGGCAGTCTGCTACTCAGGTATCTGGGCAGCCTCACGATAGGAAGTCAGCTCTAGAGTACTGCAGACAGTATCAGGAAGGGGAGGCAGGTCTGGTGGTAGCGTAGCAAGGCTAAGGCGGTCAGGAGGATGTCTCTCACAAAGTGGGAAGCGATGCACTGGAGGACATCCACAGGACACTCACTGGAGGAGACAGACACGGAGTCTGGGGGTACTGGAGGCGATGGAATAGAAGGAGGACCGCGAATGTAGTAATATGGAAGAGGGACATGGTTCCCAATGGACAGCTCATCGGAGGGAGAAGTGGGTGGCGAAGGAGAGGAGTGAGGAGTAAACTACGACAAAGGAAGTGGCGATGAAGGAGCGGACTGCGGCAAGGGAAGAGGAGGTGGGCATATCGGAAGAGAGAATACATGAGACGGGGAGATGGGAAGAGTGAGAAACTACACATCGGAGGGAGTAATAGATAAGTGTGAGGTCGAGGGGACAGAACACACAAAGAAAGGGTAAGACTCGTAAAAGATGACATCACGTGAGATGTAAAGTCGGTGTGCAACATGGTCATAACATTGATAGTCCTTGTGCTCAATATTGTGTCTAAGAAAGCACAAGGAACAAACTAAGTAGAGAGTTTGATACGCTCATGTAGAGGGAGTAGAACATAGCATCGATAGCCAAAAACAAGAAGATTAGTGTAACATGGGAGTCGAGAGTACAGACACTCGCCGGGACGCTGGCCCTGGAAAAAAGTGAAAGGTTTCAGGTTAATGAGATAAACAGCAGTGGAAATAGCCTCAGCCCAAAAATGAGGAGGAACTTGGGAGGAGAAGAGAAAGGTACAGGTTGTCTCAATAATGTGGTGATTGGTGGAGACCAACCTAGGTCAGGTCGACGAAAAAATGCCTGACGCCGCACCCAACGGGATCTCTATCGACCTTAAAGTTTGCATGTGTTATTTGTGTAGTTTATTTGTTACATTTGTGGTATTTATGAGTGGAATATATATATAAATATATATATATAACATATAAGTATATATTTATATATATATATATAAAAAATTCAGATTAAAAAAAAAACATATATATATATAATACATAATTTATATATATATATATATATATGTAAGTCCTGTAAATGGCCAGCCAGGGTTCTTTTCCCCGATTCAGGAGGCCGATGCACTATTCATCTTCCTGGTTCAGGTCTTCCTCCCTGTTGGAAAAGCCCACTTAACATTAGGCCCATTTGTATAGCATTTATTGCTTTTTCTCTCCTCTCTTTAGTCCCACATTGTGTATAGGACTTTTCTCTCTCTTTCTCTCATCTATATATATGTACTCATTCTTTGTATTTGTATCAAGTGGACATATATACAAGGTTGGCTTTCTCCATTTCTACATGGTATCAGAGCCAGGTTCCTGACTCCTGCGGACTCCCCTCTCCGTCCGCCCTGCGGCCTGCGACCTCCTGCGGACTCCCCTATCCAGTCCGCAGCCTCTCCGTGGAACCACCTCTCCTCTGCGACCTGTGACAGTGTGTCCGCCCCTTCTAGCCGCTTCACTCCTGCGGCCTTCCTTGTCCAGTCCGCAGACTCTCCTCCCGTGGAACCACTTCACCTCTCGTCTTCTCTTCCTCCTCTTGCCCCTTATTTATAGCCATCCTGTGGGGTCCACTGCTTTCCCTTGTCCGCTGCGGACTCTTCCTGTCCGGCGCGACCTCTGCCTTCGCTTCTTCTCCTTGCTCTCCTTCAGCTCGCCAGCTCGCCAGCTCGCCAGCTCGCCAGCTCGCCTCCTCCTCTTGGACTTCTTGGTCTTCTTCAGCTCGCCAGTTCGCCAGTTCGCCAGTTCGCCAGTTCGCCAGCTCGCCAGCTCGCCAGCTCGCCAGCTCGCCAGCTCGCCAGCTCGCCAGCTCGCCAGCTCGCCTCCTCCTCTTGGTCCTCTTCGGCTCGCCAGCTCGCCAACTCGCTTGTCGCCAGCTCGCCAGCTCGCCAGTCGCCCGCCAGCCAGCCCACCTGCTCGCCAGTCAGCCCCGGCTTCTCTTCTCAGCTCTCTCGTCCGCCTCGGCCTGACCCAGACCGCCGCGGCCTGACCCAGACCGCCGCGACCTGACCCAGACCGCCGCGACCTGACCCAGACCGCAGCGACTTCCAGCTCGCCGCGACCTCATCCAGGTCCGCGCGCGACCTCTCCCAGTCCGCTGTCTGCTTCCTCTCGCGGCTGCCCCAGCCCGCTGCGGTCTCCTCCAGTTTGCTGCGGCCTCCTTGAGCTCGCTGCGGTCTCCATGTCTACCTCTGCAACTCCGTTGGTACGGCAGTTCCTCCTGAACGCCCGCCCTCTATACCAGAAGTCCGCGACGAGCTCCGGATCACTACTATTTCGCTCACTGGCAAGAAGAACTTTGTGGAATGGGCACACTCAGTTCGCTGTGTCCTTCAGTCAAAGGGCTTCCTTCATCATCTACCCAGACCGTTATTGGTGTCCCTACTGAGGAGTGGTTACGCAATGATGGGCGTGTGCAGACTTGGCTCCTCAACTCTCTCGATGGAGAATCTTATCGCCTGGCCATGTATCATGAGACGGCCAAAGGCATGTGGGACGAGCTACACACCCTCTATTCTGGCAAAGATAGTCTCCACCATCTCTATGATATCATCACCGCTCTCCAGGCCCTTGACAGCAGTGGCGCAACCGACTTGACGTCCTTTGTTGCTCAAGCCCGGTCTCCGGTTGAGGCTTGGATCCACCATCAGCCTCCCACTCTAGATCTCGCTGCCCAACGCACCAGAAGAAGCTGTGGGTATCGCCATGATGATGGCTCGGGTACCCTCTCATCTTCACAGTGTCCGGGCTCACATCCTCTCCTCTACTGTTACACCGTCCTTTTCCGACGTGTGCTCAATGCTTCTCAAGGTCTCCCCGCCTCCGGATGTTCCCGGCCTTCCTTCTCCGCCCTTGTTCAACAGGCACCCGCTCCCTTATTGCCTCTTCCCCCTCTGCCCGGGGTGGCCGCTCTGACTCTCGCGGCCGGGGTCGCGGTGGCCGATCTAGGCCTCAATGCTCGTTCTGTGGTAGAGTTGGTCATCTTGAGGCCACTTGCTTTCGCAAACATGGCCGACCTCCTCGTCCACAGGTCTCTGCTGCTACTACTACCGACTCTGCCTCCTCTCGTACTGAGCTCGACGAGGTTCGTCTTCAGCTCCAGCATCTTCATGGCTTGCTCAGCCGTCTGCCTGCCTCGGTTGCCTCTGCTGCCTCTCTCTCCAATGAAGGTATCGCCTGCCTATCCTCTGGCACGCGCTGGATCCTTGATTCTGGTGCCACTCATCATATCACCTCTGTTAGGCCACCACAGTACTTGTCTTCACCTCACCCGAAGTACATTACTGTTGCTAATGGGGCGTCGGTTCCCGTATCTGGATGTGCTGATATTTCTCTCACCTCTTCTCTCCTCCTCCGCTCGGCTCTTCATGTTCCGGGCTCTCCTTTCAATTTACTCTCTGTCGGTCGCCTTACTACAGATTCTAATTACTCAGTAACATTTACTTCTTCTTCTTTTCTCATACAGGATCAGCAGACGCAGACTATCATTGGTAGAGGACGGCTGCAGAATGGGCTCTATCTTCTTGACGACTCTCCCACTGTCCTCGCATCTATCTCCTCTTCGGATTGGCATCGCCGTCTGGGACATGCTCCTCTTCCAGTCCTCCGGAAGGCTCTTCCTGATGTCACTCTCCCTGCTTTTCGTTGTGACACATGTATTTTGGGCAAACAGCCCCGTTCTTCTTTCCCCCTCATTGTACTCGGAGCTCCGCTCCTTTTATTTTAGTACACTCCGATATATGGGGTCCGTACAATTTACTAGTATTTCTGGCTATCGTTATTTTCTTACTTTTATTGATGATTACTCTCGCATGACGTGGTTATATCTCCTTCGGGATCGCTCTGAACTTCCCCGCGTATTTCGGGCCTTCATACTTGAGACTCGCACTCAGTTCTCTGCACCTATTCGCACTATTCGCACTGACAATGCGCGGGAGTACACCAGTCATACGTTTGCCACCCTCTGCTCTGAGTTCGGCATTCTTCACCAAACATCCTGTCCGTACACACCACAACAGAATGGTGTCGCTGAGCGCAAGAATCGTCACCTTCTTGATGTCGCTCGCTCGCTTATGCTTCAAATGCAGGTCCCCAAACCATACTGGAACTACGCTCTCTCCACGGCTTGCTTCCTCATCAACCGCCTCCCGTCTTCCGTCCTCCAGTATGCTACTCCTTTCAGCCTCCTCTTTCCCACAACTCCGCCTTTTCCCCTTCCACCACGGGTGTTTGGGTGTACCTGCTACGTTCACCACCTTGGTCCCTTCACGGACAAGTTGGACCCTCGTGCCACCAAGCAGATCTTTGTCGGGTACTCCCGCACTCAGAAGGGGTATGTATGTTATTCGCCTACTACCCGCAAGGTTACTGTCTCGCCTGACGTAACTTTCCGTGAAGATCTTCCATTCTTTCCTGCTCCGGATATCGCTCTGCCCTGCTCCCGTCGTTCGTCCTGTCATTCCTGCTCCTCACTCCTCAGCCCCTCTCCCTTCCCCCCCGCCTCCGGTCCGTCCACCACCACCGTTATCCGGGTCTATTCTCGTCGCTCTCCTCATTCTGTGGCTCCTCTGCAGTCGGCTTCGCCCTCTGGTGCTCTGCTCCCTGCTGCTCCGGCTCCCGTCTCCACCGCTCATCCGATGGCGAACTACGTCTCGCTCCATCGCCTCTCCCCCTCTCTTCTTCACTTTGCCACCTCCTTATCTTCTGTTTCAGTCCCTAACTCTTTGCAGGAGGCGCTTCACCATCCTGGCTGGCGGGCTGCCATGGACGAAGAAATGACGGCCCTTTGGGCCAACCAGACCTGGGTCTTGGTTCCCTTACCTCCCGGTCAGCACCTGTTGGATGCAAATGGGTCTTCGTCATCAAGCATGCTCCGGATGGCACTATTGCCCGACTGAAGGCCCGTCTTGTGCCCGTGGCTTCACACAACAGGAGGGCTCGACTATGAGGAAACATTTTCTCCGGTAGCCAAGCTTAACACTGTCCGCGTTCTTCTCTCCGTCGCGGTGCACCGCCGCTGGCCCCTTCATCAGCTTGATATCAAGAACGCCTTTTTGAATGGCGACCTTCAGGAAACTGTCTACATGCGCCAACCGCCCGGTTTGAGACCACGGGGGAGTCTCGGGTCTGTCTTCTCAAAAAGTCCATCTATGGTCTCAAACAGTCCCCACGGGCGTGGTTTGACAAGTTTAGCAAGGTGGTTCGGGACATGGGGTTCACTCGGAGCTCTGCAGATTTCTCCCTTTTTACCCGACACCGGGCCACTGGCACCATTCTTCTATTGGTTTATGTTGACGACATCATTCTCATTGGGGATGACTCAAAGGGGTTCAAGACGTCAAACAACACCTGAGCACTGTTTTTCAGACTAAAGATCTGGGGACACTTCGCTACTTCCTTGGTCTCGAAAATCGCCGGCGGCCGGACGGGTTGGTACTCTCCCAACGAAAGTACTGTCTCGATCTTCTCAAGATGCTGGCCAGTCTGGTTGCAAGCCTGCGTGTATCCCGATGGAGGCAAATCACAATTATGCGCTCATGCTTCGGATGACGATTTGCTTCTTCCGAACCCGGAAATACTATCGACGCCCTGGTGGGCAAGTTGATCTATCTAACAGTCACAAGGCCAGCAGATATATCATTTGCAGTTGGGGTTGTCAGTAGGTTCATGCATGCCCCCCGGGCTTCTCATCTCCAAGCGGTTGAACGGATTCTCCGATACCTAGGGAGCTCCAGGCCAAGGGCTGGTTTACAAAACCTCAGACTCTGCTCCCGCATTGGTTGCCTATTCTGATGGTGCCGACTATGCGGGTTCCTGGACGATCGAAGGTTCAAACTAGTGGGTTCTGTACGTATTTTGGTGGGCATCTTATTACTTGGAAGAGTAAGAAACAAGCTGTGGCGGCTCGTTCCTCTGCAGAGGCTGAATACAGATCGATGGCCTCAGTTGTTTCAGAACTCACATGGCTTGAAAGTCTCCTTACTGACCTAGGAGTAAAACTCCCCTCCTCTGCTGTTCTATTTTGTGATAGTCAAGCCGCCATACACATCGCAAAGAATCCGGTCTTTCATGAGCGCACAAAACATATCGAGGTTGACTGTCACTTTGTTCGTGAAAAGGTTCAATGAAGAAGAAACTGGAATTAAAGCATGTTCCAGGAACTGATCAAGTTGCCGACATCCTCACAAAGGCCTTATCAAGCACTATGTTTCTACCAATGTTTGTCCAAGCTGGGTGCATATGACCTATCGCTCCAGCTTGCGGGGGAGTGTTGGAAAAGCCCACTTAACATTAGGCCCATTTGTATAGCATTTATTGCTTTTTCTCTCCTCTCTTTAGTCCCACATTGTGTATAGGACTTTTCTCTCTCTTTCTCTCATCTATATATATGTACTCATTCTTTGTATTTGTATCAAGTGGACATATATACAAGGTTGGCTTTCTCCATTTCTACACTCCCAAACCCCGATCCAGAGCGTCAACTCCGTCATTTTCGGTCCCAAGCCATGCGGGATTCAAGCTCGACCACTCGCCCTTGCCGCTCCTCGACGCTGTTAGCCACCACGTCGGCTACAACCGCAGAGCACGACGCCCCACTCCTCGGCGGTTCAGCGCCACGTATCTACCGCCATGGCCGGTACCTTTGTTCTTATTCACTGTTGTAACCCTATAAAAGCGGATATGTTTTGTATTTTCGTTTTTTAGTGATGAAATTTGAGGGATTGATGAATGTTGAAGTTAAAAATTGCGTGATTGTGTTTCCGGTGGAGTTTGTTGTGTGCTCCTGTTAGAAGTTAGGCGTGATTAAAACTCCGTGTAAGAGTTGTAGAAGTTAGGATTGATGAAGATTTAGATAGCTGTTTCATTGCTTCTGCTTGTGAGACCTGATGTTGGTAAAAGATTTTTTTTTTTGGAGATTTTCTTCTGCCTGTCTCGTGCGTCCTGTAAGAAGATGAACAGTCCCCCCTTCTGCAATGAAATTTATTTTATGAATTGGTGCTCGGTGTGTGTCCTGTTGGTGAGATTTGAGAATCTCCTGTAGCCGTAAAAGTTTAGTTCAGGGAATGTTGATGGCCGAATGTGATTGCATTACCAGTTCCGTGTTTTTTTTCAATCCCGTTTGAGAGATAGAGATTGAGATTTAGAGTAGTTGGCATTGGTGAGATCATAGTTGCTGCAATTAGCTCCTGTGGGGATTGTTGATGTTTTGAGAGTGATGATGAACAGTGAATCGGATTTGATGGTACTGTTCAAACATTACTTCCTGGTAGCATAGAAGATTGAAATTGTAAACAGTAGCGAGATTAGATTAATCAGACTGCTTAGAGATTTCGTGGATCCACTGAGTGTGAGGGCGAGTGAACTTGAGTCTGTGTGTTAGAGAATTTGTGGATCCACCTTGAGTGTGAGAGCGAGTGAATTTTAGGAATGTTAGTTTGTGGCTTCCTTACTTTGTGGAGTGATTCCGTGGAACCACCTCGTGTGAGGGAGAGATTTAATTCTTTGGTGCCCCGTGCGCGATAGCGGCCGACCTCGAAGCGGAGATCGAAGGTGACGAGGAGTTTCTCGCGTGATCGTCCTCGACTTCGAATACGGAAGACGCCTCTTCCGTGGGTAATTGTTTCTTTCTTTTCCTTTGTGTGCGCCTTTATATTTTCTCGTAGGATAATAGACTCTTTGTCGGGTTTTCGCCTGAGTTTCGTCAGCAAACGCTACGTCGAAAACTCCAAACGGAAACGTATTTGGAGTTCACGATTTCCGTTGTGCTACGACAAAGGGAACGGAACGAAAATTGCGAGCTTCCTTCCCGGATTTAAACTGAACTATTTTATTAAGAAATTTCATTTTCTAACAACGTAGTGAATTTCGTGCTTTACACAATTACATTGTTTAATTTCATAAACTACGTGCAACGCCCGCTCAATTTTTTTTTAAAACTAAAAAATCATATTCGTTGCATTCGGTTAGGGTTTCTTAGAAATAGCCGACAGACGCGTTAACCCTACGCGTCGTCCTGCATCAAATTGGTATCAGAGGGAGGTTCCGAAATTTTTCCAAATTTTGGGATCCACCTTGCGTAGAATAGGAACTCGCATATCATTTTCAAATTTTTCAAAAAAAAGAGAAATTTTAATTGCATAATCATATCTTGCATTTAATTTTTTTTATTTGCATGAATCAGCATAGTGATAGAATGCGTCGAATTGTGCGTGGTCAATCGAGCCAAGGGAACGAAGGGGAAAAACCACCCCAGTGGTTTATACCTTTCGCCTACCAAATGACGGCATTAACTGAGAGTACATGTCAGATGAGTGAAGGGTTGGAAAACCTTAGGGTAGGGTGAGTAATTTAGAAATACCCCCTCGAGCGTCAATGCCGCCTCAAATTCGAGATGAGCATTCGGTCTGTGAACATTACGATGTTCCTCATCAATTTGTGGAAAGGTCTACCTTTAGGAGGAACCCTTTATTTGAGGATCATGACTACCCTTACACTCACACCCATAGTACCCAGTCACGGAGATCCTTACGATACTACGATGATTATACTCGAGCACCATATACCACTTCCCGAGATCGTATTGACCCATCAACACGTTCACAATATGTTAGGGACGATCAGTATGATGATTATCATCGTTATTATCCTCGTACTCGAGTGGATCCTAGTGGTCATTCGGCACCATATTATGAGGATAGAGTTCAGTATACCTCTAGTTATCGATACTACACGTCTCCTTTATATGAGAAACCTGAGTCTGTACATGTGCGACCACCACCGTATGTTCATAGGACACATGATCATCCACGAGCATGTCATGATTATGTTATGGACGATCGTCACGACTACACTCACGAGTCCTATAGAGGTCACTATCGTCAAAAGTACACCGCACCTAGTGATCCTTGTGGTGTTCCGATGACGAACAGGATGATAGACATTGAGGGTCAGAAAGAGCATGCCATTACCCACACCAGAGAGGTATCACCCACTCTTTCTGATATCCTGGTACAGGATGTGTGGAGTCAACCCCAATGTGAGTCGGCTCCACTTAGTGAACCCGTCCTTGATGCGATCTCTACTAGCTCTATTTTGAGTGTAGATTCCTTTCACACTTAACCTAGTGGTGCACCGAGTCATATCACCACACCCGATGACGCGTCGAGTCACATCACCACACCTGATGGTGCACCGAGTGACATTACGATCGGAAGCCGAGAGCTGAGCAGTGATCTCGAGGTAGTCACTTCTACCCTTTCTGAGAGTATGACCCTTTCTGATGGTTCATTCCTGGAGGACCATCACTCGACTGATGGGTCATTTGACGTCCCTCCTATTGATCCTCCAGATGAACCACCACGTCCATGTGTGGATGAGCTTATTCTAAGTAGTACATTTGCAAATTTTAAAACATGGATATCTGCTTCATTGTCTCACTTGATGTCGATAGTGCTTAGGAATAGTCATCTGGTGACTCGCACTCCAGATGAGTTATGGGACGTACCACTTGCTGACCATCATATTTGCGATGAGTTCTTTTATGTCCCACCTGGTAAGCCTCTTGATGCCTCACTTTCCCCTAGCACATTTCTTACGGTTGTCACACTTCGTGCACATTTATATGAGAGCACTCCATCTGTTATTGGAGCCTACGTTTGCACGCGTCGCTTTTGCGACAAATTTTGCTATACCCCTCCCGGTGAACCCCCAGATGGAAAACTTATGGGTTCACCGCATATTTGGGATGTTTCCATCTTTAGTGACACAGTCGAGTTTGAGGATGCACTCGCTGATACGTTGATATTGTATCTGATCACTGATGTCTCAGGTTTGCACTTGAGTGTTCATCGCTCCCGCGATGAGTTCTTTTATGATCCACCCTCTGAGCTTCCTGATCATGTACCTCTTTCAGGAGTTACTCTTATTATCTGAGACCATCGGTTAGTGGCGTTAGTCGTGCTATTAGTCATCTTTGCATTTGCATGATTTGCATAAAAAATATATATTTTTTTTGAGCGGAAAAATGCATAATATTTATGATTTTTATGCAACTCAATTTTAAATCAAAAGCATAAAAGAGCTACTAGTTTAAAAATGAATGACTTGAATATGGTTCGGCTAGATCCGGAACGGTTTCCTTCTAGAACCGTAAAGAAGCTAGCTACCGTAGAACTGAACTCTTTCGAGTAGTAAATCGGATTGGGCAAAACGCGTATGAACTTGAAATGCCTTCCGTTTGGGAAGCAAATCCTGTTTTTTAACGTAGCCAATCTGACTTAATTCTACGATTACTCGCATGAGTCTTTAAAATCTTCATTGTCTTCTCCTCCATTTGTTTCTTTTGGGTTGGTGAGTGAGAGTGAGGAGTCACATTCAGGACACCCTGATTTTTCATTCTGCTACTGACACTTCCATTGTAGTTCCTTCTATTTTCACTGTCAGTTCCAGGTTGAGCATGGACACCAGGAGATTATTCTATTCCAGTTCCCGAGCATATGTTGGACAGTGACCACTACTGATGGTGGTTTTCAGAGATCTTGGTTCGTTGGCATGTGTTAAACTTCTCCCGTACTACCCCTCGGAGCACTCACCAGAGATGAGTGATTTCGAGAGGGGGAGAGTTGGTGGAGACCAACCTAGGTCAGGTCGACGAAAAAATGCCCGACGCCGCACCCAACGGGATCTCTATCGACCTTAAAGTTTGCATGTGTTATTTGTGTAGTTTATTTGTTACATTTGTGGTATTTATGAGTGGAATATATATATAAATATATATAAAACATATAAGTATATATTTATATATATATATATAAAAAATTCAGATTAAAAAAAAACATATATATATATAATACATAATTTATATATATATATATGTAAGTCCTGTAAATGGCCGGCCAGGGTTCTTTTCCCCGATTCAGGAGGCCGATGCACTATTCATCTTCCTGGTTCAGGTCTTCCTCCCAAACCCGATCCAGAGCGTCAACTCCGTCATTTTCGGTCCCAAGCCATGCGGGATTCAAGCTCGACCACTCGCCCTTGCCGCTCCTCGACGCTGTTAGCCACCACGTCGGCTACAACCGCAGAGCACGACGCCCCACTCCTCGGCGGTTCAGCGCCACGTATCTACCGCCATGGCCGGTACCTTTGTTCTTATTCACTGTTGTAACCCTATAAAAGCGGATATGTTTTGTATTTTCGTTTTTTAGTGATGAAATTTGAGGGATTGATGAATGTTGAAGTTAAAAATTGCGTGATTGTGTTTCCGGTGGAGTTTGTTGTGTGCTCCTGTTAGAAGTTAGGCGTGATTAAAACTCCGTGTAAGAGTTGTAGAAGTTAGGATTGATGAAGATTTAGATAGCTGTTTCATTGCTTCTGCTTGTGAGACCTGATGTTGGTAAAAGATTTTTTTTTTTGGAGATTTTCTTCTGCCTGTCTCGTGCGTCCTGTAAGAAGATGAACAGTCCCCCCTTCTGCAATGAAATTTATTTTATGAATTGGTGCTCGGTGTGTGTCCTGTTGGTGAGATTTGAGAATCTCCTGTAGCCGTAAAAGTTTAGTTCAGGGAATGTTGATGGCCGAATGTGATTGCATTACCAGTTCCGTGTTTTTTTTCAATCCCGTTTGAGAGATAGAGATTGAGATTTAGAGTAGTTGGCATTGGTGAGATCATAGTTGCTGCAATTAGCTCCTGTGGGGATTGTTGATGTTTTGAGAGTGATGATGAACAGTGAATCGGATTTGATGGTACTGTTCAAACATTACTTCCTGGTAGCATAGAAGATTGAAATTGTAAACAGTAGCGAGATTAGATTAATCAGACTGCTTAGAGATTTCGTGGATCCACTGAGTGTGAGGGCGAGTGAACTTGAGTCTGTGTGTTAGAGAATTTGTGGATCCACCTTGAGTGTGAGAGCGAGTGAATTTTAGGAATGTTAGTTTGTGGCTTCCTTACTTTGTGGAGTGATTCCGTGAAACCACCTCGTGTGAGGGAGAGATTTAATTCCTTGGTGCCCCGTGCGCGATAGCGGCCGACCTCGAAGCGGAGATCGAAGGTGACGAGGAGTTTCTCGCGTGATCGCCCTCGACTTCGAATACGGAAGACGCCTCTTCCGTGGGTAATTGTTTCTTTCTTTTCCTTTGTGTGCGCCTTTATATTTTCTCGTAGGATAATAGACACTTTGTCGGGTTTTCGCCTGAGTTTCGTCAGCAAACGCTACGTCGAAAACTCCAAACGGAAACGTATTTGGAGTTCACGATTTCCGTTGTGCTACGACAAAGGGAACGGAACGAAAATTGCGAGCTTCCTTCCCGGATTTAAACTGAACTATTTTATTAAGAAATTTCATTTTCTAACAACGTAGTGAATTTCGTGTTTTACACAATTACGTTGTTTAATTTCATAAACTACGTGCAACGCCCGCTCAATTTTTTTTTAAAACTAAAAAATCATATTCGTTGCATTCGGTTAGGGTTTCTTAGAAATAGCCGACAGACGCGTTAACCCTACGCGTCGTCCTGCATCAAATTGGTATCAGAGGGAGGTTCCGAAATTTTTCCAAATTTTGGGATCCACCTTGCGTAGAATAGGAACTCGCATATCATTTTCAAATTTTTCAAAAAAAAGAGAAATTTTAATTGCATAATCATATCTTGCATTTAATTTTTTTTATTTGCATGAATCAGCATAGTGATAGAATGCGTCGAATTGTGCGTGGTCAATCGAGCCAAGGGAACGAAGGGGAAAAACCACCCCAGTGGTTTATACCTTTCGCCTACCAAATGACGGCATTAACTGAGAGTACATGTCAGATGAGTGAAGGGTTGGAAAACCTTAGGGTAGGGTGAGTAATTTAGAAATACCCCCTCGAGCGTCAATGCCGCCTCAAATTCGAGATGAGCATTCGGTCCGTGAACATTACGATGTTCCTCATCAATTTGTGGAAAGGTCTACCTTTAGGAGGAACCCTTTATTTGAGGATCATGACTACCCTTACACTCACACCCATAGTACCCAGTCACGGAGATCCTTACGATACTACGATGATTATACTCGAGCACCATATACCACTTCCCGAGATCGTGTTGACTCGTCAACACGTTCACAATATGTTAGGGACGATCAGTATGATAATTATCATCGTTATTATCCTCGTACTCGAGTGGATCCTAGTGGTCATTCGGCACCATATTATGAGGATAGAGTTCAGTATACCTCTAGTTATCGATACTACACGTCTCCTTTATATGAGGAACCTGAGTCTGTACATGTGCGACCACCACCGTATGTTCATAGGACACATGATCATCCACGAGCATGTCATGATTATGTTATGGACGATCGTCACGACTACACTCACGAGTCCTATAGAGGTCACTATCGTCAAAAGTACACCGCACCTAGTGATCCTTCTGGTGTTCCGATGACGAACAGGATGATAGACATTGAGGGTCAGAAAGAGCATGTCATTACCCACACAAGAGAGGTATCACCCACTCTTTCTGATATCCTGGTACAGGATGTGTGGAGTCAACCCCAATGTGAGTCGGCTCCACTTAGTGAACCCGTCCTTGATGCGATCTCTACTAGCTCTATTTTGAGTGTAGATTCCTTTCACACTTAACCTAGTGGTGCACCGAGTCATATCACCACACCCGATGACGCGTCGAGTCACATCACCACACCTGATGGTGCACCGAGTGACATTACGATCGGAAGCCGAGAGCTGAGCAGTGATCTCGAGGTAGTCACTTCTACCCTTTCTGAGAGTATGACCCTTTCTGATGGTTCATTCCTGGAGGACCATCACTCGACTGATGGGTCATTTGACGTCCCTCCTATTGATCCTCCAGATGAACCACCACGTCCATGTGTGGATGAGCTTATTCTAAGTAGTACATTTGCAAATTTTAAAACATGGATATCTGCTTCATTGTCTCACTTGATGTCGATAGTGCTTTGGAATAGTCATCTGGTGACTCGCACTCCAGATGAGTTATGGGACGTACCACTTGCTGACCATCATATTTGCGATGAGTTCTTTTATGTCCCACCTGGTAAGCCTCTTGATGCCTCACTTTCCCCTAGCACATTTCTTACGGTTGTCACACTTCGTGCACATTTATATGAGAGCACTCCATCTGTTATTGGAGCCTACGTTTGCACGCGTCGCTTTTGCGACAAATTTTGCTATACCCCTCCCGGTGAACCCCCAGATGGAAAACTTATGGGTTCACCGCATATTTGGGATGTTTCCATCTTTAGTGACACAGTCGAGTTTGAGGATGCACTCGCTGATACGTTGATATTGTATCTGATCACTGATGTCTCAGGTTTGCACTTGAGTGTTCATCGCTCCCGCGATGAGTTCTTTTATGATCCACCCTCTGAGCTTCCTGATCATGTACCTCTTTCAGGAGTTACTCTTATTATCTGAGACCATCGGTTAGTGGCGTTAGTCGTGCTATTAGTCATCTTTGCATTTGCATGATTTGCATAAAAAATATATATTTTTTTTGAGCGGAAAAATGCATAATATTTATGATTTTTATGCAACTCAATTTTAAATCAAAAGCATAAAAGAGCTACTAGTTTAAAAATGAATGACTTGAATATGGTTCGGCTAGATCCGGAACGGTTTCCTTCTAGAACCGTAAAAAAGCTAGCTACCGTAGAACTGGACTCTTTCGAGTAGTAAATCGGATTGGGCAAAACGCGTATGAACTTGAAATGCCTTCCGTTTGGGAAGCAAATCCTGTTTTTTAACGTAATCAATCTGACTTAATTCTACGATTACTCGCATGAGTCTTTAAAATCTCCATTGTCTTCTCCTCCATTTGTTTCTTTTGGGTTGGTGAGTGAGAGTGAGGAGTCACATTCAGGACACCCTGATTTTTCATTCTGCTACTGACACTTCCATTGTAGTTCCTTCTATTTTCACTGTCAGTTCCAGGTTGAGCATGGACACCAGGAGATTATTCTATTCCAGTTCCCGAGCATATGTTGGACAGTGACCACTACTGATGGTGGTTTTCAGAGATCTTGGTTCGTTGGCATGTGTTAAACTTCTCCCGTACTACCCCTCGGAGCACTCACCAGAGATGAGTGATTTCGAGAGGGGGAGAGTTGGTGGAGACCAACCTAGGTCAGGTCGACGAAAAAATGCCCGACGCCGCACCCAACGGGATCTCTATCGACCTTAAAGTTTGCATGTGTTATTTGTGTAGTTTATTTGTTACATTTGTGGTATTTATGAGTGGAATATATATATAAATATATATAAAACATATAAGTATATATTTATATATATATATATATATATATATATATATATATATATATATATATATAAAATTCAGATTAAAAAAAAACATATATATATATATAATACATAATTTATATATATATATATATGTAAGTCCTGTAAATGGCCGGCCAGGGTTCTTTTCCCCGATTCAGGAGGCCGATGCACTATTCATCTTCCTGGTTCAGGTCTTCCTCCCAAACCCCGATCCAGAGCGTCAACTCCGTCATTTTCGGTCCCAAGCCATGCGGGATTCAAGCTCGACCACTCGCCCTTGCCGCTCCTCGACGCTGTTAGCCACCACGTCGGCTACAACCGCAGAGCACGACGCCCCACTCCTCGGCGGTTCAGCGCCACGTATCTACCGCCATGGCCGGTACCTTTGTTCTTATTCACTGTTGTAACCCTATAAAAGGGGATATGTTTTGTATTTTCGTTTTTTAGTGATGAAATTTGAGGGATTGATGAATGTTGAAGTTAAAAATTGCGTGATTGTGTTTCCGGTGGAGTTTGTTGTGTGCTCCTGTTAGAAGTTAGGCGTGATTAAAACTCCGTGTAAGAGTTGTAGAAGTTAGGATTGATGAAGATTTAGATAGCTGTTTCATTGCTTCTGCTTGTGAGACCTGATGTTGGTAAATGATTTTTTTTTTGGAGATTTTCTTCTGCCTGTCTCGTGCGTCCTGTAAGAAGATGAACAGTCCCCCCTTCTGCAATGAAATTTATTTTATGAATTGGTGCTCGGTGTGTGTCCTGTTGGTGAGATTTGAGAATCTCCTGTAGCCGTAAAAGTTTAGTTTAGGGAATGTTGATGGTTGAATGTGATTGCATTACCTGTTCCGTGTTTTTTTTCAATCCCGTTTGAGAGATAGAGATTGGGATTTAGAGTAGTTGGCATTGGTGAGATCATAGTTGTTGCAATTAGCTCCTGTGGGGATTGTTGATGTTTTGAGAGTGATGATGAACAGTGAATCGGATTTGATGGTACTGTTCAAACATTACTTCCTGGTAGCATAGAAGATTGAAATTGTAAACAGTAGCGAGATTAGATTAATCAGACTGCTTAGAGATTTCGTGGATCCACTGAGTGTGAGGGCGAGTGAACTTGAGTCTGCTTGTATGTTAGAGAATTTGTGGATCCACCTTGAGTGTGAGAGCGAGTGAATTTTAGGAATGTTAGTTTGTGGCTTCCTTACTTTGTGGAGTGATTCCGTGGAACCACCTCGTGTGAGGGAGAGATTTAATTCCTTGGTGCCCCGTGCGCGATAGCGGCCGACCTCGGAGCGGAGATCGAAGGTGACGAGGAGTTTCTCGCGTGATCGCCCTCGACTTCGAATACGGAAGACGCCTCTTCCGCGGGTAATTGTTTCTTTCTTTTCCTTTGTGTGCGCCTCTATATTTTCTCGTAGGATAATAGACTCTTTGTCGGGTTTTCGCCGGAGTTTCGTCAGCAAACGCTACATCGAAAACTCCAAACGGAAACGTATTTGGAGTTCACGATTTCCGTTATGCTACGACAAAGGGAACGGAACGAAAGTTGCGAGCTTACTTCCCGGATTTAAACTGAACTATTTTATTAAGAAATTTCATTTTCTAACAACGTAGTGAATTTCGTTGTTTAATTTCATAAACTCCGTGCAACGCCCGCTCAATTTTTTTAAAAAAAACTAAAAAATCATATTTCGTTGCATTCGGTTAGGGTTTCCTAGAAATAGCCGACAGGCGCGTTAACCCTACGCGTCGTCCTGCATCAGTGATGCTTCCTTTCAGCGATTTCATTCTGAGCATGAGCACGGGGACAGGCAAGCTGAGGGAGAGTGTCGTAGCTAGCTAGCAGATCGTGAAAAGCATGAGAAAGGTACTCCCCCCTCCCGAGTCTGAACGGAAAATACGCATGGAAACAGAAAAATGAATGCGCACCATAGCAAAAAAATAACATAAATCTGAAAACACACAACGAGAATGCATAAAGTACACCCAACAATAACGAGAATAATCATCAACAAAAAGAACATAATACCTGTGTTCGCACTTGAATACAAAAGGTGTGGGACCTCATACATCAGAATGAACTAGATCAAAAGGATGCTGAGACCTAGACTAACTAAACTAATAGGGGAGTTGTAGCAATTTACCAAGCTTACAACTCGTACATAAGTAGGACCAATCAACAGAAACACAACCAAGGAAACCATGACATATGAGAGAAGCTAGATGTGAGCCACTGGTATAACCGAGACGGTGATGTCACTGAGAGAAACCTACCGAAGGGAGACATAACATAGAAGCCACGGGTGGTGATGGAGTGGATGGAAGATGGAGGTGATCAAGGACGTACACCCCGCTATGGCGACGGCCGGCTCCAAGGAGTGTCCTGTCAAATGATCTTGCACACGGCACGCAAATTCATCAAAAATAACAAGACGACCGTGAGATGTGATTTTGCTGGAGGATATAAGGTTCATGGATAACTTGTCAACTTGGGTATGTGAGCAATATTAGGAACATAAAAATGGCTGGTATGAAGGAGGTCGCGGCTGGTGATGGGAAGAAAATTGTCAACTGCTACCATGATGCTAAGGTCAGAATAGACGGAATGACAGGACAAGAGGTGTGTATCATATAGGTCATGTGAAAAGAGCTTCCAGAGTCAAGCAACCAGTCGGAAGGAGAGATACCTGTAAGGGCGAAGGCAGGCAGCTGAGAGGCAGAGGCGTCAAAAGCATCCTGTGAGAGCACTGAGGCAGAGGAATGAGACAGTGAACCGTGAAAGAGCTGTTGGGCAATCTGTTAGGCTAGCTCAAAAACAGAAAATGACTGCACCAGAGCAAAAAAGTGAGTTGAAGGTGCACCAGGGGGTCGTTGCTGACCAGACTGTTGAGCTCTCTAAAGCTTGTGACACTCAGAATTGACATGACCAAGACACTGACAGTAGTGATAGCAAACAGGCTGGCGATTAGGAGCACTGGACTGAGCAGCAGAGGGCGTCGGAGTAGGAGGACGAGGAACTGGGTGCACCGGAGCACTATAACCAGGCGAAAACAACAGTTGAGCACTCACAAGAGAAGACTGCAATGGAAGTTGGGGAGCAGCCAGAACAGCTTGAGGCATCACACCAGGAGGAGGAAAAAATGTCCAAGGAGTGGAGACGAGTCTCCTTAGGGATCACCTAGGCCAAGGTATCGCTAAGAGACAGCGGAGGATACTGATGCAGAAGCTATGCTCGAACAGACTCGAACTTGGGGTGTATGTGCATAAGAAACTCATACATATACTGGAAGTCGCGATCCTAGGATGTAGCAACGCACTAAGTGCAGTAATGCAGGGGGGAGGTGTCATCTCATCACACTGACGCCAAAGGTCCAGGAGCTCGGCAAAGAAAGATTGTACAGACCGGTCACACTAGTAACGACACCAAGGGTCTGAAATAGGGGGTAGCGCAGAGCCTGGCTAGATGACAAGTAAAGGCGACGCAAATGATCCCACACCGCCTTAGTCGTAGCCCGTAGGTAACTCATAGACAGTCATACGAAAGGGGAGCTCGCAGGACTGACAGATGATAGTTATCGCGCGAGAGTCGTCAAAGCGCCACCTCGCCTAGTCGGAGCGCTGGGAGGAAGTGGTTATGATTGCAGTGGAAGAGAGTGAGTTTGCGGGACTGGCAATCGGTGGGATGTCTGTAGGATTAGCAGCCAGTGGGGGCGGAGCAGGCTCGGTGCCGTCAATATGGACTTATAGATCGAGACCACGGAGGATCACGCCGACAGTGGAGGACCATGTCTTGTAGTTCTACCCGTCGAGGATGACATCAGCCTTCTGAAGGAAAGAAGATGAGGAGTGAGACGATGTCATCGAACCAATGGAGGACGGAGATAGTCGCATGGGTCAAGAGTTGCAAGAGAGGACGGAAGAGACTGACAAGGTCAAGCGGGCTGCGGGAGGCAGCGGAGGACAAGTCGCGGGCTTCTAGAAGTAGAGCATTTGCGTGTGAAACCAAAGTAACAACTCCAATGAGTAGCGGAGGAGAAGCTGACGAGATCGGCGAGGAAAATAGCAGAGGGAAGCTTGACGGGAAATAGCGAGACTGCTGCGAAGAAGCTAGATGAAGGCGAAGGCAGCGGAAAAGGTTGATGAGATCGGCGAATCGAGCAGCGAGACTGTTGCGGCTAGCAGGACCAGCAGAGGTTGTCGAGAAAGACAAACAGTGACAGTATCGAGCTCAATGTCGTCAGTAGAGGGAAACAGCGTCCAAAACAGCGACGAAACTGTCGACGAGACCAGCGGGGGCAGCGTACGCAGCGAGCGGGAACGAGGCTAGGGCGGCGTGTGAAACACTCTAGGGCTCGGATACCATGATAGAATTGGATCAAAGTTATTATTCACATCAACAATATGGTATATATATACATGTACATGAGATGGTGCTCGAGACTAAGCTATGCCAACCATATGTAATGTACAATATATCTAACAGAATAGAAGATGTATGCTTACCCACAATGAAACTCAAGCTCTAGAATTAGAGTTTTCTTGATTTTCCTCTCCTTAAAAGTTAAACCTCATTAGACTTTCTGCTTAACATTTATATGATATATTTACTAGTAAGAGATAAATCGATTGAGGATTGAATATTGCTTTTGGATACCTTTCTTGACTCTGTGTGTGAGCGGGGGGGGGGGGGGGGGGGGGGGGGGGGGGGGGGGGTTGGGGTGGGGGGGGTGGGGTGAGAGAGAATGCTTTTAATCCAAATATGAACTGAATTACAATTGGACTGAATTAAGTACAACAAATAAATAGCATATGTATATTTAGTGTCAATCTCTCAATGCTTATCAGAAAAAACAATAACAAATCCTTTAATCTACAATAAATACAAAGAAGTTTGATCATAAAGCCACGGATAATTTTCATCTGCATTTGAAAAAACAACTAAATTTGTGGAAGTACCGAACAAAGAAAACACATGTCACTTCTCCTTTGCTATTACTGCGGGAGAACCCGTTCGTCTAGAAGGAACAAACGGACAAATATACATTAACTTATAATGTTACTGACACATTTTAGTAAAGGATTTTAAGAGAACTTTTTCTACCTCAAAGGTCATCTAAGAATGAGCATGTAACATCAGAAAATTTATGCGTCGCCCTTTTAATTTCACGGTCCATTCATGACTAATTGTGATCGGCGTGTTTAATTTTGTTTTTGGCGCGACTTAGAATTCTCAGGAGCGTTCCTTGAGGAAATAATAAGATTAAAGTCATAATGTCATTTTGTAATAATTACATAATTGCAGATGCGGTTTAAGCAATTTTTAGTCCCCTCAAACATAAGTAAACGAAATTGAGTTTCCCTCCAATGTTTTATATTACACGCTAGGTCACGATCTCATTCAGTTTTCCATCTACTTGCCTTTCAACTGAAGCCCTCAATCAAGGTTGTAAGGATCGAGATCCTAGGTGGGATCGTTTCAGGGGTTGGATCGGATCGGATCGTAGGATCGGATCGAGGATCGTAAGATCCTACTACATTCATAAAGCCAGACTTATATGATGAAAATGAAATTGAAATCATACAATTACACAAATAATCTATACAAAAAATTATATAATTAATCATTTTCATTGGTTGACTCTAAGTTTAAGGCAAAATAAGAACATGAATAAAGAAACATTTATAATTATAAATGTACCTGATTACTAGTGGAACTTCTGAGTTCTGACTCTACTTTACCAACTGTAAAGCCAAGATGAGTAAACATTTTTGTCCTAGCTGTCCCATCTTTTCAGAGAAATCATCCAGTTTTTTGCAGAGGAACTAATGATTTGAGCAGTAAAGTACAGACTGCAGTAAAGTGCAGACTCAGAAATCATCCAGAAATCCGGACGATTTCTGGTCCAGAAATCCGGACGATTTCTGGTCCAGAAATCCGGACGATTTCTGGTCCAGAAATCCGGACGATTTCTGGTCCAGAAATCCGGACGATTTCTGGTCCAGAAATCCGGACGATTTCTGGTCCAGAAATCCGGACGATTTCTGGTCCAGAAATCCGGACGATTTCTGGTCCAGAAATCCGGACGATTTCTGGTCCAGAAATCCGGACGATTTCTGGTCCAGAAATCCGGACGATTTCTGGTCCAGAAATCCGGACGATTTCTGGTCCAGAAATCCGGACGATTTCTGGTCCAGAAATCCGGACGATTTCTGGTCCAGAAATCCGGACGATTTCTGGTCCAGAAATCCGGACGATTTCTGGTCCAGAAATCCGGACGATTTCTGGTCCAGAAATCCGGACGATTTCTGGTCCAGAAATCCGGACGATTTCTGGTCCAGAAATCCGGACGATTTCTGGTCCAGAAATCCGGACGATTTCTGGTCCAGAAATCCGGACGATTTCTGGTCCAGAAATCCGGACGATTTCTGGTCCAGAAATCCGGACGATTTCTGGTCCAGAAATCCGGACGATTTCTGGTCCAGAAATCCGGACGATTTCTGGTCCAGAAATCCGGACGATTTCTGGTCCAGAAATCCGGACGATTTCTGGTCCAGAAATCCGGACGATTTCTGGTCCAGAAATCCGGACGATTTCTGGTCCAGAAATCCGGACGATTTCTGGTCCAGAAATCCGGACGATTTCTGGTCCAGAAATCCGGACGATTTCTGGTCCAGAAATCCGGACGATTTCTGGTCCAGAAGAAAATTTTGAGAAGAAGAAGACCCAGGCACCGTCGGGAGGAGGAGAGGAATCGCGGAAAGGCTTGGGGTTATTCTGTGCATGTGCCTGTGCGTGTTCTTTTAATAGGGACACGGGATCGCGGAATCGCGATCCTACCGATTTCGCGATCCGGCTCGCAATCCTACCTGGACGCAGCCTAAATTCGATCCTGAACACGATCCGGATCGAATTGCAAAATCTGGATCGTAGGATCGTGCAATCCTACGATCCGGATCGCGATCCTGACAACATTGCCCTCAATACATGAAGGAATAGGAAAGCACCGCTCGACGCAGAAAAAGGGGAGAAACTCTTCACACATCGAGACAGGCGATCGACGTCTACATTCGGACGAAACCCCTTCTTTCTCCCAGAGGTCCAATCATAAATCGCCTTCTTCCATATTGACAGTACAGGCGCAGCTTCCTACCGAGTTCCCGCTCCTCTGGGCCCGTCTAGTGTTTTCCAAAGGAAGGTTAGGTCTTTCCTGATTTCCCTCTCCTCTTTTAGCATTTAGAAGAAATGTTTAATCGTGTTCCTTACAGTTACTTGATGTCAACAGCGCTTTTGAAATATGAGGTTTCCATTAGTGACTGGACACATCAAGGTTGATCTCCTCCTCCACGCAGCTACGACGTTGACTCCTATTCGAAAGGCCGCAAGTCCTCCCTCTCTCGGTGAGTTCTCGTTAAACTCTTATCAAATCATTATATTTCCTTTGGGCATCGTCATGTTCTGATCTACACAACACATGCTCAATTTCAGGCAATCCCACTTGATTTAGAGGATCATTGGCAGTGTTCTCTCGCCTTTCGGTTTTGATTTAGTCAGATTAGGACAAGGTGAGAACCTCTTCCCTCATCAAGTTGAATAAATTTCCTTTCCCATATTTTAGAAAATTTATTTCCCTTAATTTCCAAGAAAAAGCCCTAGCTGCGGTAAAGATTGTAGAGAGTATTCAGGAGAGGTTTGCAATTTTACTTTCAACCTAGAGAAATCATGTCGTCACGCCGCCTATGCGGGTGTCGGATTACCGAGGTAAGAAATTTGACTTCTCTTGGCTAGATATATCACTTAATATAATTGCATTGTCTAGGCATAAGAATGTGCACGCAATTCAATTATTCAATATTTTGATGCAAGTTACTAGTTAAATTGAATTACCATAGATTACATAGTAAATCAAATGACATCTAACCTTAGGATTGCGCAATATAATCAAATAATTTATTAATATGCGACCTACAGAACAAAACAGGAATACCTATATTCTACAGCAAAAACAGACATGATAAAGAATGTAGAATACAATAAGGCGAAGAATAAAAGATTAAATTATGTAATAAGTATGAGACTAGTGGCCTCATACTCGTATGTCCAGCAGTCCATATGAGACTCGGACATGGGATCAACGATCCGCTTTTCCATACCAAGAAATATTCATATGCGAGTTTGTGTTTCACTCAAAGGACACAGCAGTTAAAGTCACATTTATGGATGAAATTATGAAACTACATTCAGTTGATTTTGAAGCATGCATAATTACTCAAATGTTCATATTTTTATATGCAACCAAATTATTAAATTATGTATTCTTAGTGTTACAGGGGGAGTAGCCTTTCTTACTTACCAGTTGGACTGACCCGTCTTCGAACATTTCTTTTCAGGGATAAGCGTTCGTGATCCTCCACTATTGTTTGTCTTTCTTTCAGTTATTCTTCATTCCAGTTGTTGTACCATTTATGAAAATAATGTATTTGAATTATCTAAAGTTTTCAATGTGTTAGACAAATGTTAAGATTTTAGTGTTTCTGATTTATGGTTCTTTTCATTTCTAGTTGGCTCTGTAAATCAAAAAATATACTTTTACACATAACTTTATACTTTACTTCCGTTGTAAATTTTCAGCTATTATTTTCATTTATTTCTTTTATGTACCAGTTTTATTATTGTTGTTTAGTTGTTTCATAAATCATAACACAAGTGCTGGTCGGGCTTAATGTTGTTTTGTTGTTAATCTAGGTGGGTGTTACAGAGGCTTGGTGTTGAGATGTCATTATAGATCCCAGATGAGAAAAGTATATGATGTCAATAGTCATAGTTGAAAATTTGGGTTGATTGGTACCCTAGAAGAGGAAAGTAAACGGCTTCAATAGTCCTAGTTGAGATTTGATTGATTACTATCTCAAATCCACGGTCATAAGAGAGTAGTTTCGGTACACAAGCTCTTTTTTGTCTCAAAAAAACAGTGACACCAAGAAAAAACTTCAATGCCCAACCAGAAGTACTACCAAAAGTGCAACCTCTCTGAGACCCAAAGTCAAAGATTACCTTTCAAAAGGTTATAGAATAAAGTAGAAAGAAGAAAATATATATATACCATCAATATATGTTTAGCTACTATAACCACAGATGCTACAGCCTAAAAAGTGTCCATTGCATCTAAAGGAATATTACAAAGACACTTTGAGAGTAGAAACAATGGTCAAAATTTAAAATTGCACTGGAAGAAAACAAATAGTATAGAAAATTACTGATTCATGAAAATAAAGAGTATAGAGCATTAATGATTCATGCACATTAAATACATGAATTTGAGATGATTTAACAAATCAAAAGCAAAATCAATATTTAAAGAATTAATTTCTCAAGATAGTATGTCAAGCTCAAACATAATAAAGATGATTCTTAGCAGAAGAGGTATGCACAACAAACCTTCTTTGACCTGCCTTTTGAAAACTTTCACCGTTGGTTTTGAGTACTTGGATAATCACATCTTGTTCTTCAAAGTATGTCAATTTCTCAGAAGACTTTTTAAATGCAACAGAATATATCCCATCAAGGAGGAAATAAACATGGAGCGAAAAATACTCCACTAAAAGTTTGGAAGCCAAATCACTGGCTTCTGCGCCATTGTGACCATCAAAAACAGCCACAATACCAACCAGAATCTCCTTGATTCCCCTTCTCCCTGAAGAATCCATATCCAACCATCCAACTAAATCAATAGTATAGAATGAAAAAATGGAAAGTTACCAACATCCAAACCTTGCAAGACACAATCAAGTAGTGTATTAAAGAAAAAAAGTGCATCACAAGAAGTTACATATATGCGTCAGATGGGCTTCCACAAACTCTTGCCGCCTAGGCACAGTAGGCAATGCCATGATACAAATGAGCTCCTTTTAATACATTAATAATTAATCATCTTATAATCTTATCTAGTTATCTCAATATGTGCATCTAGACCTTCTATATAAGGGGTGACTTGTGTATAGGTTTGGGATCTTAGCTCATTTTTTATTGTGAAATTGGTTCAGAGTGGGACGAGAATTAGCCCTCGATCAAATTTTCATGGGCGAATGTCTCCAGAAATGTTACTGTCATGGTGCATTTTCGTGCAATCCCTTATCCTTTTCTTCACTCATAACAATTGGTTGGACCTGTTAGATTCCCATGCAGTCTCTTACGAAAATTTATGCTGTTAAAAACAATTTTTAAGAACTATAAGCATTTGGAAAATAAAAGGTTAATCAAAACTAAACATTGAAACCATCAAAACAAAGGGTTTTTTGTTTCAAATTTGATCCCACATCAAGATTTAAGTGTAGTAGTTTTGTCGATCATAGGATATATTTTTAGGTCTTTCGTCTTTTCTTCAAAAATTCCATTTGAAGTAAGAAGAACAAATATGATTACTCAATTCGGCCTTAGGGCTCAAATTATAACACAATAATTGTTACAAATATTTTGAAATATCTATATACTATATTAAAAGAGGAAAACACCCTTTGTTTAAACATTCACTTTCCGATTTTACCCCTCTTTATTAAAAAAAATCAGTTTTAAAATTTTGTGTGTTTTTTTTTATTTTAAAAAACGTGCCCACATAAAGACAAAGTTCTCCGACTAGAATAAAAAATGCGTTCTCCCTGCCGCCCGCAAACCCCGTGCACACCGCAAAAATTTGCGACAAGCGGAGTATAACACTCGAAGGTTTGAGAGCGATTGGGATAATGTTGTGCGGGGCACGGGGCTCCCATGCAATAACGCAATTGAGGTACTATCACGGTTCACCGTAGGGGCGGAGCCCCGTGCCTGTCACTCGGAAATATTTGAAGTAAAAATATTAAGATTATTGATTTGGGGCTTGGAGCTCAAACTATAACATGTCAAATTTTATAACACCTCAATTATCGAATTATGTGTTGAGATGAGAAAAAATATCCTCACAAACAGAGTTGAAGCTAAATTCGGATGAATAAAATTAATTGTAAATTAAATTGTTTAAATTTTGGCCTATTAATAATATGGAAATTTTCAAATTTAATTACTAGTTAAAATATTTTTGCTCAAAAACCCAAAATATCTCACTCTGTTGCCTGAGAAAATAAAAAATGGATTGAAGATTTGTTAGATCTAACTAAGGTCTCATGCAAGTATTTCAGAGAAGCAAAAAACAATCAATCACGAATCATTATTTTTGTTTAACACATTTTTGAGTAAACAGAACCAACATCATCACACAGGGGCAACTATACTAGGAGGGGCGTGGGGACATCGGCATTGTCATTGGGCACAGGGCCGCCAACACTATGATTGGGAGCAGGGACACCTGCATTGTAAATGCGCATAAGGCATTGTAAGTGCGCACAAGGCCACCGGCATTGTAAGTGCGCATAAGGCCACCGGCATTGTGAGTGCGCATAACGCCACCGGCATTGTAAGTGCGCATAAGGCCACCGGCATTGTAAGTGCGCATAAGGCCACCGGCATTGTATGTGGGCGCAAGGCCACCGGCATTGTATGTGGGCGCAAGGCCACCGGTACTGTGAGTGGGCAAAGCGCCAGTGGAGCATGTGAGTGTATCATTACAGCAAAGCATGAGTACACATCATGGAAATAGAGCACACGTGATAGAATGAAGAAATGCAAGTGTGGGCAATCGAACGCATGGTGCGGAATAAAAGTGGCGCATAGGCCACTATTAGCGTGTGGAGACGCAAAAGGAGTAGTGTGTGCGGTGAAGATGCAAAAGTAAAGTCATCGCATGGACGCAAAACTAGGGAGCAATGTATGATATTTCTAGCATGTGACCATCATAGATGTGTTTGGATACCAAAAGTGTAAAGAAACTAATGAACTGATAGATTTTGTGCTTTCAAGACTTTCAAGGTAATGCTTCGGAACATGTATCTTGTTTAAGTCTACCGAATTGTATCTAAGCTATGATGGAATAGTTGGGCACAGATGACGTTGGTAAATTAATCAATTTTGGTTCAATATTTAGTCGGTAGGTTATAGAATTAGGCTCTTACATTTTTTGAACAAGAGCGTGGAGACAAGACTTGAGGGAAACACAGGAGGGAGGGAGGGAGAGAGAGAGAGAGTAGGAATTCCATTGAGTTCAAGTAGGGCGTAGACATAAGTTTACTAGCCAAACCATGTTTTCTTTTTACTTTTTCCATTGCAATTGTAGTCATTTTTCCCCATTAATCATCTTTCTTTGTACCTCAAGTGACATGCTTTTCATAACAATTGATATTAGAGTGGGATTTGAGATTCTAAAAAATGTGGGAGGATGGACAATGAAGTTGGGAAGTTCATGGGGAATTAGAATCCTTCATCTTAGGCGGATCGACGATTGTAGCATTATTTGTTCATTTCATTTTTCATTTCAAGTTGTATTTTTATTTATTTTGAGTCCGGCCGATCAGTCAATCATTGCCGTTTGTTGTCCCCCCGGTAGAATAGAGAGATTGTATTTTGTTGCCCTAATCCAGGCTAAGCAAACATATATATAGGATACAACACACGTGACATATCACGTATAATGAGTAGCGGGAAAAAATTTTGAAATAACGTGTATATTCAACTCTCCCCTCAAGTTGGGAATATATATCAATCATCCCCAACTTGACTGTATCATTCATGAAGTTGTCACAGCTTAACCCCTTGGTGAAGACATCGGTCAGTTGATCATGCGAATTCACAAACGGAGTACAGATATTTCCCTTGTCTAGGTTATTCTTGATGAAATGTCTGTCGACTTCAACATACTTTGTCCTATCATGTCGAATCGGATTGTGTGTAATATTGATGGCAGCATTATTGTCGCAATAGATAGTAACTGGTTTGTTCACCTAGAGACCCATATCTTGGAAAATTGTCTTCAACCACAATCTCTCACATACTCCTTATGTCATAGCCCTATACTTCACTTCGGCACTTGAGCGAGCAACAACATTTTGTTTCTTGTTCTTCCAATTGACAAGATTTTCACCCACAAATGAGCAATGCCCGGTAGTAGACTTTTTATCGTCTTGACTACCCGCCCAATCAGCATCTGCAAACACTTCAATTTCCAAAGGTTGGTTTGCAGAGAACAGAATCCCACATCTTGGAGACTTCTTGAGGTATCTCAATACCCGATATGCAGCATGTTGATGGCGAATTGTGGGAGCATGCATGAACCTACTTAGGACACTCATGGCATACGTAATATCAGGACAAGTATGAGATAAGTATATGAGTCTCCCCACCAATCGTTAGTACCTTGAAACATCAACTTACTCTCGACTAGTATCAGCATCAATCTTGTGATTAGTCTCAATAGGTGTATCCACGGGAGCACACCCAAGCATATCAGTTTCCTTCAGAAGATCAAGGGTATACTTTCTCTGAGAAATGAAGATCCCCCGACGAGACCTCACAACTTCAATTCCCAAGAAGTATTTCAACTTCCCCGAATCTTTGACTTCAAATTCTTTACCTAATTGTTCTTTTAAGTGCATGATCTCATCTAGGTCATCTCCTGTAATGATAATGTCGTCCACGTATACAATAAGTATTGATATTTGAGCTCCTCTCCTCTTCATAAAGAGAGTATGATCGGCATGTCGTTGAGTATAGCCTAGTTGAAGCGTGATTTTATTAAACCGCCCAAACCAAGCTCTAGGGGACTGTTTTAGGTCATATAGGGATTTCTGCAGACGACAGACCTTTCCATTAGATCCTAATTTGGTAAAATCGGGAAGGATAGTCATGTAGACTTCTTCCATATCACTATGCAAAAAACGCATTTTTGACATCAAGTTGTTGTAACTTCGACCCAAGGCAAGCAGCACAAGAAGGATCACACGAACAAAATTCATCTTTGTCACGGGGGCAAAGGTTTCTTGGTAGTTAATTCTTTGGGTTTAGGTATACCCATGAGCGACCAAGTGTGCTTTATGTCGCTCCACCACCCCATCTTGATTCTGCTTAGAGAAAATCTAGCGTGATCCAACTGTTCACTTCGCAGGGGGGAGACCTGCAAGGCGTCATGTTCCATTTTTTTCTAAGGCACGCATCTCTTCTTTCATAGCTTGTTTCCACTCAGGTATCTGAACAGCTTCCTGTCAGGTCTTAGGAATCACAATAGAGGAAAAGATATGAGATAAAAGCTCTATGAGCCTAAGAGAGGTGATGGTAAGAGATGTAATTGGCAATGGGGTGTTTGGTGCCACCAGTATTACCTTTGAGACAAGCGAGGGGAACATGGAGGTCATCATCTGAATTTGGAGCAGAGATAGGCACCGGCACAGGTGGAACATCCACGGACGGTACTTGCTCAGCGATCTGAGATCTGCGAGAGTATGTACATAATATAGGAGGAATAGACGTGGGAGGAACAGAAGTAGTACTGGGTGAACTGGGAGCAGGAGAAGGGAGAATATGAGGAGAAGCAACAATCGAGAGAGGAGAGTCGATGGTCCTGTCACTGCTACTATCTGTCTCCCTCTGACGAGGACCAAAATACGACTCCCCCTCACGAAAGATAACATCAACAGAGCAGTAATAGCGACGTATAGGAGGGTGATAACACATATACCCTTTGATGGTAGGAGAGTAGCCCACGAGAACACATCTGAGGGAGCGAGCATCCAGTTTATCGCGATGCGGGGAATGAACATGAACAAAGCAAACTAAACCAAAAATGCAAGGAGCGATGTGAGAGGTGTGGACAATGTGTTTTTTTGTTAATCGGGAGAGGGCGTATCATAGGAAAGGGAGCGTGAAGGTAGACGATTAATGAGATGAGCGGCAGTCAAAACCTCATCACCCCAATAAGCCCTGGGAAAGTTCATGGCAAATAATAAACACCGAGCAACCTCCAGTAAGTGACTATTTTTTCATTCGGCGGCACCATTTTGAGCAGAAGTGTGGCACATGTGGTTTGGTGAACAATGTCATGTTCGGCAAGATAGGCACCAAACGCGCCCCGATCATCATACTCCCCACCGTTATCACTATGAAGCACAAAAACTGTGTCGTTGAATTGTGTCACAACCATTTGATGAAATGATCGAAAACAAGTACGTCACTCTTCCTTATTAACAAATACATCCAAGTAGTACAAGAATGACAATCAATAAATGTAATAAATCATTTATAACTAGATAAAGATAACACGGGAGAGAGACCCCAAACATCAGGATGTATTACATCAAAAAGACAGGAACTAGGAAAAGAAACATGACTGAGACTATGACGAGCATGTTTTGAGAGTTCGCGGGTGTCACAATTAAACGATTTAATTAAACAACTGAGGCAGGAAACAGTTTGGTAAGACATAATGCAAAAGGGTGGCCAAGATGCAGATGTCAGCGTCGAATATCATGTAAAGTCGGAGCACTTGTGGAGGAGAGAGCATTGGTAGACACTGACTGGTTCAGCAAGTACAGCCTGTCAACGTTCCTACCACTGTCAAACATCTGCTTCGTATCCAGATCCTGAAACACAAAAACATCAGGAAAAAAAGGTTACGGAGCAATTTAAAGAAGCAGTTAAGTGGTTAATGGAGAGAAGATTGCGAGAAAACGGAGGGACATGCAACACCGAAGAAAGAGATAAATCGAGATAACAGGCAATGGTTCCTTTGCTAGCAATAGAAGAAAGGGAACCATCGACAACAATAACCTTATCACGACCAGAGAGATGAGTATAGGAGGTAAAACCTGAGGCAGAGCCATTCATGTGATCTGTCGCACCTGAGTCAATGATCCAGTCGGAAGAGGATGAAGACACCGCATGAGCCTGGAGATACCTAAAGTCGCAAACGCGACAGTGACATCAGTCGATGTAGTGTCAGAATAAGAACGCAACATACGGCGAAAGGCCTCTAACTCCATAGCAGAAAGGCCTCCATAGTTGTCCTCATAAACCTCAGTCGAATGCACAGAATACGGTGTGTGGGCACTAGCCTGACAACCACCACCACGGTGACCGCCTCTCCCACGAGCACGAGAACCACAGCCAGAGGGATCAAGATGTGGGTGTAGACGAAAACAGACGTCCTTAGTATGCCCTTTCTTCCCACAGTGGTTGCATTAAGGTGGACGTCTGCGAGCAATCCCAGCAAGAGCAGAGTGGTCGATAGAGGAACCAAAAGAGCGGCGATGATTCTCATCACTGAGGAGCATACTGAATGCTTCCCTAAAGGAGGGGAGAGGCTCGCGGAGGAGGACATGCAGGCGAACCGCATCAATCTCCATATTGTGCCCCATAAGAAAGACGTGAACCTGAAAGCGATCTTTATCCTTCTGAAGAGCTTGCGCATCAGTAGTGCAAGTAGCGGTAAAGGCGTTGAAGTAATCCAGCTCCTGATACATTCGTTCGAACTCAGAGTAGTAGGCAGAGACGGACATGGTTCCCTGCTTCAGCTCCAAAACACGGCGAGTGAGCTCATAAATTTGAGTCGAACTGCCTGCCTGGGAGTAGAGGTCACGGGCCCTTTTCTAAATTTCATGGGCAGAATCCAAAAGCATGTAGCTATGATACACCTGAGGGGACATAGAGTGAAGTAATCACGAGACAACCAAGGAATTGTTCGCATCCCATTTTCGTCGTGAGGGATCGGTACGTGGTGGCTCAATAGTGGTACCATCAATATGTCCATATAACTAGTGAATGTGAATAGCATGTTGTCTCGCCCTGCACCATTCAAGGTAATTTGTGTCATCCAAGACAACAGTAGTGATCTTTAAAGAGCCAGATTGGTCGTGGCTTCGAGGAGGATCTACAGAGCGACCATGGAGGGCACCCGTGTTGGGAGACGATGAGATTTCGGAGGAGTCACCCATCGCTGACCGTCTGAAGGAAATTAGCAAGACGAAGAATTCAAAAATGGAAGAAACCACATCCTACGAGTGTCCCTTAGATCGCGTCGCCGGAAAGGACACCGTCGGATGTGACCACAATGTCTCTGGCAGCTCCTATGGAGGACAAAACGGGCGGAGACAAGGAGCCGCTTGGAAAAACGGGTGGAGAAGGGCGCTGAAGCTGCGAAGTCCGCTGGAGAAGGAATGAGCGACACCGCGGGATGCCCGGCGCTGGAGGCGGCGCGGGAGGAGTGGGCGAAGAGGAGCGGCGGAATCCCTAGGCGCGGGCGACGCTGAAGGAACGCACTGGAAGGCCTAGGTGCGGTCGATGCGGACGCCGAGCGCGCTGGAGGAGCGGCGGAAGCCCTAGGCGCGTACGTTAGGACGAACATCGAACGCGGGAGGAGACGCGGACGCCGGACCTGCGAGAGCACGGTGGAGACGGACGTGTATCGTATGTTGCCTCTGATACCAAGTAGAATAAACAGAAATAGTATTCTGTTGCTCTAATCCGGGCCAAACAAACATATATATAGGATACAACACACGTGACATATCACGTGTAATGAGTAGCGGAAAAAAAATTGAAATAACACGTATACTCAACTCCCCCTGAAGTCTATTCGAGCATAGAAGCCATCCTTTAGTCATTTTGGTGTTGAAACTGAGTCCCGGGTATGAAGCTTTGGATCCCCACCACCACCTTGTTGTCCACCACCACTTCCCCCCCCCTCATTCCTCCACCAAATTTTTGGTCACCACCTTCATCCTCCACAAAACAGCCGCCCACTCTCCCGACTCTTCCCATCATTCCCCACTGCCATTACCCCTATTGGGGGGTTTTACATACAGCACCCTTATATCTCCATTACAGCAACCACTCCTTGGCTGGTCCTTAACCACCCTTTCCATCCCCTAGGGGCCTTCACCCCCCCCCCCCCCCCAAGAACAACCACTTCTCCCTCCTTGTCATGAAACCACCTCCCTAACTCCCTCTCCACTGTACAAACTCCCCAGAAACAGGCTCATTATCCCCTCTATTCCAACTCCAACGATCACCGGAGAACGTATCTGACCACCTCCGGTGACCTATCGCCGCTTTTCATTCATTTTCCCATCATTTTACATTTTCCCGTCATTTTATATTTTGCGGAGACCACCGCCTCCGGCAATCATTCACCTCCACCAGCCGGCAGCCACCCCCCACCACTCATTAACCGCCTCCCCACTACCTCATAACCACTGGAGGACCAACATGGAGACACACCCGGGCACATGCCCGAGTGTGTTTTTGACAAAAAAAACGTCATGCAGACCTGGACTCTTGGTTGAAAGATAAAGTTACACTCTTTTCAGCTACCTGAAAATGAAAATCCATCCCATGGCTCTGCCGCGTCAAGTGTTCGTCCGTCCGCATGAATCTCCATGTCGCCCACATCCCCTTCCACAAGATGCTTCGCTACTCTGTAACTCTGTCCGCCTGGGTTTCAATACATATGCCCTAGGTTTCAACTTCCAGCATAAAAGCAAATGCGGCATGCTTCCAGTTCAAGTCCTCCGTTCAGCGGCCCAGTTTTCCATTGGCCATGGACGACGCAACGTCATCCATCAACGAAGCAGCTCTAGACATCAAGTATGCTCCCCATGGTTGTCGGTCATGCCGCCTCGTCTTCCACGTTAAAGCTCCATTCCAAGTGGCGGCTTTTGATCATAAGGTTTTCTGCATTAATTTATTTCTTTTTTTCCTTTTAATTTCTATAATTTTAATTCTTCCTGAGTAATTGTGATGTCATGATGCCTTACAATAGCTGAATTTGTTTTCAATTATTTATGTCGTGTTACAATTTGGTTAGAAAACAAGTGTAGAAATAGATGGATTGATGAATTAAAAGGTACAGTACTCATATGAAGTTTTATGGCGTCAAACAGAGTAGTCGGGCCAACAATACCACGGCCCATAATAACAATAGGCACTTAGCTTGTTTCTTCTTGATGTTTTTGTAACTCATTTTAAGCTTGTATTATTTTAATTTATTATATTTAATTTTTATTAAACAAGTCTGGGCTGACTTGTAATGCTAGTTCCACCACTGCTCATAAGTCATAACCACCCACTACTCCACCTCCTAAACTAAAGGAACCGTTTCCTAAATTATAACCCACTCACCTTGAGAGCCAGCCCCCTCCACTTTTCCCTCCTATATTCCAGCCCACTCCCCGACCTTAACCGGCCCCCTCATTCCCACACTTCCAAACCTCACATAGAACCACAGCACCCCTCAATCCAGTAACCATTAACTCCATCTCCCCTTCATACCCATCCCCCTCCCCTTCCCGATCCAGAATTCCCCCAACCAGCCACTTCTCCTGTCATTTCCCACCTCCCCTTACCAATTGTTATTGTCCAGACATCCCAGCAACCTTGCCAAAGCATCCCACGCCTCTCCCTCAACCACCAACCTCCTGAAATCCTGCTGCCAAACACCCAAAACATCCCCTGCATAGTCTCGGATTTGTTGTCTGGGTCCCTAGACAGTCATTTACTGTTGTTGTTTGCTGATTTCTGCCTCCTTGGTCTTGTTCCCGGCATTACAAATTCGTTCCAGCAATCGTCTTCGCTGTCCAGCAGTTGGGCCTACACATTAAGATCTGAAATCAGCCCCGGATTGTGCCCTCGCCTTCCCGACAGCGCTCCAAACATCTCCAGACCTCTCCTTTCGAAATTTTTTCAAGTTCAAGATGCATTTGTAATTTCTCTAGCATTGGATCCCGTGTTTTTCTTCGAATTTAAGAGATATTGGTTTATAAGTTTTGTTTTCAATTGTTTAAATATTTGTAATCTCTCATTCTAAAAGTTACTTGATTTTCTAGCACTCTTGCACTTATACGACTTCTCGTGTCTCCTTATTTGGGAGCTTTTAACTACTGTGGCATAAATCTATTTTGATTTATATAATTAATTATTATTGCAAGCTAAATTTGTCGGATATGTATGGTTGCTTGTAGGAGTTTCCCATTTATCTATTCTGTCATATAAGACCGTCCTGCGTCAGATTAAGGTATCAGAGCTAGGCTTCGATCCTAGGACCCTTGGGATATGGGCCCGAAGAACTTTTCATCTAGGAGGACGGGTGTTTGATCCCGACCTCAACAACCTACCGGGGTTGTGGCCGGCCCGAAGAGCTGGTTGGGGTGTACGGGTTGCAGCCTTGATAATGGCAGTAGGGCTAGGCGAATTGGGCAGACAGCATGCCTGTCCTGCATCATAAAAAGTGTGTTTTTATGATGCAAGACTGGCGTTGCACCTGCTTGTCACTCTGGAGTCCCACAAGGGGCCCACACTGGCATCTCACCAAAGCGGCATTATCATGGTTGCAACCTATACACCCTAACTCATCTCCAGCACTGGCCATAATGCGGTAGGCTATTGAGGTTGGGTGTTCGATCCACGACCTCAACAACCTACCTCACTGAGGTTGGTGCAGAAGAAGGGTTGTGGTGTATGGGTTGTAGCCCTGATAAAGCCGCCCTGTTGAGATGTCAGGGTGGGCCCCCTTGTGGGACTCCAGGATGGTGAACAAGTGTGACGTCTGACCTGCATCAGAAGGTGAAATTTGAGAATTTCAATGGCACGCACTTTGGGTAGGGTGTATTTAGGGTTCAAATATTGCAATTAGTGTTAATATCTGGATTACTGGAAAAGTAAAGTTCGAGTAGGGCATATTTAGGGTTCCAATATTTAAATTAGTGCTAATATCTGGATTAGTGAAAAATAGTTGTAGACATAAGTTTACTCGTCAAACCATGTTTTCCTTTTACTTTTTTCCATAGTTATTGCAGTCATTTTTCCTCATTAATCATCTTTCTTTGTAGCTTAAGCGACATGCTTTTCTATAACAATTCGTATTAGAGTGGGCTTTGCGATTCTAAAAAAAGTGGGATGATGGACAATGATGACGGGAAGGTGAAAATTGAGAGTTTCAATGGCACTATTTTGGGTACTGAAGAATGCTGATCGAGGAGTGTGTTGGAACACCCTATTACTAATTTGGGTCAGGATCACTATGTCTCTAGGAATTTATGCTTTGACCTTCTGTATAGATAATAGGTCAATTAGAATTGAGTCTAAGGGATCAGGAGTCTAGGTTTGGTAGCTGCTCTGAAGACCCAAGTTTTTCTGGAGACTAAGTCCAAATCGTCGAGCTCAGCACGACGTTTCGTCGAACTCCGGTCGACGATCGTCTAGCTCAACTTTGGCAGATCGTCGAGCTTCATTCGACGATCGCTGAGCTCAAGCCTCATAAATATCGTCGAGCTCTGGTCGACGATCGCTGAGCTCAACTTCTCAATATCGTCGAGCTCCATTCGACGATCGCTGAGCTCAGGTCGACGATTTTGGCTCTGCACTGGATTCTTATCTCTGAGCTCAGTTCGACGATCTTTGAGCTCAGATCGACGATTTCTTTGCTGATTGGACTTTTCATTTTCGCTGAGCTCAGCTCGACGATAGCAGAGCTCAGTTCGACGATTTCAGTTGACCTTCAGAATTCTAATTCAAAATCAGATAGAAGTTATTCTGCATTTAAGACAGAAGATCTGCCAGCCGTTTTCATTTACTTCTGGAGCAAGTTTCAAGGGATTTTCTAAGGAACAAATCAGTGGACTTTCCTTCAGAACATATTATACAATTAAGGCTGTAATTAATTCAGACCAACGGCTATCTTTGACAGAGCAATTTTCCTATTGAGATTCAGAGAATAAAAGACAGAATATTTTTGAATCAAAAGAGAAGACAGACAAGAACAAGAGAATAGAGAAAGACAAGTAGAGGACACCTCTCTATACACAGAGACTCTCTCAATCTTCTGTCAACAAGAATTCAGAAGAACACTCATCAAAAAGAGATCAAGCTTTCAAACATTCTTCAGATCTCTTCAGCTCTCAAGTGTTCAAGGTCAACATCATCTCAAGACTCCAGACACTCAACATTTCAGCTTGCTGAAATCATCTTCTGCTGGAGATCTATTTTTGAAGGCCTATCACCCTCAGCAAAGCTCATCTTCCTGAAGACTTCAAGGACTCAGGGGGAGCTTTGAAATCAATCCACATAGTCTTCTCAGTTGCTTGAGAAAGAGAAGACTGCCATAACTCTCTCACCCCCAATCTGTAAAGGGTTTTTCAAACTCCCGTCAAAAGTTTGAATCTGGTTTTTGAGCACCTTGTCAAAAGCTCATTGGTGGCAAGACACCTGATCAAAAAATCTGTTTTGGTTTTTGAGCACCTTATCAAAAGCTCATTGGTGCCCAGGACACCTGATCAACTCATCCTGCAGTGGATTCCTACCTAGGGTGGTAGAAGAGTGGATGTACCCAAGTTGGGGAACCACTATATTTCCTTGTGTCATCTGGTTCTGCATGTCTTCTTTTTGTTTCTGGCCTAGATTTTCTTGTGCTTAATATCTGCATAGCTTAATTTTATTTCTGCTTCCCTGCTTACACTCATTACAACAATTGTTGTAAAGCTTTGCAAAAAAGGTTTCTTTGTGTTTTCAAAAAGTAAGCACCATATACTCTATTCACCTCCCCCCCCCCCCTTTAGAGTATATCAGATCTAGTTTCCCCTTTCAATTGGTATCAGAGGGAGGTTGGTTAAGCATACCATCTCTGTTTGGTTGTACAGGCTAACACCTGAACCCCAAAGATCCCAAACTAGATCCTTCTTTTGTTTTCTTTTTATATTAGATTTAGCTTGCACAAATCATGGCCCAGAACAAGGATTATGCTAGCACCAGACCTCCAGTGTGCAATCTATCAAAGTTTGCACTTTGGAAGGCAAGAATTAAACTCTACATGAATTCAATTGACGAAGATATTTTTAATTCTGTTTTGACAGTGTGCCCAAGACCTCCAGAGAGCACAAGCACAAATGCTGTTCCACCTCCATCAGGAACAGATGCTGACATTAAAAGATGGAAAGTAGCTGATGCCAAGGCAATGAACATTCTAGCTCAGACAATGTCAGATGACATTTTTCAGAAGGTAGCTGAATGTAATTCAGCCAAGGAGATCTGGGACAAGCTTTCAGAAATTGTCTCTGGCTCAGCTGATGAGAGAAAGGACAGAAGATCTCATCTCATCTCCCAATATGAGAACTTTAAGAAGGGAGAAACTGAGTCAGTGGGAGACATGTACAATAGATTGAGTCTAATTGTCAGTGAACTGAGGACATTAGATAAAGAAATCTCACTGACAGAACTCAATGACAAGATCCTAATGTGCTTCCCCAGCACTTGGGATTCAAGAATCTGGCCAATTAAAGATGCCAGAAGCCTAAATGAGATTACCACTGAAGCCTTGTTGGGTAAGCTCAAATCTTATGAGCTACTCATCAAGAACAGAGAAGAAGAACAAAAGGCTGCTTCTCCAGCCACAAGAAAGGAGAAGACTATTGCATTCAAGGCAGCTGAGGATCTGCCTGAAGAAAAGGCCACAAGCAATGATGAACTTCTCAGCCTATTGGCCAAAAGATTCTATAAGATGGCCAGAAAGGATTTCAGAAGAAGATCACACAAGGATCAGGACAAGCCAAGGTATGACAAGTCCTTTGGCAATAACAAAGAAATTATTTGCTTTGGTTGCAGGAAACCAGGGCATATGGTTCCTGACTGTCCAGAAAACAAGAACAAGGACAGGAGGGACAGAAAAGAAAGAAGAAAGGAGAAGGACTCCAAAAGGCATGGAAATAACAAACCTTCCACCAGCAAAAGTAAGCACACAAGGAAAGGATTTGTTGCTGAATCCTGGAGTGAGACTGAAGAGGAGTCACAGGCCTCTTCCAGCTCAAGTGATGATGAGGATGATGCAGAGGAAAAAGAATTCTGCATGATGGCAATCAATGCCTCTCAACACAACTCAGAAGAAGAGGAGTCAGAGTCAGACTCAGAAACTCAACCTGAAGAAGATCAGGTAATCAACTCTTTTGATTTCACTTCAGAAGATTTTAAACTTGAATTTAAAGCACTATGTTTAGACCTGCTAAAGTCTGAGAAAGAGATCATCTCTCTCAGAAATCAATTGTCTGAACACAATGCTTTAAAATCAGAAAACCTCAAGCTCTCTCAGGAGTTAGAGAACCATAGGGAACAGATAGCTTCACTGAAGAGTGAACTCTCTGAGGCCAAGAAGCTTGAAGAATCTCTCAATGGGAGAAGCATCAAGCTGATGGACATCACAAGCACAGTGAACTCAAGATTCAACAGTACACTGGGCTTGGGTGCCTCATCCAGCCAACCTATTGTTCTAACAACCCCTATCAAGTTCATTTCTGACAAGGGAAAGGGAGTTGTAGAGGTTGCCAGGAAGAATTCTGATCTGCCCCAGAAAACTAAAGTCCAGCACAAATCGTCGAACGGAGATCGACGATCGCCGAATGAAGATCGACGATCGCCGAACGCAGCTCGACGATCTCAGGACAAATCGTCGAACGCTGATCGACGATCTAAGCCACGACCGTCGAACGCTGCTCGACGATCCCATATACCTGACCTCAGCCATAGTCGACCGTCGAACGGAGCTCGACGATCTGACCCAAGATCGTCGAACTCAGCTCCAAGATCGTCGAACAGAGGTCAGAGCAGTGGAAAAATTTTCAAGGGCAAGTCAAAATTGAATCCTGAGGGTTCTTCATCCCAAACATTTAACCCTTATACTGAATGGATTTTACCTCCAAGGAGATATCATCCTGAAGGATATAAGAGTCAGCCAGGGATGTCTTTCATTTCTGAATTTAAAGGTTATCAACCTAGGCCCAAGGTAAACTGGGTCAAAAACAAGTGAATTGCTTTATGTGCAGGTGAAGACCTATCCAACATCTAACCAGCAATGGTATTTGGATAGTGGGTGCTCTAAGCACATGACAGGGAACAAGGACAACCTCAATTCCTTTAAAGCCAAGCTTGGACCCAAAGTCATCTTTGGTGACTCCAATTTTGGGCAAACTAAAGGATATGGAGCAGTCCAGATTGGTTCTGTAACCTTCAAGAAGGTAGCATATGTGGAAGGACTGAAGCACAACCTAATCAGCATCAGTCAGCTATGTGATGAAGGCTACCAGGTGACCTTCAGCAAAACTCTATGCAAGATCAAGTCAGAGGACAACACCACTGTGTTGACAGGTAAAAGGAAAGGTAACATCTACCTTGTAGATTTTCTTTCAACTTCTATAGATATCTGCTTATTCAATTCAGTTTATAGACCAAATGTTTTATGGCATAAGAGACTAGGACACCTAAACCTTAGCACTATTGCTAGGCTCTCCAAGGACAATCTTGTTAGAGGACTACCTTCTGGCCCCTACAAGAAGGAAGGACTCTGCAAGGCTTGTCAATTAGGCAAGCAAACTAAAAACAGTTTTAAGTCACTTAATAAGAGTGATTCACCTAGGATATTGTATCTGTTACACATGGATCTATTTGGACCCATCACAGTACAAAGCCTAGGAGGGAAATCCTACACTTTGGTGATTGTAGATGACTTCTCTAGATTCACTTGGGTGTTCTTTCTAAGGAAGAAGTCTGATAACTTTAAGTGTCTGACAGAGTTTCTCAAATGTGTAAAGATTGAGTTCAATACTCACATTGCCCTGATCAGAAGTGACCATGGGACAGAGTTTGATTCTCTTCTTATGCAAGAGTTCTGTCAGAGTGAAGGGATCAAGCATACTTTTTCAGCTCCTAAAACTCCTCAACAAAATGGGGTAGCTGAAAGGAAAAATAGAACCCTTATTGAATCTGCCACTACATTGTTGTCAGATGCTCATCTACCTCTATCCTTTTGGGCAGAGGCAGTGAACACCTCCAACTATGTGCTGAACAGAAGCCTGATACATAAACTGAAGGGAAAGACTCCCTATGAATTACTCAAAGGGAAGAAACCTAAAGTTGACTATTTCAAAATTTTTGGTTGCATTTGTTATATTCACAATAATGATAAGAAACATCTAGCAAAATTTCAAGCCAAAGCTGATGAAGGAGTGTTTCTGGGATACTCCATGATCAGCAAGGCCTATAGGGTTTATAATAAATCATCATTAAAAATTGAGGAATCTGTTCATGTTTCTTTTGATGAAACTAACATGTCTTTCAAGGAGAAGATTTCTTCTACCATAGAACCTGTGCAGGAACACTCTCTAGTTGAGGATATGAACAAGCTACAGGTTGCTCAAGAACATGAAAGCAGTGAAGATGAAAGCAATGCTCAACATATTGAAGCACAACCTGAAGAGTCAGTTGTTGTACCACAAGAGGAAACAACAACACAGGTTGGTGAACAATCAACACCCCCTGTTGATTTAGTAACATCAAGAGACCATCCAATTACCCAAATAATTGGAGAAATCTCAGCTGGTGTGCAAACCAGAAATCAGGTCAACCAAAACTTGTTGCACACCTGCTTCCTTTCTCAAATTGAACCTAAGTCCATTCAAGATGCAGAGCAAGATCCACACTGGATCATTGTCATGCAAGAAGAGCTGCATCAATTTGAGAGGAACAAAGTATGGGAACTAGTGCCAAAGCCTAAGGATCATTCCATTGTTGGAACAAAATGGGTATTCAGAAACAAACTGGATGATCAAGGAGTAATAATAAGGAACAAGGCAAGGCTAGTTGCCCAAGGATATTCTCAAGAAGAAGGAATTGACTACGACCAGACCTTTGCACCTGTTGCAAGACTAGAAGCCATCAGGATATTCTTAGCTTATGCAGCTCACAAAGGCTTCAAGGTTTATCAGATGGATGTCAAGAGTGCCTTCTTAAATGGAGACATCAAAGAGGAAGTCTATGTCAGACAACCTCCAGGTTTTATCTCTCCAACTCATCCTGATTTTGTTTTTAGATTAAATAAAGCATTATATGGTCTCAAGCAAGCTCCTAGAGCATGGTATGAGACCATAGCATGCTTTCTCCTGAAAAATGGTTTTATAAGGGGTAGAGTAGACCAAACTCTTTTCATTAGAACTCATAAGTCTCATACCCTACTAGTACAAATTTATGTAGACGATATCATTTTTGGTTCTACTGACTCAAAACTATGCAGAAGGTTTTCTAACCTAATGCATTCTAAATTTGAGATGAGTAGCATGGGTGAGCTATCCTTCTTCCTAGGATTGCAAGTCAAACAACATGCTGAAGGGCATCTTTATTTCTCAAACCAAATATGCTAATGAGCTGGTTAAGAAATATGGGATGTCTGAGGCATCTTGTATGAAAACACCCATGCCTACCAATGCTGTATTGGATGCTGATGAACATGGGAAACCTGTTGATCAGACATCATATAGGGCAATGATTGGCTCTTTACTGTATCTTACAGCTAGTAGACCAGATATAATGTTTGATACATGTATATGTGCCAGATTCCAAGTTAGCCCTAGAGAGTCACACCTCACATTAGTAAAGAGGATTCTCAGGTATGTTAAAAGTTGTCCAAATCTAGGACTCTGGTATCCAAAAGATTCAGCATTTGAGTTAACTGGATTCTCTGATGCTGATTATGCTGGATGCAGAATTGACAGGAAAAGCACCAGTGGAACTTGTCAGTTCCTTGGTGATAGACTTGTCTCCTGGTTTTGCAAGAAACAAACATCTGTGTCAACTTCAACTGCTGAAGCTGAATATATGGCTGCAGGCAGTTGTTGTTCACAAATATTGTGGATTCAAAATCAACTCCTAGACTATGGTTACAACTTAGAGAAGTCAAAAATATTTTGTGACAATACAAGTGCTATCTCCATAGCTCAAAATCCAGTCCTCCATAGTAGGACAAAACATATAGAGATTAGGCATCATTTCTTAAGGGATAATGTTGAAAAGAATAAAATTGAACTGCAATATATCCCAACTGATTTACAAAGGGGAGATATTTTCACCAAACCTTTGGATGAAAAGAAACATACCTTCTTCCTAAATCAGTTAGGAATGTTAGATGGAGGAAGTCTTAAATAAAACCCAAGATTTTGAAAGCTAAAACTGACCAAGACTAGGCAAAATTTCTGTTTTCCTTAGAGTCTAGAATTCTCTGATCTCTGAACTGCGCTCGACGATTTCCCCAAAGATCGTCGAACGGAGTTCGACGATTTCCTGAATCGTCGAACTGAGTTCAGCGCTCCTTTGATAGTATAGATTCTCTCTTCTGGTCAACGATCGTCGAACGGCGCTCGACGATTTTGTTTCCTGAACGATCGTCGAACGGAGCTCGACGCCTTTCCAGATCGTCGAACGGAGATCGACGATTTTGGAGTCTCTTCAGATTCCTTTAGAAGCCTCGATCGTCGAACTGAGTTCAACGATCTTTCCTTTTCTGCGTCGAACCCTAATATAAAACTCTTTTTTCGTCGTCGTTCTCTCTTGCGCTTTCAATTTCTCTGCAAACTTTTCTTCCCTCCAAGCAGTTCTACACTTGGTCGTTTTGTCTGTTGATTTTTTTGCAGGTACCATGGCCGTTTCTGTTGCTGTGCTCGCTGCCATGAAATTTGATGCCGGCTTTGACATCGATTTCGATTCCTTCAACACAACAGATCAAATCTTCCAAGATATTCTCACCTTATTCAAAGATCAGCAATTAACTGCCTTGATGTCAACCAGACTCAAACTTGCCTCAGATGAGATTAAAGAATGGGTTTACACTGCCCACAACCTTGACACAAACACCATAGTTGGCTCCATTGGTGGCACCCAGGTACCTCTGACTCCAGCAGTATTGACAGAAGTTTTTGGCTTCAGGAATGGTGAAGACTCTGCTGACCTTTCTGGAGAAGAGTTTGCTGATGTTCTTGCCAGGATGGGTCATCCTGAGGGGAACCCTAGCAAACTGTTTAAGAGAAACCTGTCTGTGGAATACAGGTTTTTGGCTGATGTAGTAGGCAAGGTCCTTTTGGCCAAGCATTCTGCTCATGATACAATCTCCAGATATCAGCTCTGCCTTATGGGAGCTCTGGTAGATAGCAAAAGCCTGAACTGGGGAGAAGTATTCTTTGATTTGTTGAAGAAAAAGATCAACAAAACTTTTGTGAATTATGGAAGAATTCTGGGAATCTTCCTCCAGGCTAAGTGCCCTGCCCTGCTAGTCTCCTCTGGAGTGCACATCAATGCCTCCAAGAGACTCACCTGTGCCCTTTTTGGGAAATGGGACAGGCAAATCTCCAAGCCCAGCAGGCCCTCCTCTTCTGGCCCTTCAAGTACCAGGACTCTAAGAGTCACTCCACCCCAGGCCTCTGCCCCTGCAGAGGACCTGCCTGCTAGTGTTGCTGCTTCTCCTCCTCCAAGCTCAACCCTACCTCCAGCTCCATCCACTTCTCCAGCCACCTCCACAATTACCATCTCCAGCCCATCTCCAACTTCTATTCCATCTCCAGCCACAATTTCCTCTCCACCAGCAGACCACTTCCTTCCCTTATTCTCTTATCCCCTCCAAATGTCCCCTCATCCCCATCCATTCCATCCTTCACTCTCTTGGATGAATCCTACATGGATGATTCCCCCTCTTCTCCTCCAGATTTGCCATCCTCCTCCACATCTTTCCAAGGACCTTCTCCACCAGATTCTTGATCAACCCACCTTCACTCCCTCCATTTCCATCCCTCTATCCTCCATATCTACCATACCCTCTCCTGAGCCCTCCCTTCCACCCTTTAGCCCTCCTCCTCCAGCTCCCTCAGCCATCCCTGTACCCTCTACCTCTGCTCCCCTTGAGCATGTAGATCTCCCAGCCCTTGCTGATCAGTTGTATGAGCTCCTTGCACCTAGGCTCTCCCTTCTCATGGAGGCCTCCTTAGCTCCTCTGCAACAATCAGTGGCAGCTCTCTCTGCCAGGCTGTCCTCCTTCCTTACCCCTATAGCAGCACCCCCAGCAGTGTGCCTTGATGCACAGGTTTCTGCATCCAGGCAGGGGGAGATGCCCTATGAAGCCAGCTTCCATGCTGCTGTTGCTGCTGCTGCTCCTCCTGCTGTTGTCTCTCATGCTGCTGCTTCTGCTTCTGCTACTGCTGCCATTCCAGTACTTGCAATAGACCTAAGGTCTTTGCTGTCTACTTTTGATACTGCTTACTTCAGCTGCCTTCCAGAAGTCTATGCTGTCCAGCCCCCAGAGGTTCCTGCTGCCCAGTCAGAAGATTTGTCCAGGGCTCTAGTGCCCTTCTCCTGCTGTGACCCCAGAATCATCTCTGATTTTATTCAGTCAGTGACTGCTGCTTATGATGATGCTGCTGCTGCTGCTGCTGAAGACAATGCTGTGTCTACCTCTGGAATTGCTGTTGCTACTGAGGAAGAAATTGTTTCAATTGCTGCTGTTGAGTCCATTTCACAGGATGTTTTGATGACAGAGGCTATTGATGTTGAGCCTGCTGTAGATGTTGTTATTGTTGTCTCTGAACCTGCTGCTGCCAAAATTCCTGAAGTAATCTCTGTTGTAACATCTGCTGCTCCTGTATTTGTTGTAACATCTGCTGCTTCTGTATCTGTTACATCTGCTGTTTCTGTTGCCCCATCAGCTGCTGTGAAACTGAAAGAGGATTTGATGAAAAAGCTTGATGCTTTATATGATGCACAAAGTTCTGAATCTGAGGATTATAATACTGCTTCTGATGACTCATCTGCCACAATTGCAAGGAAAAGAAAGGCAAGAAGTAAGGCCTTGAAGAGAGTTCCTCCTGCCAAAGTCAGAGATGATAATGATGTTCCATATTATATTCTGCACAATTGCCCAATCTCTGAGCATTGGATGCAATTCTCCGGGAACCAGTTAAAGGCAATGAAGAAGAAGAGGAAGTTTGATAAAGATTCTTCTCAGTCCAAGCACCCTCATCCTCCTCCACCACCTCCACCTGATGCAGGTGCAGGTGGCAGCTCTGCAAGATCAGGCCCTGCTAGAAGCCAGGCTCCCTACCAGCCTCATGCAAGAACATATCAAAGGGAAAGTCAATCTAGGGGGTCCTACTCTAGAAGGGGAGGATATAGGGGAAATCAAAGAGAAACTCAGGTTTACTCCAAAGGACACTCCAGGCAGCATCCTTATTCCAGGGGTGGACATGTCTCTTCTGATACATCTTCAGGTCCATTCCCTTATAAGCTTAGAGATACAGTGACTGCCAGGACCCCTCAAGAAACTACTTCCAACAGGTATGAGCCACCTGTTCCATTTGAGGATCCTGAGAAAAATCCTATGGCTTGGACTGCAAGGATGAAAGAACTGGCTGCTTTGGATCAGATAAAGAAAGCAAAAGAACAAGGGCTAGACACTTCCAATATATCTACTATGTCAGAGCAAAGGCAAAAAGAGTTAGAAAGATATGCTTCCAGTAAGTTTTTTGATGCAGACAGGTACATGGAGTTGCATCCAGCTGCAGTGGTTCCCAGGGCTTCAAAGCAAATCTATTTGGGTGCAGCTGATGATACCAGATCAAAACAACAAGCTTTACATCCTAACAGAGAAATTAAAATGGTTAAAGGCAAAGAAAAGGAATAACTCTGTAAGGTGACAACTTTTGGTTCTTCTAAACTGCCTTCTGGATATCATATATATCTCTGAGATGGTTCTGTGATGTTTAGCTGTGTTGTTTTTTATGTTTCTGTGACTGTACTCTGTTGTTTGTTTTTCAAAATCTGTAAATAGTTTTCCTAACCCAAATAGGGGGAGATTGTTGGAACACCCTATTACTAATTTGGGTCAGGATCACTATGTCTCTAGGAATTTATGCTTTGACCTTCTGTATAGATAATAGGTCAATTAGAATTGAGTCTAAGGGATCAGGAGTCTAGGTTTGGTAGCTGCTCTGAAGACCCAAGTTTTTCTGGAGACTAAGTCCAAATCGTCGAGCTCAGCACGACGTTTCGTCGAACTCCGGTCGACGATCGTCTAGCTCAACTTTGGCAGATCGTCGAGCTTCATTCGACGATCGCTGAGCTCAAGCCTCATAAATATCGTCGAGCTCTGGTCGACGATCGCTGAGCTCAACTTCTCAATATCGTCGAGCTCCATTCGACGATCGCTGAGCTCAGGTCGACGATTTTGGCTCTGCACTGGATCCTTATCTCTGAGCTCAGTTCGACGATCTTTGAGCTCAGATCGACGATTTCTTTGCTGATTGACTTTTCATTTTCGCTGAGCTCAGCTCGACGATAGCAGAGCTCAGTTCGACGATTTCAGTTGACCTTCAGAATTCTAATTCAAAATCAGATAGAAGTTATTCTGCATTTAAGACAGAAGATCTGCCAGCCGTTTTCATTTACTTCTGGAGCAAGTTTCAAGGGATTTTCTAAGGAACAAATCAGTGGACTTTCCTTCAGAACATATTATACAATTAAGGCTGTAATTAATTCAGACCAACGGCTATCTTTGACAGAGCAATTTTCCTATTGAGATTCAGAGAATAAAAGACAGAATGTTTTTGAATCAAAAGAGAAGACAGACAAGAACAAGAGAATAGAGAAAGACAAGTAGAGGACACCTCTCTATACACAGAGACTCTCTCAATCTTCTGTCAACAAGAATTCAGAAGAACACTCATCAAAAGAGATCAAGCTTTCAAACATTCTTCAGATCTCTTCAGCTCTCAAGTGTTCAAGGCCAACATCATCTCAAGACTCCAGACACTCAACATTTCAGCTTGCTGAAATCATCTTCTGCTGGAGATCTATTTTTGAAGGCCTATCACCCTCAGCAAAGCTCATCTTCCTGAAGACTTCAAGGACTCAGGGGGAGCTTTGAAATCAATCCACATAGTCTTCTCAGTTGCTTGAGAAAGAGAAGACTGTCATAACTCTCTCACCCCCAATCTGTAAAGGGTTTTTCAAACTCCCGTCAAAAGTTTGAATCTGGTTTTTGAGCACCTTGTCAAAAGCTCATTGGTGGCAAGACACCTGATCAAAAAATCTGTTTTGGTTTTTGAGCACCTTATCAAAAGCTCATTGGTGCCCAGGACACCTGATCAACTCATCCTGCAGTGGATTCCTACCTAGGGTGGTAGAAGAGTGGATGTACCCAAGTTGGGGAACCACTATATTTCCTTGTGTCATCTGGTTCTGCATGTCTTCTTTTTGTTTCTGGCCTAGATTTTCTTGTGCTTAATATCTGCATAGCTTAATTTTATTTCTGCTTCCCTGCTTACACTCATTACAACAATTATTGTAAAGCTTTGCAAAAAAGGTTTCTTTGTGTTTTCAAAAAGTAAGCACCATATACTCTATTCACCCCCCCCCCCCCTTTAGAGTATATCAGATCTAGTTTCCCCTTTCAGAGTGTATGTACCGAAATAGTTATATCTACTTGCTTTTAAGTTTGCAATAATGGATTAAGTTGAACATAATTTAAGGAAACTATTTGCTTGTAAGATGCCCCTAGAAAAAAGGAAAAGGAGAAAATATTCTACCTCATTTAATTCTTTATAAATCATTTGTCTCTTCAATTGTTTCATATGTTCATATAGTTTTCCAGCGTATATGAAAATTTGCATATGTTTCATTGCATTCCATAGCATATCATTTTCCTTTGTGTGCCTCAAATTGTGACATTATATCCTTAAATCATTGTATTATGAATAAGATTATAAACAACACTTCACTTTAATAGTGTACAAAATCCACAAAATGATGGACAAACTGAGATAGAAAATAGGAGGGCAGTAATCTAGATACACGCCTAGTTGGAAAACAACCAATCCGATGGAATTTAATATTTTCGTAAACTAATTTTTCTTTATAACAATGTCATGAAATGCTCCATCGAAAATAAAATACATTGATAGAATTAGTGATGAATCCAATGAAATTAGTGATCACACCAAATTAGGCAACATGATATAGCAAATTTCAAGTACAAATAAATGGATAATGAGTATTAGGGAGAGAATATTTGTTATTTTAAACTTCTATAACACATTTAAAGTTCACCATCATTACTTTATAGAAGTACGTTGGAGAGGGAAACTAATTACTGATTGTTTTTTTACTAAGGTAGTTTGAGTGACGTCGTCCAAATATATATTAACACGTCGTCAAAAATTATTTTCCAGAGAAGAGAATGTTTGGGGGAACAGATGTAGGTTGAGATCATAATTCTAAGAATTTTATTTTTACGCTCTTTTTTTATTATTTTTTTATGTATACATTTCAGTATTTTCTAGTTTTAGTGTAAAGATCGAGACATGGATATTATTATGGTTATCCAATTTTGTTGGAGACGAAGTGTTGTATACTCGGTGATATCACTTAACTACAATAATATTTTTATTTAGACTAGAAAGAAATTTGATTCCTTGTGTTGGTCTGATCTAGGGAGAAGTTTTCATTCTCATGTTCTACTCTCTAGTCTCTTTATGTGAGCCACAGACAGAGATCAAGTACTATATACTGTGAACTCATCTTCTGATTAATGGAACACTCTCTTTGTATTGTTTGATGTTTTTAGTGCCTCTCACACTATTCAAACAGACACATATTTGTATCAATACCCTCTCCTCAAGATCCATGTCCTCGAGGATCAAAAGAAGGTAAAGCCCTCGTCCACCCAGTGTAATCTTCCCAAACTGCATTTTCTCTGCTCATACTCTACACAACCTTAACGAACGCATCTACATTGCGAAACCTCCTGTAAATGTAGCTCGAGTTTGAGTACCGACCCTGTTTGCTATCTTTAAACTTGATCGGTTTCCTACTAAATGTCTGGTGTTGGTCGTCCAGGTGACGGAACTTGCAAGAGGAACCTTGTGGGCAACTTCCGGTTGCATCCACTATAAGGCAGTCATTGTTGTGCTTCCAACGGCGCCCTCCACCTTCAATGTCCTGCTCCAACCTTTTGTTTGTTCAAAAACGTTGATGATCCGGAGAACTTCTAACATTTTGATCGTTGTGGCAAATTTTAACATATTGATTAGTTCCCATGAATAACCCTATAAAAATTTCATGTTTGTTCAAAAACGTTGATGATCTGGAGAATTTCATGCTTCCCATGGCGCCCTCCACCTTCAATGTCCTGCTCCAACCTTTTGTTTGTTACGGGCCTACTTCCGTAACCGTGGTAACTCGTCGGAATGGTGGCCGGAGGTGGAGATGACGATGGCGGAGATACCGTGGAGCCGTAACCGCGGCTGCCTAAGCGGGGTTGCTCGTTGGAGGAGAGAGCCACCAATTATCTCACGACAAGGGACAAGAAATTAGAACTTCATTTCATTCATAACTTCATACAAGATTCTAAGGGTCTATATATAATAGGACCCAAGGGCATAATTGTAAATACGCAAGACATAAATAAAATACGCAACGACTACGATTGGACTTATACGATACTTAATAACACACTCGACTCGACGTAATACATATAATAATAGAGCCATAACACCCTCATCCACCCAGTGTAATCTTCTCAAACTGCATTTTCTCTGCTCATACTCAGCACAACCTTAACGAACGCATCGACATTGCGAGACCACCTGTAAATGTAGCTCGAGTTTGAGTACCGACCGTGTTTGCTATCTTTAAACTTGATCGGTTTCCTACTAAATGTCTGGTGTTGGTCGTCCAGGTGACGGAACTTGCAAGAGGAACCTTGCAGGCAACTTCCGGTTGCATTCACTATAAGGCAGCCGTTGTTGTGCTTCCAACGGCGCCCTCCACCTTCAATGTCCTGCTCCAACCTTTTGTTTGTTCAAAAACGTTGATGATCAGGAGAACTTCTAACATGGTGACCGTTGTGGCAAATTTTAACATATTGATTAGTTCCCATGAATAACCCCATAAAAATTTCATCTTGCAATTTGCTGACTTGGGGATGATAGTTTGGGGAGTTGTTGATACTCCGCTAGCATCCATACTATGCTATCAACTTGCTCGTTGTTAGAGTGAGGTAAGCTACTGAATATTGCTGGCGAGTCTCTGAGGCAATTGGTTGAGGGGAGGAAGAAACAGTCTCATGTCTCGGTGCTATTGTTGTGATTGGTATGAAGTCAGGCCAAATTACCCGTGTCGAACCTTCATCGTGAGGGGGGGGGGTCCCACCTTGCAACGTGATCATGGTGTGTGCTTCCTCCATCCTTGATTGTAAAAGGTGCATCTCCTGCAACATATGCATCATTTCTTCGATTTTCCTTCGTAACTTTTGGTATATCTCCCATTTCGCTGCGTTGTCCTCCATCGCACCAGCGGTCGAAGGTTCGGTGGTTCTGATACCACTATTGCGATCCTAATTGGACTATATGTGAGATGGAATGGGAGATTCCTCATGGCAGAGCCTGAACAAGAAGGGAGGCGTTGTCTGGCAGTTAGGAGAAACATAATAAGGGAAGAGGAAACTTAAGACACAAACAAACATACATGCATTCCATATATCATATCCCAGACATCGCAATACAATCTTACTTAAGGACTTGCAGCCAGTTGCTGGAAACAACGGTTCCAAGGATTTTGAACAGTTATCCCTACGAACTATAAAACAGGTAATAATTTGGTTATAGCACTACACACTAGCGGCTCTATTTGCCGCTCGCACCATTCAAACAATGCGCATAAACGGTACGTATTATTGAATATTTTGCGTATAGCATGTCCGCATGTATCAGGACCGACTCATTAGTGACCCGTTAGTGACGTGTCAACCTAGAGCACGGCTCTACACTGGACATACTATATATACAGATTCCAAACACGATAGAGTATACAACAAGCACAACACTCAAGCCTTTATCCCACTATAGTGGGGTCGGCTATATGGATCCTTTGTCGTCATTGTGTCATATCTTTTGCCATAATCTCACTAAAACACGATGGAGTATACGTAGAATAATTTGAGCATAAGATTCGTCCTAACATTCTCAAAGTAACACTCTCGCATAGGGTTTTTGCTCGCTCCTGTTCTCATTTCATGTGTTGCTTATGATCGCAAGTGAGAAGTTTTGTTCGTCTTCTTCTCCTGCAGTAGCCGCCAATCGAGAAAAAAAAGGGGATGTTGCCTCCTCTTCCCGTGAGCAATCCTGACTAATGCTTCCTCTTCCCGTGAGAAACCCTGCAGATTGAAATAAAGCCAATGATCCACGTCGATCTGTGCTCTGCTCGCAAGGAAGCTTTCTTCCCGTAGCCGATCGTGAGAAGTCTTCAACGCCCCTCAATTGCACGTTAGGGTGTCATGTCGTTCTCCAGGGAGGAAGCCGCTCGTTCTCAGAGAGATATGGTCTGATCGTCAGATTTCCAAATCTCAATGCTGCAGGAAGAAATACCTGTCGATCTGGTTGCTCTTGCCAGATTTCTGCAGGGAGAAATTCCACTAGGAAACCACCATTCTCCTGCCTCGCTGCCGTTTTTTTTTGCGTCGACCACAAGGAGGAAACCACTGCTCGCTTGTAGGGAGATATTGAGAGGCATCTTTGTTTTGGAGGAGAATCCCTCCAGATTTCTTAAGTGCTAATGTTGCCCATCGGATTCATTCTCGCTTGAGAGGAGAAGGTTTTCATTGCTCCTCCAAGAGAGATATTTTGAAGAACTTAGGTCGAAGTGAGAATCGAAGATCTGAACTCAGTTGCATCCCACCTGCCGGAATCCAGACCTTGTTCTCTTGTTGAGCTTTGTCGCGGAATCTCTTGTTTGTGTCGAGCATTGTCGTGGAATCTCTTGCATGTACCGAGCTTTGTCATGGTTGCTGGATTGGTTCTCGAGTGGACTAGCTCAATTACCTTTTGAATTTTATGAATACTCGCATTGCCATGACTTATAGCGAGTATAAAATCGCAAAGGAGATTTGAGATCGCCGGAACGAGCATTTCCATAAACAAGAGGTACTGTCGAGAACTCTCCTCACCAAGAAATTTTTAAATTTTAAATTCAATGTGAATTCGACAGTCACCTCACAACTGATTGAAATAGAAAACATGCAGAACAAGCAAAATGATGACAAGTGTGACATGTCTGATAATCTTTTTATCGGTCTGGTACTAAGCAAACTGCCTCAAAAATGGAATTTCTTTAAGGCTAAAATGCACAAATTAAATGAGCAGATTGGGCATGATGAACTCAGGAGGTTCATTCACATTGAAGACCAAAACTCTATTAGTAAGTGCATGAAGTTAGTCAACCCACTCAGGTTGCTAGCTTAGTTTTGCATTCCGGCAAGCCTCGTAAGAAGCCACTGGCATCTAAAGGTGAATCATCATCACATTTACAGGCCAAAACGCCTTAGTTTAAAAAACAAAGTAGGGCAAGTGTTATAAATGTGAAAAGTTGGGGCATTGGGCCACAGACAACAAGCTTCCAAGGAAGCCCAAGGGGGATGCGCCACAAAATAAGGCAAACATGGTGGTAGATAATTTTGGACCCCAATCTTTTTTTGATATAATGGGGAGTGATCGCAGCAGTGTATCTTTTGAGTGGTGGCTGGACAGCGGGACTACTTGTCACGCTACCAATGACAAAGGACTTCTCCCTGAGGTTACAGCGGCCAAGGATATTATGGAGAACTGCAATGGAGGATAAGCTCAACTGACCTATGTTGGGACTGCAGATTTAGTATTCTCTTTATGGAAAATACAAACTCTTAAGCATGTTCGAGTAATTTCTTTTTTAAGGAAATATTTAATCTATATGAGTTTGCAAGATAAGGTTGGAATGTCTTTTATAACTTTAAATTCTAGAATAACTTTAACTGTTAATTTACATTATTTTGATTAAGTTTATATGATAAATTGAATGTATAGGCTTAGACAATGATAGCATTAACCAAGTTAATTTAAATTCTATTGATCATAAGTTATTGTACAATAGACTTACACATGTAAACTATAAAAAAAATGTGTGATTTAACTACAAATCATAACATCCCTTTAGACATATCTATTTTATTTGATAGGTGTGAGGTGTGTGCACAAACAAAGATCACAAAAAAATATTTAAAGAAAGTTTTTAGGAGTACATAACATCTTGAGTTGATATATTTTGACCTGTGTGATTTTAGGAGTTAGGTTACAAGAAGTGGAAAGTAGTATTTCATTGATAATTTTTTTAGATATTGTTTGGTTAATCTTTAGAAATCGAAAGATAAAGCGTTTGAGATCTTTAAGATCTCCAAATCGAAAGTTAAAAAACAGTTAAATTTAAAAATTAAGAGATTTAGAAGTGACATAGGAGAAGAATCGCCGCAACTAGGTTCGGGGAATTTTGTCTCTTGGGGTAAAATAATTGAAATCATTGTTTCATACTCACCTCAGTCAAATAGTGTTGTCAGGCGAAAGAATAGGACTTTAACAAGGATGTTAAATTTTATGTTACTAACAGCGGGCGTGTCTTTTGGGAAGAAACAGTTTTAACTGCAAATCACATTCTGAACAGATTGTATCACTTTAAACTTACTTCTACACCTTATGAGTTATGGCATAAACATCTTTGTAGATATAATACTCTAAAAATTTGGATTTGTATTGCTTATGTGAAAACACAAGACCTTAAGAGGCCTAAGGTGGAACATGGAATTACAGCATGCATGTATTTAGGTAGTGAAGAAGATATTGCAGCTGATAGATTTCTAAATATATCAACTAATACAGTGATAGAGTCTAGAGATGTTGTATTCTTTGAAAATAAGTTTGTCAAATATCAAGGCTTTAACGTGTTTGGAACTACTAATATGCTTTCAAAATTTACTGTAGAACATAAAGCTGACCCCTCTAACACTACTACCCAACTTTTAGAAGCTGAACCCCTTTCTATTAGAGTGTCTACGAGAGAAAGAATTTCTAAGGGCTTTGGTGAGAACTTTGTTACCTACCACTTAAAAGATGATTCATCCTCCTAGCAAAAAGCAATGAGATTTAGAGATTCTTTGATAAAGGCAGAAGTCATAGATGATGAAATTGACTCACTGCTACAAAACAACAATTGGCATCTAGTTGACCTGCCTAAATGAGCTAAAGTTATTGACTGTAAGTGGGTGTTGAAGAAGAAAATGAATAGTGATAGGTCAATAGCTAGGTTTAAAGCACGTATAGCAGCTAAAAACTATAAACAACAGGGGGGATATACTACTTTGATGTTTATTCACTCATGTGTCATCTGTCGACTATAAGAATTCTTCTAGTTTTAGCGTCTATTGAGAACTCCATAGTTCATCAAATGGACGTAAAGACAGTTTTCTTGAATTGAGAGCTTAATAAAGAGATCTATATGGCACAACCAGAAAGTTATATCCAGAAATACTTAAAAGATAAAGTGTGCAAAATAAATCAATCTATAGGCTTAAGCAAGCGCCTAAGATGTGGCACTTGAAATATGACCAAGTGGGTAAAGAGTTTTGAACTTCGATCTAATTATTCTGATAAATATCTTTATCACCGCTCTGTCGAATAAAGCAGTCATCGTATATTTATATGTGGATGATATGTTAATTATAGAGTCGGTCTTTTTGTAGTGAGGAATATAAAATTCACACTTGCAAAAGAATTTGGCATGAAGAATCTTGGTCTTGTTGATACTCTTCTAGGTATGAAAGTTAGTGTTGATGAGTGTGGTATAACCCTTAGTCAAACTCACTACATTGAGCAACTACTTTTTATCTAGAGATATAAGACTGTAGGTCTTTTCAGACACCTTTTGATCATAAGATCAAGTTAAGTTCAAATGTAGAGACCAACGTTGATCAAGTAAAATACTTTAGCATAATTGATAGTCTCATGTACGTACTAGTTGTATGAGACCATACACTGTATTTTTTTATTGACAAGCTGAGTCGTTTTACAAGTAATACAAGCAAAGAACATTGAGATGTCCTGGATAGGCCTGATAAAATACCTAAAAGGTATAAAAGATTATGTTTTTTGTTATACTAAACACCCTCCTACAATAGATGGATTTTTTAACGCCTCCTGGTGCTTAGAAATGGAAAAGAATAAGTCTACCAGTTGATATATATTCGCTTTAAGTGTAACTGCTATAACTTGGAAATTCAAAAGACAAACTTATATAAATTTGTCATCTATGAAAGCAGAATTGTTTGTCTTACCTTCGGCTAGTGAAGAGGCAGGTTGAATCAGAAATCTAATTCTAAATATTTTGTTATCAAAACTTCAAGTAAATTTTTTAAGCTTGTACTGTGATAATCAGGTAGCAGTTCAAGTTATTAAAAATATTTTTTATAACACAAATAAAAGACATGCACTACTGAGATAGATTTTATTGAATTATCTGAAATAACAATGAGTTATCATTTTGATTGATGTGAGGTCGAAGGATAGCTAAATTGATCTGTTGATAAAAGAAATGTCTAAAGATCGATTAATCAAAACAGTGGGAAAAATGAAATTAAGGACGATTTAGATCAGTCTTAGTCTAATGTTTATATATTTTCAGATTTTTTTTGTCACGTAATAAGCATATTGTGTTTTGATGATGTTTGTAGTTGTTGATCTTAAATCTGATAAGTTATTTCATTCCAAAATTTGATGTTTATAACTTCAACTGGATTCTTCTTTCTTATCTTGAAAGCAAATATCATTTTAAATTTGATAGCACCAATGTTGTGAAGATCGAGATCTTAACTAAGATCGGGAGACATCCCTAAGATCGTAAAATGTAGGATCGACACGGATCGCAAGATCGTATTTTAATAAAAATTAAATCAAAAATATGAGAAGAAGAAGAGGAAGAAGAAGAAGAGGATCGGGGATGACCTGCTGCGGGATTGCCAGAAGAAGAAGAAGAAGAGGAGGAGGAAGAAGAAGAAGAGGAGGAGGACGACGAAGAAGAGGATCGGGGATGACCTGCTGTGGGATTGCCAGAAGAAAAACAAGAGGATCGGGGAGCACCTGCAAAAGCCGAGAAGACCTGCTGTGCAGGAGCCGTCGGGGTCGGTATTCGGGAGAGGAAATAGGGTTTAGGAAGTCATCGGGTTCGGGACTCTTAACTTACCAGACGGGATCGTGGTGCCCGGCGATCCTACTGATTTACGATGTTATGCTCTGATCCTACCGATCTCAGAGTCCCGGCGATCCCACGTAGAACGTGGATCGGTCGCTTGTGTAAGATCGTAAGATCTTACGAACTTACTCGCGATCTTAACAATGTTGGATAGCACAATCTAAATTGATTTGATTCTTCTTTTGTTAAATAGTATCATTCCAAATTCTGATGATGTACGTTTTAACTCTAAGAGAACAGTGACTATGACATTCCAAATTGGACACGGATATAGTTACATTGTCCAGAAGTCTTAATATCGTTTCTTTTGAAATAGATAATGGATTCTGAAATGAAACATATAATATTCCTAGTAGGTGTTCTCTTTGTTTGATCACTTAGTACAAGTTTTTACAGTATAACTAGATACATGTAATTTTTTAAATGTTTGAATTCATTCTTATATGAAATTTTTTGTTTGAAATTTACATGAGACAGTGAAGATAGAGGAGCACTTGTTGAATGGGATCCATCTGAGGATGACTTGTTATACATTTGAGGACGATGACAGTTTTGAAAGTTATTTTTGTTATATTCTGTTTTTATGCCTTTGCTTATAGTTGTATTGTTTCTTGTCCTTTCATGTTTCTGCTTTTGGACTGTTCGTGCTTTAGTTATTATTGGACACTAGGTTATGTTGGAACTTTGTGCTACAGTTTAACTTGGGCTCTATATGATATTGTTATATATTACCATTTATTCTTATGCGTGCATAAAATTTTGTAAATTTAAAATTCAGTAGAACATGTTGAGGCACTAATATGAATGATTCATGTTTGTTTGAACATTGCACATATCACTTATAATAAAGTCTAGTCAATGATGAACATAGGAGGAAATTGTTGAATATTTTGCGTATAGTATGTCTGCACGTGTCAGGAATGACTTATTAGTGACCCGTTAGCGGCGTGTGATGTGTGTCTACCCAGGGAACGACTCTACGTTTGAGGTACTAAAAATACTCATTCCAAACATGGAATATACGTAGAATACTTTGAGTGTGAGAGTCGTTGTTAATAATAGTCTCACATTGTCAATCCACTCTGTTCTGATCTGTTTATATGGCAAGGCAACCCTCAGCTGTTAAGTCAGTTTTTCAGGTTGAGTTAGGTCAAACCTAACATGATATCAGAGAGAGGTTTCACACAGTTTCTGTCCGGTTCCGTCTGGCCCGTCCATGAGTTGTTTATATCCTGGTTCCGTCCGGTCAATCCATGCTATGGGCGAGGGGGATGTTAATAATAGTCTCACATTGTCAATTCACTTTGTTATGATCTATTTATATGGCAAGCCAACACTCACCTGTTGAGCCGGTTTTTCAGGTTGAGTTAGGTCAAACCTAACAGCCGCCCTAACAGGTATCAAAACCCTTCCCATGCTGCCCCTACAATTCTTACTTTTTAATCAAAAAAAGGCTATAATCAACTGCACAAGCATTCACGCCGACTATAATGGCATTGCAAATTTACAGAAACAAAAGGGGGAAAATAGCTGAAAGGGAGAAAAGGCACCTACGAACGGAATCCTTATATCCAGGACACAAACGGCGCGGTCCTCCTGAGACCTCCGCCTCCCCTGAAGCACGGCGACCTGGCAGTTGGTTGGAGGACCGCGAGGAGCGTCGGCAGGAAGAGTCCACCGTGGGCACTTAGGAGACTGGAAGACCGCTGGGGCGCCACCTTCCTTGTAAACAGCCAGACAATTTAGGGTTTCGGCTGTGTATGATGGAATCAAGAGTAGTAAGAGAAATCCTGGCAGGAAGAAGCTCTTTACTGACATGTCCGAGGATTCGTGTTTGTTATCTTCCTGCCATTGGAGCCCGGTCTGGAAGCTTATGGGGTCCTACTCGGATCAGCTTGTCATCAAATTTCTCTGTTTTTCACTGCACCTGCCCGTTTCCGAGTTGCTGCTAGCAACAAAAGAAGGGGCTTTTTGACACTTTGCGCTCTCGAAAGTGCAATTTAGCACTTTGCACCTTGAAAGTTTAAATATGGCACTTTGCACTCCCGAAACTTCAATCTTTGGCACTTTGCACCCCAAACATGTTAAATGAGGGGTAATTTCGTCCATACATCATCAAAAGTACTTATTTTTGCACTTTGCACACTAAATTTTTCGGATTTATATATTTGCAGGTCAAATATATTTTAATGATTTTAGCCACCCAAATTTACCACTTAATAAAAATGATAATTGCAAGTATAAATCCGAAAATTTCAGGGTGCAAAGTGCAAAAATAAGCACTTTTGATAAGGTCTGAACGAAATTACTTCTCATTTAACATGCTTGTGGTGCAAAGTGTCAAGATTGAAGTTTCGGGGGTGCAAAGTGCCATATTTAAATTTCAGGGTGCAAAGTGCCAAAAATTGTACTTTCGGGTGCAAAGTGCCAAAAAGCCGGAAGAAGGCAGGGGAGAGGGGGTTTTCCAAATAACCCCTCAATAATCTTTTTATTTAGGTCAAATTCACCTATCCGTAAAATTAAACCAATGGATTGACCAACCTTGTGCAATGAAAATCCGAACTTTTCTATCTCATCTATCACGGATTTCGATGATTAGTGCTCCGTTGTGTTTGCATGATTAAAAGGACTCGTTTGATTTATTCCACTCAAAATTAAGAAAAACTTACATTCTCTCACTTGAATGTATGAATCTTAATTCATGTTAGTCTTGAATTAAAACACTTCAATAAAATTCAGGGCATCATGGTGAAGCATGTTAGGGAATTAAATATATGCCCGTGTATTTTGAGATCAACTCGAAACAATACGTTGGGTTTTGTGTCACTGTAGGGGAAGGTTCTACGATGGAAATACTATATAAGGTCATTTCACACTTGATGACCCTTAGTGGACTATCTTGAGCGGAGCCTCAACATTCTCAAGATACAGAATTAGGTTTTCCGCTCTCTCTCTCTCTCTCTCGTGCTCTTTGTTTTCTGCCGCCACTCGTGAATCCCTCTGCGCCGCTACAGATTGCGTGGTTTTTTTTATTCCGCGTGCTTCCGCTCATCGGGATTTTTGGTTTATTATCTTGATCGAAGGAAGCAGAGCGCCCATCGCCGCCTGGAGCTTTGCCGTCTAGAACAGCCCCGCTTGGAGTTTTGTCGCCGGAACAGCCCCGCCTGGAACCGGATCGCGCGTTTCTCACCTATCTCGGGCACCGCCGATCGCAAAGCTTTTCTCTATTGAAGCCCGTCGCTAGAGAGAAATCATCACATGCTACAGTAGATCGGAAAAAAAAGGGGGATCTGTATGATATAAGACAGATCGACTTGTCTTCTTATTCCAGTTGCTCTTCCGATCTCGCCATATCATGTCGGAACTAGGAAGAATCGTCGATCTACTGTTCTAAAGGTCTGATCGACTCTTCCCATCGCAGCTGATTTTGTCACAGTGCGCCTGGTTATTGCTCTCTTGGCAAGGTTAGGAAGACGATCTAGGGCTATCCCCGATCTAGGCCTGTCGATGGAGAATCGATGCCAGATCTGTGTAGGGTTCGCTAGTTTTGGCCTTCTTCTCGTCGGATCTGTGGTCGACTGTTACTGATTTTCTTCTCAACCACCACTAGCGTCAGTAGGGGAGAATCCAGTCCCTTCTCTGTGCTCCTGCACTTGCTGACGATAGATCTAGTAGAAGGAGAGCTTCATTGGTCAACCTTGCTGCACTATTGAATTTCCAAATCTAGTGTTCCCTCTCAATTCTTTCTTGGTGTTGCTAAATTTCTAGAGTTGTTGATCAAAGAAATACAGTTTAGATTGTTGATTAAAGGAATACAGTTCAGACCTGCTGCTTGAAACCTTTCTTATTGTCTGAAACACGCCAAAGGAGAAACTCAATTTTGGAGGAGAATCTCATTTAGACCCTTCTTTGGCGCTCTCTTACAACAAAGGAGAAAGATAAAATAACTCTTGGATTAGATCCGAAGATTTTCTGATATCTACGCACAGATCAGGTGATCTCATTCTAGAATTTTAATTTATGTTTAAATCTAGTGTGATGTCAAAGAAGAGTGTGCTCAAGACTGTCAAACGCAGTTATTCGAGGTCACTGACTTCCTTGGTTGGAAAATTCAAGTCCAACTAGGAATGAAAGACCGAAAAATTTTGTATATTGTTCAGAGTGATTTCGCTACCTACGAGGATGTGGACGAATACCAGCGAAACGAGGACGAGGATTTCTGCATGGACTACCTCCCGAACTCCCTGAATCCCCTTCTCACTTTGACCTACTGCACATAAATCTGCAAAGGCGATTTGGGACCGCTTGAACGCGTATTTGCAAAAGGAGGAATGACTGTCAAAGTCGTTTATTAGAGAGAAGTTCTTCAACTTCAGGTTCAAAGCAAACTTGTCAGTCACCCCTCAGATCATAGAACTGGAAAACCTGCGTCACAAGCTGGAGGACAATTAGTCTAAAATGAGCGACAATCTTTTTGTGTACCTAATTTTGACCAAGCTGCCTCCTGAATGGCTCGCCTTCAAGACTGAAATGCACAGACTGAAGGAGAAGATCACTTTGGATGAACTCAAAAGGTTCATCCACATTGAGGACCAGAACATTGATGGGAAAAGCTCAGAGCAAGTTGCTCAGCCCTCACACGGTGTCAACTTTGTTTCTCGACCTAGTAAGCCTTCTCGGAAGTCCCTGGTACCTAAGAGTGACACAATTGTACAGAATACGGCCAAAAAGCCTTCTCTCAAAAGGAAGAAGGGTAAGTGTCGCAGCTGCAGCAAGTGAGGTCACTGGGCCGCCGAATCCAATGGTCCGAAAAGGAAAAAGGAGGAAGCTCCACAATATGTGACGAACATGGTGGTCGATAACTCTGATCTCAATTCTTTTGTGACTATAATTGGGAGTAGTTGTCACAGTGTGTCTCCTGAGTGGTGGCTAGATAGCGGTGCTACTTATCATGTCGCAAATAACAGAGACCTTCTCTTAGAGGTCAGAGCAGTCTATGACAAATTTGAAAACTGTAATGGAAGAGAGACCGAGGTTACTCATGCTGGGACAGCAAAGATAGTCCTTTATTTAGGTAAAGCTTTAATTTTAAAACATGTTATAGTAGTTCATAGTTTAACCAAAAATTTAGTTTTCATGAGTTTATTAGATAAGACTGGAATAACCGTAGTAGTTAATTCACACTATTTTGGTTGTATGTATATGATCAATGGTATGTATAGACTTACTCTATATAATGAGTGCATTAAACAAGCGAGCTCAACTCTGATTGATCATAAGTCATTACAAAATAGGCTCGGACATGTGCACTATAAGAAAATGCGAGATCTAGCTAAGAGTCACAACATCTCGTTTGATCTTTTATTCGATTTGATGGGTGTGAGTTTTGTGGTCAAACTAAAATTATTAGAAATTCTTTCAGTCAGTATCTAGGATCACACAACTTATTGAATTAATACACACGAGCTCTATGATTTTCGAAGTCATGTCACTAGAGGGGGGAGAAAGTATCTTATTACCTTCATCGACGATTTTTTTAAATATTGTCATGTCTATCTATTAAAATCGAAAGATGAAGTCTTTGAGATCTTCAAGATCTTCAAAACTCATGTTGAAAATCAGTTAAACTTAAAGATTGAGAGATTTAGAAGTGATCGAGGGAGAGAATACACTACAACTGGGTTTAAGGACCCTGGTGCCTCGGAGGGTATAATTCTAGAAACTACAGCTCCTTACTCACCCCAGTCAAATGGTATCGATGAGCGTAAGAGTAGAACATTGATAGAGATGTTGAATTTTATGCTCTTCATAGCCGGTATGTCTAATTCCTTTTAGAAGGAAGCAGTCCTAACTACAAATCACATTCTAAATAGAGTGTCTCGCTCAAAGCTCAACTCTACTTTGTATGAGTTATTGCATGGTCATCCTTGCAGATATGACACTCTAAAGATTTGGGGTTGTATTGCTTATGTAAGAATACAAGACCTTAAGAGACCTAAGGTGGGACCTAAAACAACAACTTGTGTTTATCTATGTAGTGTAGAAGATAGTGCATCTGATAAGTTTTTGGATCTATCCACTAATGCAGTGTTAAAGTCAAAAGATGTTATTTTCTTTAAACATAAATTTATCAAAGATCATGACTTGACCGTCTCTGGGTCTACTGACATAATTTCATAATCTACTGTAAAATTTGAAGCTGGCCCTTCCGACACTGCTCCCCAACCTCTAGAGGTGGAACATGATCCTCTTAGAGTACCTACAAGAGATAGAATTCTTGAGGATTTTGGTGAGAATTTCATCACCTACCACTTAGAGAATGATTCATTCACCTATCAGGAAGCAATGAGATTTAAAAATGTGTTAATATGGGCAGAAGCCATCGATGATGATTGGAACTCGTTGCTATAAAATAACACTAGACATCTAGTTGACCTGCTGAAAGGAGCTAAAGTCCTAGGATGTAAGTGGGTACTGAAGATTAAATTGCATGGTGATGGGACTATAGTCAGGTATAAAGCACGTCTAGTAGCAAGGGGTTATAAACAATAGGGGAAATTGATTATTTTGACGTCTATTCACATGTATGTCACTTATCCATTATTAGGATTTTTTTGTCTTAACTTCTATCGAGAATTTTATAGTTCATCAGATGGATGTAAAGATGTCCTTCTTAAATGGAGAGTTTGATGAAGAGATCTACATGATACAACCTAAAGGTTATGTACATAAAGATCTAAAATAGAAAGTGTGTAAGCTAGATAAATCAATCTATGAGCTTAAACAAGCGCCTAAGATGTGGCACATGAAATTTGACCTAGTGGTAAAGAGTATTAGATTTCAGTCTAGTCTCTCGGACAAGTGCATCTATCACCACTCAATATCAAATAAAACAATCATCATATGTCTGTACAAGGTTAGGACGTTATGCAGGGTCTACCTTTGCTGAAGAAGAGCGAAAAACCAACAGGTTTTACGAAGGGCTGTGGGATGAGCTGAGATTCCTGCTATTGAGTTCAGTGAATTAAGGGTTTCAAATATTTGGTGGATACGGCCCGTGCGTTGGAGAATAATATGAAAATGGTGCAGGGCAAAAGAGACTTGGTCGTGACAAAGCCCGAGTTCAAAGTGCCGCACCTGGGAAAATCGAACTAACAAAGGAAAAGGGGTAGAAAGTCCAAATATTCGGGACAGGCTCCTTCTTTAGTTGTGTTTGGAGAAACATATGGGCAAGGCCCTAGGGCCTGTTATACTTGTGGAAAGGTGGGTCATATAGCCTGTGACTGTCGGAGTGGTCCTCCAAAGGGTGATAAGAAGGCAGGAGCAATATATGCTGAAAAGGGAAAGACAGTAGAGACCACTGCATCACAGTATGCTCCAGCTCAGCCAAGGGTATACAATCTTGGCCAATAGGAGACTATAAAGCAAAGCGACGTCATCACAAGTACGAGTTGAGATACTTTTTTATTGTTTTTTATACTTTATAACTTATGCGTTGCTGGTGTATGATTGTTTATATTAGACTTTGTCCTTATTCGGGACTGTCCGGTTAGAGCATTGTTTGATACGGGTGCTTCGTATTCGTTTCTATCCGAGGACTTTGTGTCTCGGATTGGAGTTCCTACTTGTGTGCCGACAGATAGCCTATCGATATTGTTGCCTAATGGATGCGTGATGCCGACAAATAAGTCTTGATTCATTGAGGTACGAATAGGAAGTCAGGATTTTAGATTGAAAGCATTTGTATTGCCACTATGGGAGTTTGATGTAATCTTTGGTATGCACTGTCACTCGGAGCAGCGTGCCTTTATAGATTGTAACTCAAAGGAGATCACACTGAACGGGTTGGTCTGGATTGGTGATGTTTATTTTGCGTGCCGGAGAAGACTCCGAGTATAAATGAGTAGTTTACGGGGTTTGTGGGGATATACCCGTAAACTGAAAGCAGCATGAAGTACTGGAGTTGCACTCCAGGAAAATAGCCACGAAATACCACAGTTTGAATGACTGTTGGATATTGTCGGGCGATAATGAGTATTGCCAACAACAATAGCTCTCAGTGAGCTATTTGTGTTATGTGTTGTAAAAGTCCAATGTTTTTGACACTGCAGGATACTGCGAGATTTTGTGTTGAGTTTGAGCGTAGAAAGAGAACTTATGTTAGTCCTGTCAAGCGATCATGATAAATGCTGGCGATAACTCTCTTTTGATTGTAAAGCCTGTCTCTGGGAGACTGTGAGACAAATCTGTGGGCTACAAGCTCCTAAAGGCCAGTGAGCGGAACGAACAAGGGGAAGCTGACCTGCGTCAGTTTAGACATTGAACTGACGATTTGAGCAACGGGCAATGGTTGAACTATATCCGTGTTATGGTTGTCTAACTCGAGTGCATAAGTTATTGGCGTTCGTTAGGATCGCATAATGAGAGTCTTAGGTTGTACGCCGTCAAGACTAGAGTCTCGAGCCCGAGGTCGTAGAGACTATAAATGCTCAAATTTAACTATTATGTCTGAGACCTCTGAACGGTGGTGGGACCCTGACAATAGGTACACCTAAAATGTGCCCTCAGTGCACAGAGCGTTTGATCGTTGAGGCACTTGTTTGTGATATATTGAATTGTGCGTGAGTGCACGTTCTTGTCGTATATCTACTTGTGAAAATGTTATGCTTGCAGGGAAGAAATACATTTACCCTAGAAAAGGGGTATGTTCGTTATAAAATGATCAGCTGAATGCTGACCGTTGTCTTGTTTGTCACACTTGTGGTGGATTGTCCTTGTGTAGGTGCCGGAGAGTCGAGCAAGAAATAGCGGGTTGAAGCCTTGCTACTATGTTGGTCCTCGAAGGCCGAACGAAGAAGTTTTATTGTTTTCATGTGTGGCCGGCATGCACGCAGATGTTTGCAAATCACACTTGTAAAGTATAACTGTAAGGCCTTAAGACCATAACTTTTATGTATTTGTAAGTGATATTTTTGTTATATATATAAATGGTATGGTTTATATATAGTGAACATTCAATTAGTATGAGTTCATGCAACATTAAAGCTTCTGCTAGAATGAGCTGAGTTAGGGTGCGAGCAGTCTTTGATATTAACATGTAATTCCGCTGCCTGTTTGTGGAATATGGTGTGGGGCACCGGCCGCACCCTCTATTATATTTCATGTGACGGACGAAGGTGTTATAATTTGATATCAACTTATCTTGTTCTTCCTCCTGCAAATCCGTGTTCAAATTCTTTTGAGGGGTGACGAGCACGTGCAAATGAGGCCCGTTATAACATAAATGAACTCAAAAATATCCACTAAGAAATAAAAATACACCTATTTGAGGAACCTGCGTGTTCCTACAAAGTTGTTGCTTTTGCAAAGTCACTAAAGTGTGTCTTTTACACGTATAAGTGACTCGAAGTGGTGCGGGGTAGTCTGAGCCCAAGCGTTCTGTTGAGAGTGCGACACCAGCTGAGGTGCCCACACCTCTTTCTACGGAGACAGCGTGCTTAGTTGCTGAGGCGTTGTTTGTGATGATATAAGCACAACCTACTGGGTAGGTGCAGGCTGCAGTGGTGCCAGTACAGGTTGGTGTGAGGCCAGCACTTATTAAGGTTGTGTTAGATCTATGAGTAGCGGAACGACAACTGAAGCAGTTCGTGAGTTTTAGTCCTCCTACGTTCGCGAGGGCAGGGTCCCCTACGCAGGCAGAGGAGTAGCTTGCGCGAGTCAAAAGAATTTTGATGGCAATAGGAACTGAGGAGGAACATAATGTCACCTTGGTCACTTCTATGCTGGAAGGAGAAACCCGACTTTGGTGAGATGAAATAGAACTGCATCACTTAGCACGCAGTCAACTAACGGAGGTCTCGATAGAGGAGTTTTTGAGGCTGTTATTGGCAAAACACCTGCTGTCGGCGCTGCGTATAGCCATGAAAAATGAGTTCCGGCGTGTAACTCAGGGAGAGAGTAGTGTCGATACCTACTTACATGAGTTTACAAGGTTGGGACGCTATGCAGGGTCTACCTTTGCTAAAGAAGAGCGAAAAACCAACAGGTTCTACGAAGGGTTGTGAGATGAGCTGAGATTCCTGCTCTTGAGTTTAGTGAATCAAGGGTTTCAAGCATTGATGGATATGGCCCGTGCGTTGGAGAAAAATATGAAAAGGGTGCAAAGCAAAAGAGACTAGGTCGTGACAAAGCCCGAGTTCAAAGTGCCGCACCCGGGAAAATCGAACCATCGAAGGAAATGGGGTAGAAAGTCCAAATCTTCGGGACAGGCTCTTTCTACAGCTGTGTTTGGAGAAACATATGGGCAAGGCCCTAAGACATGTTATACTTGTGGAAAGGTGGGTCATATAGCTCGTGACTGTGTGAGTGGTCCTCCAAAGTGTGATAAGAAGGCAGGAGCAACATATGCTGAAAAGAAAAAGGCGGTCCACTGCATCACAATATGCTCCAACTCAGCCAATGGTGTACAATCTTGGTCAACAGGAGGCTATAAAAGCAAAGTGACGTCGTCACAGGTACGAGTTAAGATATTGTTTTACTGTTTTTATACTTCATACTTTGTGCGTTGTTGGTATATGATTGTTTATATTAGGGTTTGTCCTTAATCGGGACTGTCCGGCTAGAGCAATGTTTGATACGGGTACTTCGCATTCGTTTCTATCTGAGGACTTTGTGTCTCGGATTGGAGTGCCTACTTGTGTGCCGACAGATAGCCTATCGATATTGTTGTCTAATGGATGCGTGATGCGTGAAAATATGTCTTGATGCGTTGAGGTACGAATATGAAGTCAGGATTTCAGATTGGAAGCATCTGTATTGCCATTATCAGAGTTTGATGTAATCTTTGGTATGCACTGACCCTCGGAGCAGCGTGCCTTTATAAATTGTAACTCAAAGGAGATCACGCTGGGACAAAATACTGAGCTAGAGACTAAATTTGCCGGCATGCGAGCATCGAGCAAGATATTGATGTCTGCTCTTCAAGTCGTCAAAGTTGTTCGGAAGGGCGCAGAGTTATTCTTCTTGCTTATAGAGGCTGTTGAGCCAAAAGCCAATATGAGTGACGTTCTGATTGCATCATAGTACGCAGATGTGTTCCCTAAGGATCTTTTGGGGTTACCTCCCCAAATAGAAATTGACTTCTCTATTGAGTTGGTGTCAGTGCGAAACCTATAACCCGCTCACCATACCATGTAGCGACAAAGAAAACGGCATAACTGAAGGTCCAACTGCAAAACTGTCAGTGCAAGGATATATACACCCAAGTATGTCACCTTACAGCGCACATGTCTTCTTTATGAAAAAGATGGACGATAGCCTGCGTTTGTGCATCAACTATCGAGAATTGAATAAGCTGATGAAGAACAACAAGTATCTGATTCCACAGATTGATGACTTGTTCAATCAGCTAGTGAGATCAACTGTCTACTCTAAGCTGGATTTAAAGAGTGGCTATTGTCAGTTGAGGATTTGGGAATGCGACATTCCCAGGATAGCGTTTGGTACACGTTACGGTCATTATGAGTTCACTATAATACTATTTGGGTTAACAAATGCACCATCAATATTCATGAACCTAATACACCGAACGTTTCAAAAATACTTAGACTTATTTATAATCGTCTTTATTAACGACATTTGAGTGTACTCTCAGTCTGAAGAAGATCATGCGAACCATTAGCAGATGGTGTTGCACATCTTAAGTAGAAACAAGCTCTATGTCAAGTTCTCAAAGTGTGAGTTCTAGCCATCGTCAGTGGCCTTTCTTGGCCATGTGGTAAGTGGAGAAGGCATTGCGGTGGATCCGACGAAGATAGTTGTGATACGAGAGTGGCTGGTTTTGTCTTCTTTGGCTGAAGTCCAGAGTTTTTTTGGACTTACAGGCTACTACAAGCGCTTCGTAGAGAACTTCTCACGGATAGCCTTGCCTCTCACCACATTGACGAGAAAAGATCAAAAATTTGTTTGGACGCTGAAGTGCGCACGAGCTTTTGAGAAGCTGAAAATTCGTCTGACCACGATGCCAATCTTGATGTCACTGTGTGGTTTGGACGGCTAAGAAATTTATAGTGATGTATTAGGGAATGTCTTAGGCTGCGTTATTATTCAGTTTGGAAAAGTGATTGCTTATTATGCCTGTAAGCCAAAGCCAACCGAATCACAAAACCGAACCGAACCAAACCGGGTTTGGTTCGATTTCAGCAGACCGCGGTTCAGTTACGGTTTTGATTTTATAAAAATCATACAGTTCGGTTCGATTTATGATTTTGCATGACAAAACGAACCGAGTCGAACCAAACCGAATCGTTTTATATAAAAACTTTTAATTTATTAATTAAATTTTATTAAACCATACAGTTAATCATACATCAAGTATTTCTCTTATATATTTTATGTTTTCTATTTTTTTTTGATTAAGCATCTAAGTTGTTGTTGATCTCTAGTTTAGATATTCCTCTAATCTAGATTTTTTTACAAACAAGCAATGCTGATGAATATTTCATTTTCCATTCATTTGATTTTAGAGTCCAGAAATAGTTAGGTGATAAGAATTGTGTTCAGAAAGCACTTCCATGTTGGGTGATTGAGCCTCATTTATTGCATCATCCATGTTTGGTTCGGTTCGGCTTAAATATTTGAGCGGTTTGGTTCGGTTCCAAATTTTTGGAACCACATAGGGATGATTTGATTTGTGGTTTTGCTTACAAACTGAACCAAACCAAACAGTTACAGCCCTATCTCTTATGACTCACGCCAGTTGAAAGTGCGTGAGCGGAACTATCCCGTCAACGGCTTGGAGTTGGCGGTGGTGATATTTGTACTTAAGTTGTTGTGCCATTACTTATATGTCGTGAAAGTGAACATCTTCACGGACCATAAGAGTCTTAAGTACCTCTTGGATCAAAAAGATTTAAATATACGGCAGTAGAGGTGGATGGAGTTCCTCGGGGACTACACCTTCAAGATTCATTACACTCCCGAGAAGGGAAATGTGGCCGCCTTGAGTCGTAGGACTCCGACAAGGGCAAATTGGTTGCAGATGCATGATGAGCGTCTGATCCAGGAGTTGGAGAACTTAGACATTTCTTGCGTTGATAAGAATGCCACTACAAATGTGTGCCTGAACTGGACAAAGGTTCAATATGACATTGCGGACAACGTTCGGCGAGCAATGGAACTCGATGAGAGTCTATAACGCTATGCAGTGGATGGGTCAAATGTCCAATCCTCCTTTGATGACGGCCTTTTGCGAAAAAATGATCGCTTGTGCATCCCGGATGTGGGTAAACTACGTGAGGAGTTGGTGTACGAAACACATTTTACAAAGTACTCAATTCACGCAGAGAACACGAAAATGTACAAGGACAAGAGAAAGGCGTTTTGGTGGTCATGTTTGAAGGACATAGCTCATTACGTGGCAAAATACCAAATTTGTGCCTTAGTGAAAGTTGAATATCAGAAACTTGACAGTTTCCTGAAGTCATTACCAATCCTGGTATGGAAGTCTGATGACACTTCTATGGATTTCATGCATGGACTGCCTGGATCTCAGAGCGGAAATAATGCTGTGTGGGTGATCGTTGACTGGTTAACCAAAGTGTCGCACTTCATACCTAACAAGAAGGACGATTCAGTGGAAAATAGGTCAAACTGTACATGGATAACATCATACGATTACACAGTGTGCCCCGTAGCATCGTTAGTGACCGAGATCAGCGTTTTACTTCAAATGATTTGAGGTTAATCCACTAGTTTTTGGGTACTCAACTGAAATTAAATACGGCCTTTCATCCTCAAACGGATGGTCAGACCGAGAGGACCAACATAACTATGGAGGACATGCTCTGAATGTGCACCTTGGATTTCAAGAAGAGGTTGGAGGACCATCTATATATGATTGAGTTCGCCTATAACAATAGCTATCAAGCTACCATGCAAGTGACGCCCTTTGAACCTTTATATGGTAGGAAGTGACGTACACCGTTAGCTTGGGCAGAAACAGACGAGTCAAAACTATATAAGTGTAAGGAGGTCGAAGATGCAAATTTGACCATACGTATTATAAGAGAGCGACTACCGATATCCCAAGATAGGCAAGAGAAGTATTATTACGCCAAGTACCAAAATGTGGAGTTTGCGGTTGGAGATTGAGTATAATTAAAAAACAAACCCTTCAAAGGTGTATCCAGGATCCGGCGTCTGGAAAAGTTAAGTCTGAGGTATCTTGGTCTGTTTGAAGTGGTTGATCGAATTGAAGAAGCTGCATATCAGTTAGCTCTTTCGGTGGAGCTAAGTAGCTTGCACAATGTGTTTCACACATGAGTGCTGTAGAAAGTTGTGAAAGAGCCAGCTCAATTGATTGTTGCTGATCAAGGACTGGTCGATAGCTGGCTAACGACGAAAGTTCGGCTCATTCGAATCGAGGATACTGAGATCAAGCAACTATGAAACAAGACAATCAAGATGGTCAAACTCCGATGGGACAATTGTGGCCAGGAAGAGCTGACATGAGAGCGTGAGCAAACCATGCGCGAGAAATACCTCGAGTTGTTTATGCATTAATGTTGTAACATTTTTTGTGTGAAAGTAAAAAATGTTGTAACAAATAAGTTGCTGTTTTTTCCCTTATAATCGAGAAAAATTTCGGGACGAAAATTCTGTGGGGAGAGGAGGGCTGTAACACCCAAATTTTGATGCCCGAACTTTTGGTTTTTATTGTCAGACGACGGTGGGTATCACCGACGGCGATAACAATGACACCCGACGCCATAAAATGTTGAGTTAGCTCGACACACTTGACATATTTCGACGAATTGTTCAGTAAGATACTATTGTGTGGCAATGATGGGTATCGATCGACGATAGCCCAGCTCTCAACGCTCTCAACGCTTGAAGCGTTGAATGAACTCAGCGCACTCAATGCCTTAAAGCGTTGAGTGAACTCAACACACTCAATTCCACAAAGCGTTGAGTGAGCTATCAGAATGGTGACAGTGGATATCGCCAGACGATAGTGTCACGTCTAATAAACATGTGTCAGATGGCCGGACGACAACCGATGAGTGGTGGTTGACTAGGGTCAAGCGGTTGCGGTGGCTATCGCTAGGCGATAGCCGATATTGCTCGATGATATCCTTTTGTTGACTATTCAACCAAAATTATGGCCTTTGCTCCCTGTTGATAAAATGATTCTGTGGCTAGGAATGATTTTGTGGCTAGGATTAATCCCAAGGCCACTTATGCGGAGGAATGGAGGGATGAGAATCCATTCTCTTCTTCTTACTCTCTTTCCTTCTTTCATCCAAGTTTTTGAGAGAAAGAGCTAAGGGTTGGAGATAAGGGCTATAGCTGAGCTTGAAACGCTTGGTGAAGAAGATCCAGGAGTCGGAAGCAAGATCCGAGGCTTGGTTTGTGAAGAGGAGAGCGCAGTGCTCCTTTCCAACAAGACAAAAAAATGGTCATGGCTCTGAAGAAAACTATAAGGGTAACGATCTTCCTTCTTGAATAAGTGAAGTCCTTCTTTTGGCACATGCATGGAATCCCTCACCAAAAGGTGGAAAAGCAAAGAGAATTCCTTTGGGTCAATTCATGAAATCCCCAGTGAGTCTGTTTGTGGAAGTCCTTCTTTTGCCATAACTTTTGTGTATTTGTAAGTGACATTCTCGTTATATATATAAATGGTATGTTTTATATATAATGAACATTTAATTGGTATGCATTCATGCAACCTTAGAGCTTCCACAAGAATGTGCTGAGTAAGGGCGCAAGTAGTCTTTGATATTAACATGTAATTCCGCTGCCTGTTTGTGGAATATGGTGTGGGGCCCCGATCGAACCCTCTATTATATTTCATGTGACGGACGGAGGTGTTACACAGATCTTGCTCTAGTAAAGGATATCAAATCCACTATTGCAAAAGCATTTGATATAAATGATAATTGATACCCTTTTCGGAATGAAATTTAGAGTAGACAAGAGTTGCATTACTCATAGTCAAGCTCATTGTGTAAAGCAAATTCTTTCTACCTGGGGTTACAAAAACTGTAGGCCTGTAGAGACATCGTTTGATCCAAATGTCAAGTTGCGTCCGAATGAAGAGACCAACATTGACCAAGTAAAGGATTCGAAGATCATCGGTAGCCTCATGTACGCCACAAGTTGTACAAGACCAGACATTGCCTTCTCTGTTGGCATGCTGAGTTGCTTTACTAGTAGCCCAGACAAAGAGCATTGGGATGCCCATGACAGGCTGATGAGATACCTGAGAGGTACTGAAGATCTTGCTCTATGTTACACTAGTTACCCTCCTACTGTGGATGAATACTCTGATGCCTCGGAGTGTTTAGAAGTTGATAACAATAAGTCTACAAGTGGATTCATATTCACTATGAGTGGAGCTGCTGTGGCTTGGAAATTCAAAAGACTGACTTATATAGCCTTATCATCTATGGAAGCCAGGCTGTTTGCCTTAGCTTCGGCTGGTGAAGATCCAAACTGGATCAGGAATTTGATTTTAGACATTCCCTTGTCCAAGCTACAAATCAATTTTTTGAACTTGTACTGTGATTATCAGACAATAGTCCAAGTCGTCAAGAATGACCTCTTTAATACTAAGAGAAGACATGTACGACTGAGATACGTTCTATTGAATTATCTGAAAGAACAAGGCGTTATCACCTTGACCGATGTGCGATCGAATGATAACACGGCTGATCCATTGACGAAAGGAATGCACAAAGATCGGTTAATCAAAATAACGAGAGAAATGAGACTCGAGACAATTTAAGTTCTGCCTTTGTTCAAGGTTAGGCGATTCAGTTCAGTCTTAGTCCAAATATTTTGATTCTTCTCACTTTCCTCTGTCAAAGCAAGTGTGTTGTGCTCTGCTGATGTTCGGGGTTGTTTAGTACAAATTTGGTAAGTTGTCTCATTCCACATCTGATGTTAGCAACTTCATCGGGATTCGTTTTCCTTACCTCGAAGGAGAGTGTTATTCTACATTTGATAACACGATTTGTCTCGGTTTGGCTCTTCACCTGCTGATTGGTTCCATTCCACATTTTGATGAGTTGTAGTTAATTTTAGAAGAACAGTAACCGTGACATTCCACATAGGAACACAGACACAGATGTGTTGTCCATAAGTCCATAAGATCGTTTTCTTGAAAACAGACAATGGATTATGAGGCTGATCCTATGATACACTGTGTTAGGTGTCCTCAAGTTAATTATAAAGTACTAGTTCTTACCAGTAGAACTAGATACATATACTTTTTCATAAGTTGAAATTCATTCTAAATGAAATTCTCTGATGGAAAATATACGAGCTGTTGTTGATGGAGGAGCATGTGCAGATTGGGATCCTGACAAGGATGATCTGATAGATGATGATTCCTAGAGTATTTATGTGGTTTGTCTTCTGCTTAGAGCACTGTTTTGCTCTCTTTTATTTTACTTGTCGTGTTTGGACTTTTCTTGCTTTTTAGATGGTCACGAGACAGTAGGTGTACTGGTACCTGTTCTGTGATTGTACTTTTGACTTTGTCATGCTGAGTTTTTTTGTTTATTCTTATGCATGCATACAATTACTTTATTTAAACGTTCAATATATTTTGACAAGTGTAACAGACACGGTTGTGAGTGCTTCATGTTTGGTTGAACACTTCACACACCACCCTTTTCCCGACGTCGGGTTTGCGGCAGACATATGAGGAGATTGCTAGGGAATTAAGTATATATATCAACGTGTGTCGAAACCGATTCAGAACGATCCATTGAGTTTCGTGTCACTCTAGGGCAAGACTCTATGTTGAAGATACTATATAAAACCATTACACACTTGATGAGCATTAATGAACTATCTTGAGCGGAGCCTCGACAAAGCACACATCATGAATCCATCTCCGCACGTCAATCCAATTTAACTGAATTCTTCACTGCGAATCACGTGGTAACATCATGATGTGATACAAAACCTTTCATGGTCACAAGAGCTTATAGATTCAATCGACATTTTGGTTGAAGAGCACGACACTTCGGAGAAGTGATCGAGAACCCTAGTCAGCAAGGTAGCGACGGGAGGTAAATTACATCGCCAGAGTGTCGTCTCGCTCGTACAAACCGAACATGACATAAAAAGTCATCGTCTGGCTCGTCTACCCGTATCCGGGACGATGGGTGCATGCAAATATGCACGTGTTGGGAGGAATCCCAGGATATCATGGGGTTGCCCAAAATGTCAATGCCCTCGAACCCCGTGACATAATTGGCTTTTAGCTTGGGATCCTCAAAGGGGTAATTGTACTCACCTCGGCTCTTTTGAGCAGACTTTTTCTCCACCCTCTTTAGTGCCCGTGAGGTTTCTACCTCGATCGTTGGAGGAGGCTCGTAAGCAAACTTCTCCTTTGCGCTAGCGAGATCAATGTACTCGTTGGGCGGACGAGGAGGGTCCCCACTTGTCTTGGGCGAGGTGGACTCTGACAAGGAGTGGGAGAATTATGGAGATAGGACTAACACGAAATATCACAAACTCTAGCATAACTCCTGCCACAAGGGAGATTCACTGCTCCACATCGAAGTGTGTCGGTGAGAAGGCAAATTCACTAGGGACAGGATATTGATGAACTCACAATGGTAGGTTCACCTCGCAAAATAATCAGTCGGTAGGTACTGAAACTAAGGGGTCAAACTCGACAATGGTCGTCCTCAACTTCCTAAAGCCATGAGAAAAGAAGTTGATCGTTCAACTTATGCGATAAGCTTTGGTCTCGCCTGGGGCGGACATGGTGAGATGTCAAGATAGATGATCATATCTTGCAATATAGCTCGAACAAAGAACCACATTTAATACAGTGCAGAGATCGCCTATTTATAGGCAAGGCCCACCGACCCAGCACGTGCCGACCTCGAGATGGTTCTAGCGACGCAGTCTTATGGTAACCGGCGAGACCATCCCAGAACTCACCGAGTGCTCCGATTTGCATAGGACCGACAAACCTATTTCCAGGCGATCCAAGTTACCTAAAAAAAAAACTTATCAATCCGACGTCGCTCGCAAGGACAAAATGAACAAAACACTAAAAATATACTATGTGATCTGATGAAAAACATCACATCATAGATTAAAGATAAAATGATCTAAAGAATCGCCAAGATGACCTAAAAAATAAAAGTGTTAATGATACAACAAGATTTACATGAAGAAAACAAATTGTTCAAATTGTGTCTAGAGGACCGAGACCATGCGAGGTCTGTGCATGACAACCTTGACAACCTAGCACACGAGTCGTCCTGAATTCTTCTTTCACCATTGTCGTCAACTCCCCGTCGAGGAGGATATATATGTTATTTCAACCGTGATAAATTGTTGATGAAGCCAACGCTTGCATGGAAATGCATGGACGAGCATAACTAACTGTGACTTTTCATATTATTTTTCTATCATCTCCCCATCTTTCTATTTCAGAAAAATAATTTAAACCCTTATGAGTGATCAATTATGATCTCGTTTCACTGTAAAAAAAGGGGGATTGATCGCCTACATTTAGCTTTGCAATGTTAAACTTGTAAACATAACAACTTTTGCTTGAGGACTGCCTTTTTTCTCCAATATTCGTGGTTTCCCCAATATCCATCTGGCTTATGTTTTTGTTGTTTTCTTGTGAACATTACGGCTGTTGTCTATAGCTTAGCTCACGAGCTTATTCCCCTATTTAATCTTTCCATTTAGAGATGAGTCATCTTAAGATTGATTTTAAGACTTTGGCTCTGTTTGGGACAGCTCTAGCGGATTGAAAAGCTGCTGTCCGGATAGAGCTGTTTTAAAATAGATTTCTGGGGAGCAGTTTTGAAAAGCTGCAGAGTGTTTGGGTATTCTGTGCAGAAGTGCGCTCGGAATCGCCCGAGTAAGGACGTCGGGGGCTCGGAATCGCCGGAGGAAGGCCGTCAGGGGCTCGGAATCGCCGGAGGAAGGCCGTCCGACCTCTAAGCATGTTCTATCTGAAGAAACCATTAGATTTCCAAAATCTGTGAGAGAGAAAGCTATTTTGCAAGAGCAGAAGCTGGGGGGAGGGAGATTTCTGAAAAGCTGCAAAACAGCTCTGGCGGATTGAAAAGCTCTTCACAGGGAGCTGTCCCAAACACATATAAAACAGCTCTGGCGGCTGGAATAAAGATTTTCCAGCCGCCAGAGCTGCGCCAAACAGACCCTTTATGATACGACACAAGTGTCACACCTGTCCGTCACTTTGGAGTCTCACCAGGGGCTCCACTTTGGAGTCCACCAAGATGGCTTTATCAGGTCCACAGACCGTACATCTCAACCCCTCTCCGCCATGAAGTCAACACCAAGCGACAAGTTGTTGAGGCTTGAGATCGAACACCCGAACTACTAAATAAGAGTCTTTCACCAGAGCTCTTATCACCAACTGACCCGCAAATTAGTTGGTAATGAGAGCCCCGCTGAAAGTCTCTTTTCCAGGAGGTCGGATGTTCGATCTCGGGTCTCAACAACCTACCACATGATGCTAACTCTAGGGCGGATAGCTGGTTGGGGTGTACGGTCCGATACCCGTGCCGCATTATAAAACTGCACTTTCATGATGCAGTAAATATATCATTTTACCACAGAAGTGACATGTTGATTATCTGAGTATCCGAAGTGATATCCTTGCGATCTTATTTGGTTGTAGGGATATCATATATGATATTCTTGTATTAATGTTTGTATGTCTGGGTATCATAAACAATATTTAATATATCATAAATGATATCTAGACAATCAATTTTATATGATTATTATCACCCGACAACATCGCAGGAGACTCATTTTCAAATCTGAAGATGAGGCCCGGACGGAAAAGATTTGGGCTATGGGGAACCAACTACCATAGAGAAGGAATAAAGACGGTGCAGAATAATCCCGTTTTTCCAGAAAAAATTGTAGGTGAGTTACTCCCATGTATCTCTAGGTGGGAGATACGGCCGAGATCTGCAGTTAGATAAGGATTAACGGTCAAGATCTGCAGTTAGATAAGGATTAACGGCCGAGATATGACCGTATCGATGCGCGGTGCTTACGGTTGTATCTCTAACAGATACGATCTCTAACAGATATGACCGACAGATACAACCGTATCTCGGACATTGAATGCTCGATTTTATGGTAAATACTAATCTCCCATCTAGAATATATATGTGGAGTAACCCAGCTATAATTTTCTCGTTATTCCCGCGGAACTTTCACGTCTCGAGCTCGCTGGATCACTATTTTTTTCTGACGCAAAGGAAAACGCTAATCCAAGCAGCTTTTTAGCGTTGCCTCTAAGCTTCTGGATATTTCAGATTCGAGGGGGGAAGAGAGAAAGAAGGAGAGGAGATGGAGAACGAGTTCCAGGTATTCAGTTTCGCATTTATAATTAGGGTTTAACGAAGGAAGCCTTTTCATTGAATTAAAATAAGCTCGTCTCATTCATTTTTCTCATATCTATCCTGAAAAATGAATTTAAGACTTGGAATCAAGGCTTGCGACTGCTCAACGATTGAATTTTGAATGCTTCTGGAAAACATCCAGTTGCTTTGGTCTATATTTACTTACTAGTTTTGCTGATCTAGGGTTTTGCATTATGAAAATGGATTAGGGCAGAATATGAAGAGGTTCCGGTGATCAATCTGACACAACTAGTCTTTTTCATGATAAATTTTCTATAGGGAGCAAGGTTCAGTAAACAGTAAACACGCCTCTTTGAGAGCTCAAGGCTGGACTACCTGTCAATGGAAACGCTGTTTTTGTAGAGAAATGATCCCAAACCTTATGAGCACTTTTTCACATATAAACAACAAGTATGAGAACATATATATAGGAGAGGAGAGAGGAGAAGAGTCCTATACAAGAGATGTGAGACTAAAGCAAGAGAGAATATAATGGGCCAAATTAATGGGCCTTTACAATATATCCTATTTCTCTAACACTCCCCCGCAAGCTGGAGCATACAAATCGTAGACTCAAAGCTTGGATAAGAATTGATGGTACAAATGCCGGGGCAATGCCTTGGTGGGGATGTCAGCAACTTGCTTAGAAGCGGGAACATGCTCTAGCTCTAACTTCTTTAACTGAATCTTTTCACGAATGAAGTGACAATCAACTTCAATGTGTTTGGTCATTTCATGAAAAACTGGGTTCTTCGCAATATGGATTGCGGCCTGACTATCACAAAGTAGAACTGTTGGCGAGGATAAAGTGACTCATAGATCACCAAGAAGAGCCTTCAGCCAGGTGAGTTCAGAAACAACGGCGGCCATTGCACGATACTTAGCTTCAGCAGAAGAGCGAGCAACAACAGATTGTTTATTGCTGCGACAAGTAATAAGATTCCCTCCAAAGTAGATACAAAACCCCGTAGTAGAGCGCCGATCATCCAGGGAGCCTGCATAGTCCGCATCAGAATATGCAACAAGAGATAGAGAAGAAGATGATTTATATACCAACCCTTGTCCTGGCGCAGTATTCAAGTATCTGAGGATCCGTTCCACGGCTTGTAAATGAGAGCCTCGAGGAGCATGCATATATCGACTGACTACTCCGACAACAAATGAGATGTCAGATCTTGTAACAGTCAGATATATCAGTTTTCCTACAAGACGTCGATAATACTCAGGGTTTGAAAGCTGACCATTAGAGTCAGATCCATGAGCACATAACTTGTGATTGACATCCATCGGTGTGTCCACATGTTTACACCCAGAGTAGCCAGCATCACGGAGAAGGTCAAGACAGTACTTTCGTTGGGATATGATAAGTCCATCAGGACGTCTTGCGATTTCAAGGCCACGGAAGTATCAAAGGTTGCCCAGATCTTTTGTTTGAAAAAAAGAGCTAAGATGTCGTTTCACCTCTAGTATCCCTTTTGAGTCATCGCCTGTGATTAGGATGCCATCAACATATACGAAAAGGAGAATCGTGTTTGTTGTTCTATGTCAAGTGAACAGAGAGAAGTCTGCCGAACTCCGATTAAAACCAACTGCCTGAACAGCTTTACTGAACTTATCGAACCATGCCCAAGGGGATTGTTTGAGATCATAGATAGATTTCTGAAGATGACAGACTCGGGACTCTCCCGTGGTCTCAAATCCGAGAGGTTGTTGCATATAGACGGTTTCTTGTAGGTCGCCATTGAGAAACGCATTCTTGATATCGAGTTGGTGCAAGGGCCACCGACGATGCACAACGACAGAGAGGACACGAACCGTGTTGAGCTTAGCGACCGGAGAGAAGGTCTCCTCATAGTCGAGACCGTGTTGTTGAGTAAAGCCACGAGTCACCAGTCGTGCCTTAAGACGGTCAACCGTCCCATCAGAAGCATGCTTGATGACAAAGACCCATTTGCAACTAACTGTAGTCTGGCCAGGTGGTAGAGGGACCAGAACCCATGTCTGATTAGCCCAAAGGGCGCGCATTTCTTCATCCATGACAGCACGCCAACCTGGATGTTGCAAAGCCTCCTGCACAGAAGTAGGAATAGAAATATAGGACAATGAAGTAGCAAATGTATGAAGGGCCGGGGGCAGACGATGTAGCGAGACATAATTCACCATAGGATGAGCTGTGGAGATAGACACCGGATCAGCAGGTCGTGAAAGCACATCAGTAGAGGGAGGCCGTGGCAGGGCATGAGAGCTCGGAGGGCGACAAGAGTATACCTGGATGATATGCGGCGTAGGGAGGATTGGAGGGGGGGTAGGCGTTGGAAGTAGAGAGGGGGAAGGAGACGTAACGGGGACCACGAGCCGAATTATAGGAGGAGGAAGAAACAGATCTGGAGAGATGGTATGAAATGGTTGATATTCCCAAAAGGTGACATCAGCAGAGATGATTAGTTTACCGTCGGCAGGAGAATAACAAATATATCCTTTTTGGGTGCGGGAGTAGCCAACAAACATCATCTTGGTTGCTCGGGGAGCGAGGTTGTCAGTGGGCGGAGCCAGGTTATGAACATAGCATGTGCATCCAAAGACTCTGGGTGTGAGAGAGAACAGAGCCTTGGAAGGAAAGAGAAGAGTGACAGGAGCCATGAAGTTCAAGGTGGATGAGGGCATGCGGTTGATGAGATGACAGACAGTAGAGACGACAAAGTTCCAATAGAGAGGTGGAACCTGCATCTGAAACATGATAGATCGGGCGACCTCGAGAAGGTGCCGATTCTTCCGCTCGGCGACGCCGTTCTGTTGAGGAGTATATGCACCCGAGGTCTGATGAACAATACCAAACTCTGTGCAGATATTAGAGAAGGTGCGGCCCGTATACTCGCGCGCATTATCGGTACGGAGATTTTTAACGCAGGTAGAAAACTGAGTACGAATCTCCACCAGAAAGACACGGAAAGTCGAGGGAAGTTCAGTACGATCCCGAAGTAAATACAACCAGGTAACACGTGAGTAGTCATCGATAAATGTGACAAAATACCGATAGCCAAAAACACTCGAGAGCTTATATGGCCCCCAAATATCAGAATGGACTAAGGAGAAGGGGCATCGCACCGAGTACTAGGAGGGTAAAGGAGACACGATGTTGTTTGCCATAAATGCAAGACTCACACCGAAACTCAGAAAGGGAAACATCAGGAAGAACTTTCTGGAGAATTGGAAGAGGAGCATGCCCAAGACGACGATGTCAGTCAACAAAAGAGATGGTGGAGAGAGCGGTGGGAGAAGAGGAAACAAAAATGTAGAGCCCATTGGACAGCCGCCCGGTACCGAGGATGTTCCGCGTCTTGCGATCCTGCACAACACAAGAGGTTGAAGAGAAGGTTATGTCGCAGTTAAGGTCGTGAATGAGACGACTAATAGAGAGAAGATTAAAATGAGAGCCATGAACATGAAGAACAGATCGAAGGGTAATAGAGGGAGTAAGAAGAATGTCAGCGGATCCAGAGACGGGAGTTGTATCCCCATTTGCAATGGTGATGAACTTAGGATGCCCAGAGGCCAGGTAGTGCGGAGGTTGTAGCGGGGTAATATGGTGTGTCGCACCGGAGTCCAAAATCCATGAGGAACTGTGTACAAGACATGAACTTCCGCTATCAGAGATAAACACCACAGAGCCCAGTGGTGGGGCGATCAGCGCGGAAGAGGCACACATCCTTAGAGAGGGGTCTACAAAGACCAGGCCGCAGAGGCCGCAGCAGGAGCACCAAGTATGGGCCGCAACAGGACCAGGCCGCAACCGGACCAGGCCGCAACCGGGACTAGCGACAAGAGCCAGGCAAGAAGCAGAGGCCGCAGCGAGAACCAGGCCGTAGCGAGAACCAGACCGCAACAAGAAGCAGAGGGTGCAGCAAGAACCGGGCCGCAGCGAACCGATGTAGTCGGCAGCGAGTAGAGAGGGGAGGCCGCAAGTGCAGGAAGGGAGCTCACCGATTGAAGAGAGGCAGCAAACTGGAGCAGTCAGCGAGCAGGGAGACCGCAGCGGATAGGAGCAGTGAGCAGACTGCAACAGACTAGAGCATATAGCAGGCCACAACAGTGCAGAGGAGAGCTCACAGCGGACTGAAACAGCAGTGAGTAGAGGGCGCGAGATAGGAGAGCGAGCTCGCAAGGGAGAAGAGACCCCGGGGCGGACTGAAGCAGGAGCTCGCAGCGGACAGGAGAGTGATCCGCAAGAGAGAGGGGCCCACAGCGGTTAGGACAGGTGCAGTCCGCAAGGAGACTGTCGCGAGTAGAACTCAAGTACCAGGAGGAAGCGGGAAGGAGAAGTCCGCGAGTAGAGAAGCTCGAGCGGACAGAAGGAGAGACCGCGAGGATGAAGAACCCAAGCAGCAAGGGAGAAGATGAGAGCGCTGCGAACAAGAGGAGAGCCCGCAGCGGACAAGAGAGGTGGCCCCTGCGGGTCAGAGCAGAAGATGACTATAAGAAGCCTGAGGAGGGTGGAACCACGATGAGAGAGAAGAGAAGCAGATGCAGAGTGGCAGGCCGCAGAAGCCATGCGGATAATGGAAAGAGCAGATAGGATCACAAGTCATTACAAAATAGGCTCGGACATGTGCACTATAAGAAAATACGAGATCTAGCTAAGAGTCACAACATCTCGTTAGATCTTTCATTCGATTTGATAGGTGTAAGGTTTGTGGCCAAACTAAAATTATTAGAAATCCTTTCAAGTTAGTATCTAGGATCACACAACTTATTGAATTAATACATATCGACCTCTGTGATTTTCAAAGTCATGTCACTAAAGGGGGGAGGAAGTACCTTATTACCTTCATCGACGATTTTTTTAGATATTGTCATGTCTATCTATTAAAATCGAAAGATGAAGTCTTTGAGATATTCAAGATCTTTAAAACTCATGTTGAGAATCAGTTAAACTTACAGATTGAGAGATTTAGAAGTGATCGAGGGAGAGAATACACTGCAACTGGGTTTAAGGACCTTGGTTCCTCTGAGGGTATAATTCTAGAAACTACAGCCCCTTACTCACCCCAGTCAAATGGTATCGATGAGCGTAAGAATAGAACATTGATAGAGATGTTGAATTTTATGATCCTCACAGCTGGTATGCCTAATTCAATTTAGAAGTAAGCAGTTCTAACTCCAAATCACATTCTAAATAGAGTGTCTCACTCAAAGCTCAACTCTACTCCGTATGAGTTGTTGCATGGTCATCCCTGCAGATATGACACTCTAAAGATTTTGGGTTGTATTGCTTATGTAATAATACAAGACCTTAAGAGATCTAAGATGAGACCTAGAACAACAACTTGTGTTTATCTAGGTAGTGTAGAAGATAGTGCATCTGACAAGTTTTTGGATCTATCCACTAATGCAGTGTTAAAGTCAAGAGATGTTATTTTCTTTAAACATAAATTTATCAAAGATCATGACTTGACCGTCTCCAGGTCTACTGACATAATTTCAGAATCTACTGTAAAATCTGAAGCTGGCCCTTCCGGCACTACTCCCCAACCTCTAGAGGTGGAACATGTTCCTCTTAGAGTACCTACAAGAGATAGAATTTTTGAAGATTTTGATGAGAATTTCATCACCTACCACTTAGAGGATGATTCATTCTCCTATCAGGAAGTAATGAGATCTAAAGATGCGTTAATATGGGCAGAAGCCATCAATGATGAGATGAACTCGTTGCTATAAAATAATACTTGACATCTAGTTGACCTGCTGAAAGGAGCTAAAGTCCTAGGATGCAAGTGGGTACTGAAGATTAAATTGCACGGTGATTGGTCTATAGTCAGATATAAAGCACGCCTAGTAGCAAGGGGTTATAAACAATATGGGGAATTGATTATTTTGACGTCCATTTACATCTATGACACCTATCCATTATTATGATTCTTTTTATCTTAGCTTCTATCGAGAACTTTATAGTTCATTAGATGGATGTAAAGATTGCCTTCTTGAATGGAGAGTTTGATGAATAGATCTACATGATACAACCCGAAGGTTATGTATATGAGGATCTAAAAGAGAAAGTGTGCAAGTTAGATAAATCAATCTATGTGCTTAAGCATGCGTCTAAGATGTGGCACATGAAATTTGACCAAGTGGTAAAGAGCATTAGATTTCAGTACAGTCTCTCGAACAAGTGCATCTATCACCGCTCGATATCAAATAAAACAATCATCATATGTCTGTAAAAGGTTGCGACGCTATGCAGGGTCTACCTTTGCTGAAGAAGAGCGAAAAACCAACAGGTTTTACGAAAGGCTGCAGGATGAGCTGATATTCCTGCTCTTGAGTTCAGTGAATTAAGGGTTTCAAACATTGGTGGATACGGCCTGTGCATTGGAGAAAAATATGAAAATGGTGCCGGGCAAAAGAGACTTGGCCGTGACAAAGCCCGAGTTCAAAGTGTCGCACCTGGGAAAATCGAACTACCGAAGGAAATGGGGTAGAAAGTCCAAATCTTCGGGACAGGCTCCTTCTACAACTGTGTTTGGAGAAACATATGGGCAAGGCCCTAGAGCATGTTATACTTATGGAAAGGTGGGCCATATATCCCGTGACTGTCGGAGTGGTCCTCCAAAGGGTGATAAGAAGGCATGAGCAACATATGCTGAAAAGGGGAATGCAGTGGAGACCACTGCATCACAGTATGCTCCAGCTCAGCTAAGGGTGTACAATATTGGCCAATAGGAGGTATAAAGCAAAGTGACGTCGTCACAAGTACGAGTTAAGATACTTTTTTTACTGTTTTTATACTTTATACCTTGTGCGTTGTTGGTGTATGATTATTTATATTAGGTTTTGTCCTTATTCGGGACTGTCCGGCTGGAGCACTGTTTGATACGTGTGCTTCACATTCGTTTCTATCCGAGGACTTTGTGTCTCGGATTGGAGTACCTACTTGTGTGCCGACAGATAACCTATCGATATTATTGCCTAATGGATGCGTGATGCGGGCAAATAAGTCTTGATGCGTTGAGGTACGAATAAAAAGTCGAGATTTTAGATTGGAAGCATTTGTATTGCCACTATAGGAGTTCGATGTAATCTTTGGTATGCACTGGCCCTCGGAGCAACGTGTCTTTATAGATTGTAACTCAAAGGAGATCACACTGAACGGGTTGTTCTGGATTGATGTTGTTTATTTTGCATGTTGGAGAAGACTCTGAGTATAAATGAGTAGTTTACGGGGTTTGCGGGGTTGTACCCATGAACAGAAAGCAACAGGAAGTACTGGAGTTGCACTCCAAAAAAATAGCCACGAAATACCACATTTTGAATGACTGTTGGATATTGTCGGGCGACAGTGAGTATTGTCAACGACGATAACTCTTAGTGAGCTATTTGTGTTGTGTGTTGTAAAAGTCCAATGTTTTTGGCACTGCAGGATGCTGCAAGATTTCGGGTTGAGTTTGAGCGCAGAAAGAGAACTTCTGTTGGTCATGTCAAGCGATCGTGATAAACGCTGGCGATAACTCTCTTTTGATTGTAAAGCCTGTCTCTGGGAGACTGTGAGGCAAATCTGTGGGCTACAAGCTCCTAAAGGCCAGTGAGCGGAACAAACAAGGGGAAGCTGACCCGCGTCAGTTTAGATATTGAACTGACGATTTGAGCAACGGACAATGGTTGAACTGTATCTGCGTTATGGTTGTCTAACTCGAGTGCATAAGTTATTGGCGTTCATTAGGATCGCATAATGAGAGCCTTAGGTTGTACGACGTCAAGACTAGAGTCTCAATCCCGGGGCCGTAGAGACTATAAATGCTCAAATCTAACCGTTATGTCTGAGACCTATGAACAGTGGTGAGACCCTGACAATAGGTACACCGAAAATATGCCCTGAGTGCACAGAACATTTGACCGTTGAGGCGTTTGTTTATGATATATTGAATTGTGCGTGACTGCACGTTCTTGTGATATATCTGCTTGTGAAAATGTTATGTCTGCAGGGAAGGAATACATCTGCCCTAGAAAAAGGGTAGAGTCGTTATAAATTGATCAGCTGAATGCTGACCGTTGGCTTGTTTGCCACACTTGTGGTGGATTGTCCTTGTGCAGGTGCTGGAGAGCCGAGCGGGAAATAGCGGGCTGAAGCTCTTGCTGCTATGCTGGCCCTCGAAGGCCGAATGAAGAAGTTTTACTGTTTTCATGTGTGGTCGGCCTGAGCGCAGGTGTTTGTAAATCACATTTATGAAGTATAACTGTAAGGCCTTAAGACCGTAACTTTTATGTATTTGTAAGTGACATTTATGTTATATATATAAATGGTATGGTTTATATATAGTGGACATTCAATTAGTATGAGTTCATGCAGCATTAAAGCTTCTGCTAGAATGCGCTGAGTTAGGGTGCGAGTAGTCTTTGATATTAACATGTAATTCCGCTGCTTGTTTGTGGAATATGGTGTGGGGCCCCGGCCAGACCCTCTATTATATTTCATGTGACAGAAGAAGGTGTTACAATTTGGTATCAGCTTGTCTTGGTATTTCTCCTACAAATCCGTGTTTGAATTCTTTTGAGGGGTGGCGAGCACGTGCAAGTGCGGCCCGTTATAACATAAATGAACTCAAAAATATCCACTAAGAAATGAAAATACACATGTTCGAGAAACCCGCGTGTTCCTAAAAAGTTGTTGCTTTTGCAAAGTCACTAAAGTGTGTCTTTTACACGTATAAGTGACTCGAAGTGGTGCGGGGCAGTCTGAGCTCAAGCGTTCTGTTGAGAGTGCGACACTAGCTGAGGTGCCCACACCTACTCTTTCTGCGGAGACAGTGTGCTTAGTTGCTGAGACGTTGCTTGTGATGATATAAGCACAGCCTACTGGGTAGGTGCATGCTGTAGTGGTGCCAGTACAGGTTGGTGTAAGGCCAACACTTATTAAGGTTGTGGTAGATCTATGAGCAGCGGAACGACAACTGAAGCAGTTCGTGAGTTTTAGTCCTCCTACGTTCGCGAGGGCAGGGTCCCCTACGTAGGCAGAGAACTGGCTTCCGCGAGTTAATAGAATTTTGACGACAATAGGGACTGAGGAGAAACATAATGTCACCTCGGCCACTTCCCTGCTGGAAGGAGAAGCCTGGCTTTGGGGAGACGAAATAGAACTGCATCACTTAGCAGGCAGACAACTACGGAGGTCTCGATAGAGGAGTTTTCGAGACTGTTATTGGTGAAGCACCTACTGTCGGCGCAGCGCATAGCCATGGAAAATGAGTTCCAGCGTCTAACTCAGGGAGAAAGTAGTGTCGATACCTACTTACATGAGTTTACAAGGTTGGGACGCTATGCAGGGTCTACCTTTGCTGAAGAAGAGAGAAAAACCAACAGGTTCTACAAAAAGCTGCGGGATGAGCTGAGATTCCTGCTCTTGAGTTTAGTGAATCAAGTGTTTCAAGCATTGGTGGATATGGCCCGTGCGTTGGAGAAAAATATGAAAAGGGTGCCGTGCAAAAGAGACTTGGTCGTGACAAAGCCCGAGTTCAAAGTGTCGCACACGGAAAAATCGAACTATCAAAGGAAATGGGGTAGAAAGTCCAAATCTTTGTGACAGGCTCCTTCTACAGCTGTGTTTGGAGAAACATATGGGCAAGGCCCTGAGACATGTTATACTTGTGGAAAGGTGGGGCATATAGCCCGTGACTGTCTGAGTGGTCCTCCAAAGAGTGATAAGAAGGCAGGAGCAACATATGCAGAAAAGAAAAAGACGGTGGAGTACACTGCATCATAGTATGCTCCAGCTCAGCCAAGGGTGTACAATCTTGACCAACATGAGGCTATAAAGCAAAGTGACGTTGTCACAAGTACGAGTTAAGATATTGTTTTATTGTTTTTATACTTCATACTTTATGCGTTGTTGGTGTATGATTGTTTATATTAGGGTTTGTCCTTATTCGGGACTGCCCGGCTAGAGCAATGTTTGATACGGGTGTTTCGCATTCGTTTCTATCCGAGGACTTTGTGTCTCGGATTGGAGTGCCTACTTGTGTGCCGACAGATAACCTATCGATATTGTTGTCTAATAGATGCGTGATGCGGGAAAATAAGTCTTGATGCGTTGATGTACGAATAGGAAGTCAGAATTTCAGATTGGAAGCATCTGTATTGCCATTATCGGAGTTTGATGTAATCTTTGGTATGCACTGGCGCTCAGAGCAGCGTGCCTTTATAAATTGTAACTCAAAGGAGATCACATTGGGACAAAATACCGAGCTAGAGATTAAATTCGTCGGCATGCGTGGATCAAGCAAGATATTGATGTCTGCTCTTCAAGTCGCCAAAGCTGTTCGAAAGGGCGCAGAGTTATTCTTCATGCTTATAGAGGCTGTTGAGCCAAAAGCCAATATGACTGACGCTCTGGTTGCATCGGAGTACGCAGATGTGTTCCCGAAGGACCTTTTGGGGTTACCTCCCCAAAGAGAAATTGACTTCTCTGTTGAGTTGGTGTCAGTGCGAAACCTATAACCCGCTCACCATACCAGGTGGCGGGGCTGGTGGACTCCTGTCCCCGCATCATAAAAGTGCACTTTTATGATGCGGGGACAGGAGTCCACCTGCCCCGCCACCTTGGCATCACCACCAAGGGGCCCACCTGGAGTCAGCACCAGGCAGCTTTAGCATGCCCGCGGGCCGTACACCCCAACCAGCTCTCCGCCACGGCATCAAGCACCGCGCGGCAGGTTGTTGAGGCCGGGTCTCGAACCCGCACCCCCTAGATAAGAGGCCCTCAAGCAACCTCTCTGATCGCGGATCAGTTGGTGATGAGAGGTTGCTTGAGGGCCTCTTATCTAGGGGGTGCGGGTTCGAGACCCGGCCTCAACAACCTGCCGCGCGGTGCTGATGTCGTGGCGGAGAGCTGGTTGGGGTGTACGGCCCGCGGACATGCTAAAGCTGCCTGGTGCTGACTCCAGGTGGGCCCCTTGGTGGTGATGCCAAGGTGGCGGGGCAGGTGGACTCCTGTCCCCGCATCACTTTCGTTCGCAGGTTTTCATTGGAAAGTTTTTGTTTTGGCCAAAAACAAAAAAAATCATGCGTTTTCGTTTTGAGGCAAAACAAAAAACTTATGTTCGGTTGGAGAATGATTTTCGTGTCTGTTTTAGACCAAAACAAACACCGATGTTCGTTTGGGCATTCTGAACTTCTTCTCCACCAATTTTTTGAATTTCAAGAGAGGAAGCTGGTGGCCACCAATTTTTTACTTCATCCACCAATTTTTTAGACCCGAGGTTTACTTCGTCCACCATTTTTCAAAGAACGCATCCGCAAAGATCATGATACGAAGGAAGCTCGAGACCAGAAGCAGCTGCAGCAATGGAGTCCACCATCGGTTGGAAGAAGACGGAATTTGTTGCTTTAGTGGAGTCCACCATCGCTTGCCAAGGAGAGGCGAAAATCGAAGAGGCGGAAACTAGGACCTAGGACTCTGGAGAAAATCCCCGGAGAATCGCTGAAATCGACTGGAGGAAGGAAGAAGGTAGATCGTCACTGTGTTCGTTTTCCCGAAGGAAAATCGGTGAGAACCGCAACTTCGCCGGAGGAAGAAGGGAGGAAGATCTCAATGGAAAGTCTCCCGCCGGGAAATAGGCGACCGTCTATTCTCAAAACCGCGCAAAATGGATCTCGCCAGGTCTGTTTTGGGGCGGGGCAAATTTAGAAGAAATTAAAACACACCGTTTTCAACTCAAAACCAAAACCGCGCAAAACATAGCCAAACAAACACCTACATTTGGACCGCAAAAACTCAAAATGAAAACCGATTGTGAAAACGTTGCAAACGAACGGGGCCTTAGGGTTTTATAGAGTCACCTGCTGTATGAGGATTTCTTTCATTTTTTTTGTTGGTGGTTTTTTTGTTCTTTTCCTTTAATCCCAACGAATCTATAAATTATCCCCGTGATTCGTAACAGTAGCTTCTGTATACTATAACTTGAAGAAGATTAAGATGAAGATCATTGCACCTTATGAAGATCAAATGACCAAACTATCATGTGACTACATGGATTAATACGATAGTATACCCGGGGACTAATGGACCAGTGTAATAATGTCCTATTGTAGGTTAAATATGGCACTGGTTACACTGATAGCCTATACATGAACATACTGTCACAATAATGGTCCTTAACCTATGAATGTGGAACATATATAGGTTAAGGACCATTGTAATTAGTATACAATCGTGCCTTATACTATAGATACTGATATGAGTACTAAATGGATTAACGATTGTGATAACCAATCATAGTACACATATCATTGCCCTATGCATTACTGATATTATACGTGATGACAAGATAGGGTAGTATAAACTAGGACCTCCACCATTTTTCAAAGAACGCAGCTGCAAAGATCATGATACGAAGGAAGCTCGAGACTAGAAGCAGCTGCAGCAATGGAGTCCACCATCGGTTGGAAGAAGACGGAATTTGTTGCTTCAGTGGAGTCCACCATCGCTTGCCAAGGAGAGGCGGAAATCGAAGAGGCGGAAACTAGGACCTAGGACTCTGGAGAAAATCCCCGGAGAATCGCTGAAATCGGCTGAAGGAAGGAAGAAGGTAGATCGTCACTGCGTTCGTTTTCCCGAAGGAAAATCGGTGAGAACCGCAACTTCGCCGGAGGAAGAAGGGAGGAAGATCTCAATGGAAAGTCTCCCGCCGGGAAATAAGCGACCGTCTATTCTCAAAACCGCGCAAAATGGATCTCACCAGGTCTGTTTTGGGGCGGGGCAAATTTAGAAGAAATTAAAACACACCGTTTTCAACTCAAAACCAAAGCCGCGCAAAACATAGCCAAACAAACACCTACATTTGGACCGCAAAAACTCAAAACGAAAACCGATTGTGAAAACGTTGCAAACGAACGGGGCCTTAGGGTTTTATAGAGTCACCTGCTGTATGAGGATTTCTTTCATTTTTTTTGTTGGTGGTTTTTTTGTTCTTTTCCTTTAATCCCAACGAATCTATAAATTATCCCCGTGATTCGTAACAGTAGCTTCCGTATACTATAACTTGAAGAAGATTAAGATGAAGATCATTGCACCTTATGTTGACTGTTTTTGTTATACTCCTTCCTATTTAATCTCGAATGAGTATTATTTCTCCATTGTGAAATCATGATACTTAATGAAAAGTATGAATGTAGTTGTGTAGCATTATATCAGAGGATATTTTGTTTGTATTTTTGAATACTAACAACAAATTGTCAATTTTACTAAAAGGGGTTAATTTTACTTTTTGTGTCTGTTGTTGATGTTTGTCGTTATTTCATATTCGGTTGCTGGGGGATTATGGATGAACCTTATAGAAAATTAAAATTCGAGAGCAATGATTGTTCCTATTTGGTAGTATCTTAACATCTGTCACCATTGCCTCGTTTGGCGGGGCTGATCCACCGCGGTTGGGTGGACGACACCTCCCGGTCGCAGTCCCGCGCCGTTTGGCGGTGCAGCGGTCGGGCGACGGTGATCAGTCCCGTCGTTTGGCGGGGCAGCGGTCAGGAGGCGGCGATCAGTCCCGCCGTTATTCAGCGCAGATTTCATCCGCACCGCGGGACCTGCGGTCGCGACTGTGCGGCGTGTATGAAATTCGTGCCAAACGAGTCTCATGTATATTATTTGTTCTGAAATGGCAACAACCATGGAACGATATTTGGCTTAAGCGAAGAAGAAAATGACCATAATTTGCTTCTTGCTTTGCCAGGTAACTAGATTTCCGCCAAAATAAATGTAGTAATTGCTGGTGGATCGACAATTTTTGAGGGACCCAACACAATCAACATCACAGTATGTAACGAGAGAGCGAGAGAGAGAGAGAAGTGGAAGGTTTGTGCATTAATTGTTGTCCTGGAGCATTCTTCAAATATCTAATAATATGTTCGACTGCCTTAAGATGGGAGGCCCGAGGAGTATGCATGAAGCGACTGACCACACTGACCGCAAAAGATATGTCAGGTCATGTGACAACAAGGTAGATAAGCTTGCAAACGAAGCATCATATTTGAATTAGGCAGGAGGTGATTAGAGTTCTAGCCATGAGCACACAGTTGATGATTTGCATGATTGCATCCATAGGTGTATCCACAGGCTTACACCCAGAGTATCCAGCATCATGAAGTAGATCAAGGCAGTATTTATGCTGAGATAAAGCAATACCATTAGAGCGTCGGGCAACCTCAATCCCTGCAAAGTATCAAAGCCGACCCAGGTCTTTAGTGTGGAATTGAGAGACAAGATGTTTCTTAATTTGAGTAATGTTGGATAGGTCATCACCCATGTCAAGAATATCAACAACGTAGATCAAAAGAATAACAATGCCCGAAGGACGTCGACGGATAAATTTGGAGAAGTTTATCGAGCTCCGTGTAAAGCCACACTCACGAACCGCCAGGCTAAACTTATCTCCACCACCAAACTTGGCGGCACTGTGACCCTAGATGTCCGAATGAACAAAATAAAAAGGATAAATAGAACTTTTACACGGTTTAGTAGCAAAAGAAGTACGATGATGTTTATCATATTGACAAGCTTCACATTCCAAAGTGGAATCGGCCTTGAAAGACGGTATGATCTGCTGGAGGGGACGCAACGTCGCAGCGGCGCGCCGAGTTGCAACCTATAAATATGCCACGAGGAGGGGCTGATTTGAGCGTCGGGCCCAGTCAACGGAGGAGTAGAGGCGGGGGTGAGTACCGTGAGCTGAGGCGAGTGCCCACACTTAATGATGTCGTTAGCGGGTTTCAAGAAATTTTGTGTGTTTGAGAGAGTTCACGTGATATCAGAAAGATTTCGTGCGAGTCTAGGAGTATTCAGCCGAGAGAGAACAAGTAGGGATTTCGTTTTGCTCTGTTATCATGTGAGAGTTTGAATTAAAAGAATTTATTATTCAAAAAAAATATAAAATATTACATGAATATTCCCCTCTTTATATAGAGTAGAGGAGAAAAAAGTATGTACATTTGGAGATGTGAGACTAAATACAAGGAGGAAAAATACAATAAGCTCATTTGTGAGCTTTTGATCTTGAGTGGTCATAAATAATTATTCCTTTCTCAAAAATATTGTGACATTTCCGATTTATTCCTTCATTTAATGCTCTTAAATCCCTTCTCCTATTGGCGTCTTCCGTGGATTGGGATATTTCCGCCGATGGTAGACCAACTGTGCGGCTAGGTTTGTTGCCAGGATGAGCTGGGTGCAGATGTTTCGGCCGTGTCCCCGTAACTTAGTAACATTCTGAAATCATACACAGTGTGGTCTTTATTCAGAGTTTATGCAATTGATATGATAATATACAAATATATAAAAACAAGAATGAATTCCACGCGATGATTTATTTTCCATTGGCCATCATCTAGGAAGGAAAGGAGGAAGTTATCCAAGCATGGTATATGGATGACAATGAAGAAGACCAAAGGCTTCACCATCACTGTGAACCAAAACAGTTTGTTTCTATTGACAGACTTGCAGGTTTGTGGGTCGCAAATTTCGTTTTTTTCCCTAATTTTTGATCAACTGTTCATTGTGTTGAAAGTTTTGTGGCTGTTAACTTTCTTTTGTAGAACTTGGTGTCATCAGCTGGCGATTGAATGCTGATGATTATGAAAATGATGATGCATTGAAAAAGATTCGTGAAGCCAGGGATTATACTTACATGGTATTTGATTAATGTTTTTTTTGTAAACCGGTTTAATTCTAAGGGGCTGTTTGGTTCATTGTAATTTATTATTTAGTTGTCAATATTATTAAGATGTCGTGTTATGAGATGTCAATGCTATCTTTCTAGCACTATGTTTGGTTTAATATCAATGTATTTAGATGTCAACTATCGTGGAGTGCCAACAGATGTTACCTGACATCTAAATGACTCTGAAAGTGCTTTAACCATCATCTACAAATTACTATTTGAAGACATCAGTGAGCAAAAAGATTCACATCTTCTAATAACATAACATGACATTGAATATCTGTCAACTGAACAATTCCCTAGTAGATGGAAATGCTACTATTAGAAAGTTTCATCTCTTTTGCTATCCCTTTCCCATTTCAGGATATATGTGATATTTGCCCAGAGAAACTGCCAAATTATGACGCGAAGATCAAGAGCTTCTTTGAGGAGCATCTTCACACTGATGAAGAGATACGCTATTGCATTGCAGGAAGTGGCAAGTATTTCTGCTTTTTGGCATCTTGTGTGACTTATATTTCTTTGAAATGCCTGATTGCAGTATGCTGTTAAATTTCCTATCCTTTTGTAGGGTATTTTGATGTGAGGGATGAAAATGAGCAGTGGATTCGCATATCTGTGAAGAAAGGGGCAATGATTGTCTTGCCTGCTGGAATCTATCACCGGTTCACTCTTGATGAGAATAACTACATAAAGGTATTATTTTCTTATTTTATTTCACCATCGAAGAGTTTTAAGATTTTCTTTCCCATTATTGAAAATATTTATTATCAAATTTATTTTATTGGCATTTGCAAAATAATTAGATAGTTGAAGTTGTACATACTTCCACAAATGGTTAAAAAATCATTATTGAGATGTTGCATTTCCCTTGGGGTTTATCTCGTGGGTTCTCATTCTTCGGTCATGTGTTGTTTGCTTACTCGGCACTCGCATTTGCATTATCATTTTAGGGTTTGCTACCGACCTTCACATTTGTTTGTGATTGCTTGTATTGCTTCTATGATTAGGGCATCATGAGTTCTCCACCTATAAATTCGTTCTGCCCAGAAAGCCTAGACGAACTCGTCCCGATAGGCTTTCCTACGGGATGCTTGACTTAGAACAGTGGCAGGAGCAACTTTTCCTGCTTTGATACTATGTTTGAGAAAATACTCATTTATATAAATAAATTACAATGACCCTGTACACTTCCCTATGGATGGTGTGAGACTATTATAACTCAACTTAAACCGTTAAAACACTAATATTTTCACATTTATATTGATCTCAGCTGCTTATCACATAACATGGCTGTGGAAACCACCCGTCACCACACATCTTCCCAAAACCCCGAGGTCATAGGAAGGGGGGACAGGGGTACATAAACACCAAGGACCACCCGCTGCAGGCGATGTGGGACTAATCCATCCACGAGATGGCGGGGATATTCCGCCACACGGGGGCCCACCGGGGTCAACACCCAGACCTGGAACGCGATGGGGAAGCCCAAATATGCGGTCCCACACACACCCAATCCCGCTGGACCTTGGTTCTCAACACAACCCCGCAGCGGGATGACTCCGATACCATGTGGAAACCACCCGTCACCACACATCTTCCCAAAACCTCGAGGTGATAAGGAGGGGGGACGGGGGTACATAAACACCAAGGATCACCCGCTGCAGACGATGTGAGACTAATCCATCCACGGGATGGCGGAGATATTCCACCACACGGGGGCCCACCGGGGTCAACACCCAGACCTGGAACGCGATGAGGAAGCCCAAATATGCGGTCCCACACACACACAATCCCGCTGGACCTTGGTTATCAACAATGGCCACATTACCTTGCTCAACCTCATCCATATCTTTCTCAATGTCTTGAGGCCTTACAATTGAGTTCTTTGCATAAAACTCACTTGTGTCAGCTTAGTGGCAAGTGGCAACGGTTTCAATCCTTTATAACAAGCTCAACATGTTTCACCTCCTAATGACCTTAGGACTACTCTTACTTTTATTTACAATAAGCTCAACATGCTTTGCCTCCTTAACTACAAAATCTTCACTTCCCCACACTTGGATTCGAACTCCGATTCTCCGCCATCCTTCAAACTTCCTTTGAGTGTGCCACCTTTACTAGAAATCCTCTTTCCATATTCCAAATTGAATCGATGCATCGGGCTATGCATCATATGTTCTCTTTGCTTCTAATATAGACTGAAAATAGTAGCATTAAGACGACTAAGCCACTTAAGAAATGTCATCTAGAAATACCCAAAAAAAGAGAAAAATAAATTTTTTTATTAATTTCTCAATCTTGATAAATACATACAAGTATTTGTACACTTATATAAGAAGAGAGAGAGATGAGTAGAAATCTCATTCTAAGATGTGAGACTAAATCTAAAGAGATATAAGGCTCAATATGGGCTTTATTTTGGGATTTTACATATTTTCTTCAATACTTTCCCGCAAGTTGGAACATACAAATCGTATGTACCAATCTTGGACAAAAACTAATAATATAATGGTCGTTGTAAGGCCTATGTGAAAATATCAACAGCTTGCCTAGCAACAAAAACATGTTTTAATTACAACTTCAATTGGAGTTTCTCCCGAATGAAGTGACAATCAATTTCAATGTGTTTGGTTCGTTCATGAAATACATGTTTCTTGGCAATGTGTATAACAACTTGACTGTCGCAAAATAGAGTGACCGGTGTCGAAAGTTTGACTCCCAAATCACCTATGAGACTTTCTAGCTAGGTAAGCTCAGACACAACAACGGCCATTGAACGATACTCAGTTTCAACAGATATGCGAGCAACCACAAATTGCTTCTTGCTGCGCCAACTAATAAGGTGTCTTCCGAAGTAAATACATAAACCACTTGTGGAGCGTCGATCATCCAAAGAGACAACATAGTCAGCATCTAGTCGGCAATCAGAGATAGAGAAGAAGAAGAGAGTTTGTATACAAGCACTTGTCTAGTAGCGGTCTTCAAATATCTGAGGATGCGCTCGACGACCTGGAGGTGAGAGGTTCGTGGAGCATGCATGAATCGACCGACAACTCCAACGACAAATGAGATATCAGGTCTTGTAACTATATGATAAATCAGCTTATGGTTGACATCCATATGAGTGTCTGTAGGCTTGCATCCAAAATAGCCAGCATCATGAAGAAGGTCAAGACAATACTTCCATTGAGATATGACTAGACTTGTAACTCCTCAACCTAGTTTAACAACAAATCAACAGTCTGACCGGGCTACCACGATAAAAAGTAAACTAAGAAACAGTAATAAAACTGGTACATAGTAGACATAATTAAAAAGTACTAATTGTAAGCTTACAATGAAAGTTAAAAAACAACTATGAGTAAATAAGAGTACCTCAAAATATGATTCACAGAGCCAACTAGAAATAAAAGTATCATAAAGTTAAATGACTGAAAAACTTATACATTGTCTGATACAATGAAATCGTTAGAATATTCTGATACATGTCAAATATAATAGTACATCAACTGAATTGAAAAAACAACTGAAATGAAAGCAAACAAATACGAAAAACCATGACGCTAATCCTATACGCAGTTCCCCACCGGTGACCGCTGAAAAATAAATTCCCGAAAACGGGTCAGCCCAACTGGTGAGTAATAAAGACTACTGCTCCCAGTAACACTAAAACTACATAATTAGTTTGTGTATAAAAATATGAGTTTTTGATTATTAATGTATGTTTTTGAATAATCTGGTTGTAGTCTTATAAGTTATTATCTGTGATGATGCATTTTGAATATTCTCTTATTATCTGAGTTTTTGTCTGTGCTGAGTTTTGGTACCCTAAATTATTTCTAAAGGTTGAGTAATCGAATTTCATGTTTTATGATTTGTTACACTCATTCTGATTATAGAACCCAAATAACGACCTGAAGACGCCCTAAACTGAAGTGCTCCTTGAGTGGAACACGAACTCGTAATTGAAAAGTTCCAAATTTGGAATTGTGGCTGACGACCTCAGGTTTGAGGCAAGATTTTACGTTTACGATTTATTATACTTAATTTGATTATGGAGCCCAAATGGCGACCCGAAGGTACCCTGAACTGAAATGTTCTCCAAGTGAAACACGGTCTTGTATCTGAAAATCTCCAAATCTGGAGCTGTGACTGACGACCCCACGTCCGAGGCTCATGTGGACTGTTGGCCAAATGAGAATGAGGTCACTGATTTGAAGCTTATTATGTGTTTGTAACTTTTCTTCTGTCTGATTTGATTCTTCATTCTTAATTGTATTTGATCTTACTGTAAATGCAAGTGTTCTTGTTACACTATGTATGTTGCACATACCCAATACTGGATTTTATTATGCATTACTAAGTTATGTGTTCGTTGCTTTCTGCGCTATCTAAAGTAATTTAATTAAGGCTCCGTTTGGGGGGACTTATTTTCACCGGCCAAGCGGTTGCGACCGCATGAACCGGACTTTAATTAAGGTCCGGTTCATGCGGTGGCAACCGCTTGGCCGGTGAAAGTAAGTCCCTCCAAACGGAGCCTAAATTGATACTGGCACTGAAAGTTGAATAATTAAATTACTTAAGAATTTTTAAATAACTTAGATAATGCAATTATTTACGGTGATATGTTTAACCAAGAGGAGTCAAATTTCTTACCTCGGCAGTGCGACACTCGTAGGTGCAGTGCGGTGATATATTTTCTTTTAGGGAGAATTCTGAAATCCATAACTTGATCTCCGGTTGACACGAGTCTTCCTTCCTCAAATCACCTTAAGAGTCGCTACAATGGATAAATCAAACATGTACTCATTCTTCCTGAAATAAGAACACTTTATTCATTAAGAGGGGGAGGGAACAATTACCACTTCTCTAGAGGATTGGCTATTTCTGAGAAAGGAAACGATCCCGCCTAAGCCTACAGATGGTGGATCAAACACAATTTGGAGGATCCAAGCCCTAAATAAAATTCCATAAGACTTAGATGGAAATTCCATAAAGGAGTTTATACGAGTATCGACCAGAGATAAAAAGAGGGGAACATGATTAACTGAGTAAAATTAAAGGAGGTGGCTGATTGACCACAAGTCCCCACTAGAGAGTCCCGATTAAGGCTTGCAAAAAAATTCTGCAGTAGGAGAAAATACCAAAAACATCGCTTACTATTCTGAAGTTAAGTGTACAACCCCATATCCGGCGAGTGAGGATCAACAGGAGCCAGAATAGCCAAGACAGGCGAGCCGGGCCCCTGACGTCGAGTCCACTCGACGGCTTCCGCTCCGGCATCGAGTGAGGCTCATTCACTCGACGCCTCTTAGCGTCGAGTGACATCTCGACATCCGTCGGCTCGCCCAGGTGGGGTGGAGCGAAACAGGGGCAAGTGGAGCAGCAGGCTCGCACTTGCCCATGGCTCTCGACAGACAGTTGGCGAGTGGGGCATTTCTGGCCCGCACTTGCCCAGGGATATAGGGAGGCGGCGAGTGCTAGCACCATCGAGCACTCGCCACCCCATGCGAGTGGAGGTTTTCAAGGGCCGCTCACGCAGTGTTGTATAATGTATTTTTACCATTCTATTCCCATTGGCCTGCCCATAGCTTTTCAAAGCAGCAGAGTTATGCTGTTGGCAGACCGATCTGGACTGCACATAGCTGTTTAGAACAACGGAGGTTGGCTGTTGGCAGACCGTTTTCAGAAAACTATAAATAGACCCAAGGGGGTATCTCAGAAGGCATGCTTACTTGTGCCCTGGTCTTCTTGCGCTTTCTGAGTTATCCTTAGCTCAACACTTGACTAAGGAGGGGAATCACTCTAAGATCTTTCGGGTGTGTGGTGAGACCTCCGTGCTTGATGCTTGGATCCGTTTCTTGTTCGAAGTCTTTAGCTGTTTGAGTTTGTGAGGGAGAAGTAAGTGTGAGATCACCCCTTCCCCAAGGGTTCGAATTTCACAGAAGACGATTTTCGGTTTCAACATTAAAGAATAAGAGAAACCAATCCCTAAATATCTGAACTTGAACCAAAAAGGGAGGAGAAGACTTGAACAAGTAAGACATGTCTTGTTGGAGAAGGGTCAATTAGTTACCTTGTAAGGAGAAGTGAAAACAAAGCATAGAGGGTTCAAACGACCACCTAGAGTACAGGAGACGAAGGTCCTTGCGGCATGCTGATGTCGATTTTCGTAGATGGTTGATTGTTGCGATCGATCAAAGGAGCAAGGGCTTCGACGAGGGCTGGGATCTATCGCTGATTGCAGAGGGGCTTCGATTCGTCGCTGGGAGCGATGACGAGAAGGGGGGGGGGTCGGCGGTTTCGTCGATCGAAGGAGTCGATGGTTCGTTGCGTGCGGCTGAGAGCGTTTAATAGAGGGAGGACGTGGAAGGATTTTAAAGAGGAGTATTAGGGTTTCACCATAATTACGAGACTGCCACTGCTTTAAGAAACAGACGATTGAGTGCATTTATTCTCGCGCATCCTAAATGTTCTCACTGAGCTAGACCTCTTACCAAACGCCATTATTATAGATGACAATTTGACGAGTATAACTAGTGTTACTCAGTAAGAATACGCGATTCATCAGTGCCGTCGATCATTTTTATGCGTGGTTCGAACCTGCAGAAAATGAGTGTTTTGTATTAAATTTAGGGATGTTACAAGATCATCAAGACGTCTCACTATCTCAAGACCAAGTACCGATGATTTCTCAGATCTTTAGCTTGAAAAACTGAATTTAAATGCTGCTTGATCATTTGTATTCCTTTGGAGTCATCACCAATAAACAAAATATCATCAATGCAAACTAATAGAATCATTTTGCCTATTGGTCGCCATTGAGAAAGACATTTTTGATATCCAATTGATGTAATGACCACTGTCGATGAACAACTAAGGAGATCAGGACACAAACAATATTCAACTTGTCGACTGGTGTGAAAGTCTCATCGTAATCGAGGCCTTGTTGGTGAGTAAACTCGTGAGCCACAAGACGAGTCTTTAGAGGTTCAACTGTCCCGTATGGAGCATGTTTGATCACAAAGACCCACTTACATCCCACACAAATCTGTTTCGGAGGAAGAGGCACAAGATCCTAAGTCTGATTAGCCCATAGTGCAGACATTTCCTCATCCATGATCGCGCGTCACTCCGGATGTTGGAGAGGCTCCTGCAAAGAGTTTGATATTGAAATGAAGGATAGAAGAAGTTGCAAATTTAAACAGTGTTGGGAAAAGGCGATGCAATAATACATAATTCATCAAGGGATGAACCGTAGAGACTGGTGTCGGATCTTCAAGCCGCGATGTATCACTAGTAGAGGGTACTTTTGTAGGGCATTAGATCTAAGAGAACGACGTGTGTAAACACGAAGCAGTCGTTTGGATGGTATTGAAGTTGGGGTTGGAAGGAGTGGTGGAAGATGAGATGTAACAGGGACGGTTGGACGTGGTAGTATAGGAGGTGTAGGAGGAGCTGGATGGGGAGAGTGAAACGGTTGGTCTTCGATGAAAGTTACATCCGCAAAAACGTCAACCTTGCAATTGTTGGGAGAGAAGCACATATACCTTTTTTGAATGCGGGAGTAACCAACGAACATATATTTGGTAGCATGAGTATCGAGCTTGTTAGTGGAAGGACAATGATAATGGACATAGCAGGGACATCCAAAAATGCGACGTGTGCCGGGAAAGGGAGGTGGAAAGAAAAAGTAGAGAAAAAGGAGTTGCAAAGTTGAGAATGGTGGAAAACCTGTGTTTGATGAGATGACAAACTGTAGAGACCACGAAGTTCTAGTATAGTGCGTGCACCTGCATTTGAAACATCAGTGAGCGTGCAACTTCAAGAAGATGTCAATTTTTCTGCTCGGCCACACCATTTTGTTGAGGTGTATTAGCGCATGAAATTTTATGAATTATCCCAAATTCGGCACAAACTAAAGTAAAAGCATGACTTGTATATTTATGCGCATTGTCAGTGCGGAGTATTTTAAGAGAGCTGAAAAACTGGGTATGAGTCTCAACGATAAAAACATGAAAGCAACTACTTCAACACGATCACGACGTAAATACAAACAGGTCATGCAAGAATAATCATCAATAAATATAATAAAGTAGCGATAACCGCAAACACTAGATGTTTTATATGGTCCCAAAATATCAGAGTGAATTAAAGCAAACAGAGTATTGCTCAGAGTACAATGAGGAAAAAAAGACGAACGATGCTGTTTTTTGAAGATACATGATTCACAAGTAAAGTCATTGAGAGAGATATCGTGAAGAGCTTTCTTGAGGATTTGGAGGGGAGCATGCCCAATACGTCGATGCCAATCAACAGAAGTGACATGAGAGAACCGTGAATGGAACATCCAAGATATAGAGTCCATTAGACAATCACTTTTTACCAATGATACTCTGAGTCCGTCGATCCTGCACAATAAAAGAGGAGGGAAAGAAGGTTACATAACAATCAAGGTCTCGAGTAAGACGACTAACAAAAATAAGATTAAAAGGTGATCTCAAAGCATGAAGGACCGAATGAAGAGAGAGAGAGAGAGAGAAAGTTAGAGTGATGGGCAGATTAGCAGAACCAAAAACCGGGGTGGTGTCACCATTAGACATATTGATGAACTTGAGATACACAAATTGTAAGTACTGAGGTTGTTTCTGCGAAGTAAGACGATGTGTGACACCCAAGTTTACAATCCAAATGGAGCTATGAGAGAGATAGGAGATACCTTCATTGAAGATCGACGCAACAAAGCTAGATGAACGACTGATCATTCCCTAAGGTTGCTGGAGCTGGGTGCGCAAGACATCAATATTGTGACGGCCTCACGGGTGGTGGAGGCAGTAGCGACCGCAATGGATGCGTGTTGTTATGGAGGCATACCATGTTTGCGATAACATGTTGCCTCAAGATGACCATTTCGACCACAATGAGAACACTTAGTGCAATGTCTTCCGTTACGCCCCCTTCCTCGAGAAGCTGTGCGACCTCCACGAGTCGAAGGGGGAGCAGGGGGGTGTGAAAGACTGTTGGAGGAGGGCTGAAAACAGAGTTCCAGGAGTATCAAGCGTCGATGTAACCTTTAATAACATGGAGCACACATCCGAAAGTGAGGGAATTGTAGAGGAAGAGAAAATTTGAGACCGGACATTGTGAAGATGTGATGGAACACGAGTCATCATCATAGCAATTCTGACTGTTTCTTTCTGTTCTTGTTGTATCACAAAATCTGTTGTTGGATGTTGATGTTTAATACCCTCAACAAGAGTCTTGGAGCGCGCAACAAAGGAGGTTAAGTCTCCCGCCATTCCAGTGTAAAGAGTTTGAAGATCTGTGATGATGTCGAACAGCTGTTGGAGGCTGTCCTTGTCAGAATAGGACTGGAGTTCCTCCCACATGGTCTTGGCCATCTCATAATACAAGACAATCCAATATGGTTCAGTGTCCATAGAATTGACTATTTGAGGATCCACGATTGAACACGACCGTCATCACAAAGCCATTCCTCGGTGGGTGTGGTGGGAGTTGCCTTTGTCAGATGATGAATGAGGTCTTTGGTCTGCAGAACACGACGAACGGAGTGCACCAATTCAACAAAGTTCTTCTTCCCACTAAGAAAAAGTGGTTATCCGAAGCTCATCACGAACTTTAGAAAGAGGGGTTGTTGCACGAGCGGGAAGGGAGGGGGCATCATTCATGGCCATTGTGACCAAGGAAGGTTGCTGCAGGTAGGACACTACGGTCAGTAAGAAGACTCGTAGTTAGACTTCTGCGGGGAAGCCACTGGTCAGAAAGAAGACCATGCAGTTAGATTTTTGCAGTCACCATGGAAGCAGGAAGTCTAGAGGTCGCACAGTTGGAACAAGGAAAGCGACTAGCCAGGCGACCAAGTGGTAAGCAGGAGAGGAAGGGTTGTCGAGCTGACGACGACAGTCGGCAGTTACTAGCAGCGATCAAGCGAGAAGCAATCAGGTATTGCGAACTAACGACTTGACGAATAAGGGAGATCGTAGGAAAAAGCCTTGGCATCTACTAGCGGCGAGCAGGAGGCCTGTCTGGCAGAGAATCTTGCGGTTAGACGCTCACGGGAAAGAGCAGCGACAGCCAAGAGCGGCAAGCGACGGCTAGACAAGAGCTGAAGAGGCGCGACTAGACAAGAGAAACGCTGTGCGAGCGCAAGCAGCGGCGGTAAAGAAGCGCAGCTAGACAAGAGAGACGCCGGGCGAGCGCAAGCAGAGACAGTTAGGTGGGGACTACAGGAAAACTATAGAAGGAGAATGGGGGGGGGGGGAGGGGCGCCATGCTGGGCAGGAACCACAGAGTTGCAGTTAGAAAAATAGCTAACCACCCAGAGGGGCAGGAGCGACAGAGCTGCGGTTAGAAAATAAGCAAACTGCCCAAACAGATTTGGAGACGCGGGTGAGGGCAAGATCCCCCAAAAAAATTCATTAGGATTTATGATCGATTATGCTTTGACCTTGTAGTAATATACAGAAAGAAAGAAAAATAAAATTTTTTTTTATTAATTTCTCAATCTTGATAAATACATACAATTATTTGTACACTTATATAGGAAGAGAGAGGAGTAGAAATCTCATTCTAAAATGTGGGACAAAACCTAAAAAAGATATAAGGCTAAAGATGGACCTTATTTTGATCTTGTACATATTTTCTTCTACAACCTCAAATCCCCTCCAAAATCTTAAGATGCATCTTTGCCTTGACTAGAGTACGGGGCATTCTTTTTGATGAAATTATTTGAAAAGATGCACACTGAGAATTTAAATTTGTAGAAAAAGTAAGCAAGGAACCTTGTAGGCTGTATTTCTTGTATAAACTTTGAGTATGAGAACAAATATATAGGTAGAGAGGAAGAGAGAAATCCCAAAAATACAATGCGAGACTAAACCTAGGACAAACTTGAGCTCATACATGGGCCACAACTACAATGTGCTTTTACATAATTTTCTACTATTTTCTAACACTCCCCCACAAGCTGGATCATACAAATTGTGAGCACCAAGCTTGGATAGAAACTGCTGATACAATGGCTGAGGAAGAGCCTTGGTAAAGATGTATGTAACTTGCTCGGAGGTAGGAACATGTTCCAATTCAAGTTTATTCAGTTGGACCTTCTCCCGGACAAAGTGACAATCAATCTCAATGTGTTTTGTTCGCTCATGGAACACAAGATTCTTCGCGATATGTATAGCAGCCTGACTGTCGCAGAATAGAGTAGCAAGTGAGGAGAGTTTGACACCCAAATCACAAAAAAGGCTCTCTAACCAGGTAAGTTCAGACACGAAAGTAGCCATAACACGATGCTCGGCTTCAGCAGAAGAGCGAACAACAACTGATTGCTTCTTTCCGCGCTATGTGATGAGATTTACTCCAAAGTAGGTACAAAAACCAGTGGTGGATCGTCGATCGTCAAGCGAGCACGCATAATCAGCATCAATGCACGCAATAAGGGATAAAGAGGATGGTGGCTTGTATTCCAACCCTCGTCCTGGGTTAACTTTCAAGTACCCGATGATACATTCGACAGCCTGCAGATGAGATATTTTTGGTGATTGCATAAAACGACTAACACTCCAACAACAAAAGAGATATCGGGTCTTGTAACTGTTAGGTATATCAGTTTTCCTACGAGGCGCCGATAATATTCAGGATTTGTAAGTTGAGAATCTGATTCGGTTCCATGAGCACTTAGCTTGTGGTTAACATCCATAAGTGTTTTCGCAGATTTACATCCAGAATAACCAGCATCCTGAAGAAGGTCAAGATAATATTTCCGTTGAGATAGGACCAGACCATCAGGTGTTCAAGCAACCTCAAGTCCAAGAAAGTACCAAAGGTTTCCCAGATCTTTTGTTTGGACGACAGAGTTTAAGTGTCGTTTGATCTGTTGTATCCCGGTAGAGTCATCGCCAGTTATCAAAATATCATCCACATAGACAAATAGAATTACCGTCCCTATTGATCGATGACAAGTAAAAGGAGAGAAGTCAGCCGAGCTTCGCTGAAAGCCAATATCACGAACAACCTTGTTAAATTTTTCAAACCAAGCTCGAGGGGACTGTTTGAGACCATATATAGCTTTATGCAGTCGTCATACCCTAGACTCCCCCGTGATCTCAAACCAGGGAGGTTGGTTCATGAAAACCGTCTTTTGAAGATCACCATTAAGAAAGACATTTTTAATGTCCAGCTGATGTAGTGGCCAACGACGGTGAACAACAAGTGCGATAAGAACCCGAACAAAATTTAGTTTGGTGACAGGGGAGAAAGTCTCCTCATAGTCCAAGCCCTGTTGCTGAGTGAACCCACGAGCCACAAGACGAGCTTTGAGGCGACCGATAGTCCCATCCGGAGCATGTTTGATGACAAAAATCCATTTACAGCTAATGTGAGATTGGGCAGACGGAAGAGGTACCAAATCCAAAGTATGATTAGTCCAAAGAGCTGACATCTCAGCTTCCATTGCCGCACGCCACCCAGGGTGTTGGAGAGCCTCCTACGCAATGTTAGGCAGAGAAATAGAGGAAGAGCACGAGCAAATTTGAGTAAATGAGGAGAGAGCCGATGTAGGGAAATATAGTTGGCCAGAGGATGGGCCCTAGAGGCGGGGGCAGGGTCAGCTGGCTGCAAGATAGTACTGGTAGACGGTAGCAGTGGCTGGGCTCCGGAGTTCAGACTACGGCCAGTGTAAACACGGATGAGAGGGGATTTGGGTGTTGGTGGTTTGGGGGCTGGTTGTTCCACGTGGGGTGTTGGAAGAAGAGGAGGTAGAGAAGTCGTGACTGAGATAGCAGGATGAGGCACAGGGTGTACACAAAGAGGTACTGAAGTGGATGACAGAAAGGGTTGGTCTTCCAAAAAAGTAACATCAGCGGACACAATCACTTTCCCGTCGACAGGAGAGTAACACACATACCCTTTTTGAGTGCGAGAGTACCCTAAGAACATGCATTTGGTTGCACGAGGGACAAATTTATCCGTCGGTGTACCAAGGTTTTGGACATAACATGCACACCCAAACACTCGAGGTGTGAGAGAAAACAGAGATTGAGAAGGAAAAAGGAGGCTAAATGGAGTGACAAAGTTGAGAACAGAGGAAGGCAACCGATTGATGAGATGACACGCAGCCGAAACTGCAAAGTTCCAGTATTTGATGGGTACCTGCATCTGGAGCATTAAAGAGCGAGCAACATCAAGAAGATACCGATTTTTGTGCTCAGGAACACCATTTTGCTGAGGAGTGTATGCACAAGATGTTTGATGTATAATTCCAAATTCAGCACAAAGTGAGGCAAACGTTCGGCTCGCATATTCCCGCACATTGTCAGTGCAGATAATTTTAAGCGGGGAAGAAAACTCATTACGAAGTTCAGTAACGAACATACGAAATATTGGAGTTCGGTACGATCCCGTAGTAAATATAATCATGTCACTCGAGAGTAATTGTCAATAAAGATAACAAAGTAGTGGTACCCAAATACACTAGGGACTTTATAAGGGCCCCAAATATCAGAATAGACAATGGGTAAAGGTGTACCACTCCGATTACAGACATGAATAAAAGAAACACGATGTTGTTTACTAAAGATACATGACTCACAAGTAAACTCATTCAAGGAGACACCCGGAAGAACTTGCTTTAGAATCTGGAGGGGAGCATGTCCAAGTCGACGATGTCACTCAACTGAGGAGTCGACAGAAAGGGTAGATGGAAGGACATCAGGAAGATAGAGCCCATGAGACAGCCGTCCGCTACCAATAATATTCCGCGTTTGCCGATCCTGTACAACAAAAGAAAATGATGAGAAAGTAACATGACAATCAAGATTCTGTGTAAGTCGGCTAATAGAAAGCAAGTTGAACGGGGAGCCCGAAACATGAAGAACCGAGGTTAAGGAGAGGTTGGGTGTGAGATGGATATCATCAGCTCCTGAGACAGGAGTGGAGTCACCATTAGCAACAGTGATGAACTTGGGATGAGTAATAGTCAAGTATTACCGCGGCTTCCGACAGGTAATGTGGTGGGTGACACTAGAGTCCACAATACAGTGAGAACCCCAAGATAGACAAGTTGTACCTTCATCGGCGATGGAAACCACAGAGCCCGAGGAGCGAGTAATCATCCCTTGCAGTTGCTGGAGCTGGGTGAGGATAACATCAATGTCAGACTGAGCATTTGAGGAGGTCGAAGGAGAAGCCAAGGGCGGAGACTCGACCTTCATAGAAGAAGCAAGGTGGGGTGACAAACCATGCTTACGATAACAGGTAGCCTACAGATGATTTTCCCGACCGCAGAAAGTGCATTTAAGGGGGGGGGGGTTCCAGTACGTCCTTGTCCCTAATACGAATGGCGACCCCACGGGTCGAGGTACCACGAGTGGAGGGATGTGGTGAAGGTAACTGGAGAAGAGCTGGAGAGGGAGGCAGAGGAGCCTCGTGTGGCGGAGTGACCTTCAGAAGCATGGAGCAGACATCAAAGAGGGAGTAGTGGCAGAGAAGAGTATCTGAGCTCAAACACTGTGCAAATGTGGAGGAACCCTTTCCATTATCATGACAATTCCGACAGCTTCTTTTTGTGCCCGTTGCGCAACCAAATTAGTAGTAGGAGGCTGATGTTGTATCCATGTCTCAACAAGTGTCTTGGCCTTGACAACGAAGGAAGTCATATCGCCAAGTATCCCGGGATTAAGGGATTGAAGATCAATGATGATGTCAAACAAATGCTGGAGGATGTTTTGGCCAGAATAGGAGTGGAGTTCCTTCCACATGGATTTCACCGTGTCATGATACATGACCATCCTGTATGGCTCAGTATCCATGGATTTGAGAAACCAGGATTGCACACGGCCGTGATCACGAAGCCACTTGTTAGTAGGAAGGGTAGGAGTAGCCCAGGTCAAGTGATGAAGCAGTCCTTTTGTCTGGAGCACCCGACGAACTGAATGAACCCATTTTACAAAGTTCCTTTTGCCAGAGAGAGATATAGTGGTAATCCGGAGTTCATCTCGAGGTTCAGTAGCAGAGGAAACAGCCCGAGGTGGCAGAGGTGTGTTAAAATTCAACAATCTGGCACTTCTACTATGTTGAATTTTCTCCAGGTGGTCAACAAGGTAGCCTGATGTCAAATTAATATTCTCAGCACTGTCAAGATCACACCTTGATCACGCGGAAAATTCCCTGGAACCTGAAGTGAGCAGGTGTTATCTCAACCTAAGCCAGACAACCAACAAACACATGCAACACAAGAGTCTTTATTGATTTACAACAATCTTCTCTTTACAAGGCGAGACATACATGACGAGACATGCTTCACCAAACAACCACCAAAGGGAAAGCATAGAACTGCAAAAACAAGACAAGAGAAACAAGCCGCGCGGACTCAAACACAAGCCTCCGGTCTACTGCTGTGGAGTCCGCTCAGTCCGCCAGGTCGCCAGACCGCGACCAAAGCCGCCCGGACTACCCCTTATTCCAATGATAGCTCTAGCCGCCGATCTGCAAGCCGCCTGACCGCGAGGTCGCCTAGCCGCCTGACCGCGAGGTCGCCTAACCTCCAGACCGCACACGCTGCGATGCCGAATAGAACAGTCCGCCTGAGGCCGGCGACTTATTGAACCCCGAACCAAGTTGCCAAAGAGAAGACCGCCTGGTCGCTGTCCGCGACCTGCTGTTTTCCGCCTGCTGCTTAACCGCAGAGTCCGCACTGTCCCTGATCGCAATCAGAGCCAAGTCCTAGCTTTCCAGCGCTATCCGCACAACCTGCACAGCACAACCCGATCAAATCACTCAAACCGCGCGGACACAAAGGTCCAGTCCGCAGCAACAGTTGCGAGCTCAAGGTACTGTTCACTTACGCATGGAGGTTACTTCTTCCTGATGTGACATGAGTCTTATTTATAGGCACGATGATGAGTGTGGTCACCGCCCTAGCCGACAGGATTACCGCCACATCCCGCAGCAAGATCATGTGTATCCGCAAGACCCGCGAACACACTCCAGTCCGCCGCTACCTGTGCAGGATAACCAATCCGCCATTGCTTCTCCAAGGCCGGACAACAACACCAGTCCGCCTTGTCGCATGGTCAAGCCAAGACCACCACAGCCAGACTCCGCAGTAACAGTCCGCCAATCCGCGGACACAGCACCAGCCCGCTAATCCCGAGCCCAACAGCCTCGCCATCAAGGCACCTGCCGGACTCAGCGGACACAGCTCTTCAGTCCGTCAATCCCGAGCCCACGGCTTTACCACCAAGGCAACTGCTGGACTCAGGCGGACACGCTGTTCCAGTCCGCCCATACTGCGGACAACACTAGTCTGCATATCCCTGCAGACAACTCTAGTCCACAAGCCGAGTCCATAGCCTTGTTGCCAAGACACCTTCCGGACTCAGCGGACTCCAGCTCCAGTCTGCTTACACAACAAACTTCCAGTCCGCATATACTGCAGACTACTCCAGTCCGCATATCCCGCAGACTGCTCCAGTCCGCATATCCCAAATCCACAGCCACGCCAGCAAGGCAGCTGTCGGACTCAGCAGACTCCAGCTCCAGTCCGCACGTAGTTGCGGACACAATCTCCAGTCCGCTTATCCCCAAGCTCGCAACCAAGACAAATGCACTTCTGCCGAGCTGGGCGGACTGAGACACAGTCCACACTCTACTGCGCGATCTCCCCGGACTGAGCCAAACATGGACTTGGTTCAGAACCAACCAAGTCCACACCACTGGCCACAAGGGTCAGTCCGCACTTACTGGCGGACACTGGATTCAGTCCGCCAAACCCAGCGACCTCCAGCACCTGTCCGCACTGAGTGGCGGTCTCCACGGATTCCACTTGCCGCTGCACCAGAGCAAGACCAAGGCATTCGCCAAACTGGTCTGCCGAGCTCCAGTTCTTCAGTACGCATCATGCCGGACTCCGCGGCTAGAGTTTCTATCCACCCGGTTACTTCCTGGGATACAACTGCCTGCTGAGCACAAGCCGGCCTGGCTAACCGCCGCTGCTGTCCGCGTAGTCCGCGCGAACAGACCGCCCAGGCCGCTACAGAGCAAACCGTCTGCAACATCCCTGCCGACCTAGCAGTCCGCCAACCCTGTCCGCGTAGTCCGCACGGATAGGTCCAAGTGCTCCATTCACCCACTTTCACTTCACAAATTTCCACAAGGTGAAGCACCAACGGACTCGCCGGAGGCCGTGGTAGAATCCATGAAGCCGCGGGAAGAAGCTAGCCGCAGCGGACAGAAGACAACAACTGAGGGTAACCGCCGCAGACAGAACTAGCCGCGCGCGAAGAGGTAACACACAACCTGAAGAAAGCGGAGCGAAAATGAAGAGAGGCCGCACGGCCTCGGTGTCACTACACCAGCGGCAAGAGGCCGCAACCAAGATGCGGAGCCCGCAACGGGTAGAGAGGCCGCGACGGCTAAGAGAGGCGACCCACAACCCGAAGAAAGCGGTCGGAGGAGAGGAAGAGAAGCCGCACGGTCTCGGTGTCAACACACCGGCGGCAAGAGACCGCGACCAAAATGCAGAGCCCGCAACGGGTAGAGAAGCCACATCGACTATAAGAGAAGGCCGCGGGGGAAGCCCGCAGAGACCAGGGAAAAACAACGACGAGTTGGGAAGCAGCAACGACTTAAGAAAGGGAGGGAAGCCGCAACAATTGAAGCAAGGGAGACCGCACGGTCTCGGCGAGAACACCAGCGGCACAGAAAGGTGCCGCGACCAAGGTGCGGTGCTCGCAGCGGTTCGGAAAGCTGCAACGAGAAGAAGAGGTCGCCAGTGCGAGAAACAACAACGGGAAGGGACGCAGCGGGAAGAGCCTGCAGTGCGAGAAGAGAGGTCGCAGCGGGTAGGGAAGCAACAACGGGAAGTGGAGCCGGAGCGACTTAAGCAAAGCAGACCGTACGGTCACGATGAGCAAGAGGAGAAAGCCGCGACCAAGATGCGGTGCGAGAAGGCGGGAAGAAAAGGCGGATACGTAAGCCACAAGAAGACAGGAGGAGACCGCCCGATTAAGGGTAACAAGCGGGGCCCACTGACCGAGAGGTCAATAAAAGGGAAGGGGGGAAGGTAGAGGAGGAGGTGGAAACTCCGAGAGAAGGCAAGAGAAGCGGACAGAAACAACCTAACCGCGCGGTAAGCCGCGGTTAGAAACAAGAGGAGGCCGCATGACAGCGGTTAAGCGAGAGAACATGCCGCCCGGTTAATCAGGAGGATCCAACAGACGGAAACAGACAGGCCGGACCGTATCCCTCTGATACCATGTATAAAAAGTAAGCAAAGAGGCTTGTAGGCTGTATTTCTTGTATAAACTTTAAGTATGAGTACAAATATATAGGTAGAGAGGAAGAGAGAAATCTCAAGAATACAATGTGGGACTAAACCTAGGATAAACTTGGGCTCATACATGGGCCACAACTACAATAGGCTTTTACATAATTTTCTACTATCTTCTAACAAAATTAATCAAGTTTAGTTGCATGAGCTTCAAGTTTTAGTATTATGAATAGGGAGAGGGTAAGTTGAGGAGATAGAGAATGGGTGGAGAGTTATGAATCCAGTGGCAAAGAAGGGAAACACTCGATAAATATCAGGATGGAATGGAAACAAGGGGATTAAAATATTTCCTAGGTAAGATATGCCAAAAACTTTAAGTTTGTTTAATGATTTATTTTATTATTTAAATGATTTTTTTGGATCCATTATTTAAGATTAACTTTTTTTTTTGATAATTTAAAACTTTGGAATGCAATGTGTTAGATAATACTAGAAAAAATGATGTATTGGCCCATTAACTTGGCCAATTAACTTGGCCAATGTAGGATTTAGTGTTTAGTCCCACATTGTTTGTATAGTTAGATCTTACTCTCTTCCCTCCTATATATTTGTACTCATACTTGTTTTTTTGGTATTCAAAAAGTATATACAGGTTTGGACCTTTCTCTACATGATATCAGAGGGATACAGTCTGACCTGTTTTTTCTAACCGCCCGATCCTCCTGCTAACCGGATGGCTTGTTCTCCTGCTTATCCGCAGTGTCTTGCGGCCTCCTCCCTTTCTAACCGCGGCTTCCCGTGCGGTTATGTTTTTCTAGCCGCTCCTCTCTCTCTTTTTCTCTCGTGGCTTCCACCTCCTCTTCCCCCTCGTTCCCTTTTTATAAATCTCTCGGACACGTGGGGCTCTACTCGCCGCGGTCTGTTTCTCTACCCGTCTTCTCACTTCCCCCCTCTCTTCTCGCGCGGTTTCCTCTCTAGTCGCTGCACCTTCTCTTATTCGCTGCGGCTTTCCCATCCGCTGCTTGTACCGCATCTTGGTCGCGACATCTTTTCTTCTCGCTGGCGTGCTCACCGTGACCGTGCGGTCATCCATGTTTAGTCGCTGCGATTTCCTTACCCGACGCGTCTTCCCTACCCGCTGTAGTTCCCCTGTCACTGCGTGCTTCTCGCGCGATCTTCTCTTAACCACCGCGGCTTCCTTAGTCGTTGTTGTTTCCTCTTTGCTTGTTCGCTGCGGCTTCTCTACCCGCTGCGGGCTCCGCATCTTTGTCGCGGCCTCTTGCCGCTGGTGTGTTAACACCGAGACCGTGCGACTTCCCCTTTTCTCTCTCTCGGTGGCCTCTCTTCTCTAACCGCTCCGGGTTGCAGGTTGCGGTCTGTCTCTATCCGCCCGGTCAAGTACCGGTTCTTCTGGCCCCTTCTACCTTCTGACCGCTGCAGCTAGGAATTCTCTCCTTCCGGCTACTTACCGTTGCGGCCTCTGTCTTCCCGCTGCGTTTTTGCTCTTCCTGCGGCTAGATCTTGTCTTTTTCTCCTGTTGCGGTCTGCCTCTAACCGCCAAGGTGTCTTTTTTTCTCGACTTGGCTGTTCATGCGATCTGCCCGCGACTTCTCGTTTATGTCGCTATTCTTGTTACGGTCTGCTCCTAACCGCGCGGTCTAAGTGACCTGGTTGCGGTCTTCTCCTAACCGCGCTGCCAGCTCAGTTTTTTTACCACCGCGGCTTGTTTCTATCCGCTGAAGACAGTTTCTTACCCCGCTGGTTGTGGCCTTTCTTGCCGCTGGTGCGTTGTTACTGTGATCGCTGCGGATCCCGCAACGGGTAGAGAGGCCGCAACGGGAAGAGAGGCCGCACGGTCTCGGTGTCACTACACCAGCGGCAAGAGGCCGCAACCAAGATGCGGAGCCCGCAATGGGTAGAGAGGCCGCATCGTCTAAGAGAGGCAACCCACAACCTGAAGAAAGCGGTCGGAGGAGAGGAAGAGAAGCCGCACTGTCTCGGTGTCAACACACCAGCGGCAAGAGACCGCGACCAAAATGCAGAGTCCACAACGGGTAGAGAAGCCGCATCGGCTATAAGAGAAGGTCGCGCGGGAAGCCCGCAGAGACCAGCGAAAAACAACGGCGAGTAGGAAAGCAGCAACGACTTAAGAAAGGGAGGGAAGCCGCAGCGATTGAAGCAAGGGAGACCGCACAGTCTCGACGAGAACACCAACGACACAAAAAGGTGCCGCGACCAAGGTGCGGTGCTCGCAGCGGTTCGGAAAGCCGCATCGAGAAGAAGAGGTCGCCAGCGCGAGAAACAACAGCGGGAAGGGAGCCTGTTCGCAGCGGGAAGAGCCCGCAGTGCGAGAAGAGAGGTCGCATCGGGTAGGGAAGCAACAACGGGAAGGGGAGCCGAAGCGACTTAAGCAAAGCAGACCGTACGATCACGATGAGCAAGAGGAGAAAGCCGCGACCAAGATGCTGTGCGAGAAAGCGGGAAGAAAAGGCGGATAGGGAAGCCACAAGAAGACAGGAGGAGACCGCCCGATTAAGGGTAACAAGAGGGGCCCACTGACCGAGAGGTCAATAAAAGAGAAGGTGGGAAGGTAGAAGAGGAGGTGGAAACTCCGAGAGAAGGCAAGAGAAGCGGACAGAAACAACCTAACCGCACAGGAAGCCGCGGTTAGAAACAAGAGGAGGCCGCATGACAGCGATTAAGCTAGAGAACATGCCGCCCGGTTAATCAGGAGGACCCAGCGGACAGAAACAGACAGGCCGGACCGTATCCCTCTGATACCATGTATAAAAAGTAAGCAAGGAACATTGTAGGCTGTATTTCTTGTATAAACTTTAAGTATGAGTACAAATATATAGGTAGAACGGAAGAGAGAAATCCCAAACATACAATGTGAGACTAAACCTAGAATAAACTTGGGCTCATACATGGGCCACAACTACAATGAGCTTTTACATAATTTTCTACTATCTTCTAACAAAATTAATCAAGTTTAGTTGCATGAGCTTCAAGTTTTAGTATTATGAATAGGGAGAGCCGGAGAGGATAAGTTGAGGAGATAGAGAATGGGTGGAGAGTTATGAATCCAGTGGCAAAGAAGGGAAACACTTGATAAATATCAGGATGAAATGGAAACAAGGGGATTAAAATATTTCCTAGGTAAGATATGCCAAAAACTTGAAGTTTGTTTAATGATTTATTTTATTATTTAAATGAGTTTTTTGGATACGTTATTTAAGATTAACTTTTTTTTGATAATTTAAAACTTTGGAATGCAATGTGTTAGAGTGTACTTGGAAAAATGATGTATTGGCCCATTAACTTGGCCAATGTAGGATTTAGTGTTTAAGACCACATTGTTTGTATAGCTAGATCTTACTCTCTTCTCTCCAATATATTTGTACTCATACTTGTTTTTTTGGTATTCAAGAAGTATATACAAGTTTGGACCTTTCTCTACATGATATCAGAGGGATACAGTCTGACCTGTTTTTTCTAACCACCCGCTCCTCCTGCTAACCAGACGACTTGTTCTCCTGCTTATCCGCAGTGTCTTGCGGCCTCCTCCCTTTCTAACCGCGGCTTCCCGCACGGTTATGTTTTTCTAGCCGCTCCTCTCTCTCTTTCTCTCGTGGCTTCCACCTCCTCTTCTCCCCCGTTCCCTTTTTATAAATCTCTCGGATATGTGGGGCTCTACTCGCCGCGGTCTGTTTCTCTACCCGTCTTCTCGCTTCCCCCCTCTCTTTTGCGCGGCTTCCTCTCTTAGTCGCCGCACCTTCTCTTATTTGATGCGACTTTCCCATCCGCTGCTTCTACCGCATCTTGGTCACAACATTTTTTCTTGTCGCTGGCGTGCTCACCGTGACCGTGCGGTCTTCCTTGTTTAGTCGCTGCGATTTCCTTACCCGACGCGTCTTCCCTACCCGCTGCAGTTCCCCTGTCACTGCGTGCTTCTCGCGCGATCTTCTCTTAACCACTGCGGCTTCCTTAGTCGATGTGGTTTCCTCTTTGCTTGTTCGCTGCGGCTTCTCTACCTGCCGCGGGCTCCGCATCTTGGTCGCGTCCTCTTGCCGCTGGTGTGTTAACACCGAGACCGTGCAACTTTCCCTTTTCTCTCTCTCGGTGACCTCTCTTCTCTAACCGCTCCGGGTTGTAGGTTGCGGTCTGTCTCTATCTGCCCGGTCAAGTACCGGTTCTTCTGGCCCCTTCTACCTTCTGACCGCTGCAGCTAGGACTTCTCTCCTTCCGGCTACTTACTGTTGCGGCCTCTGTCTTCCCGCTGCGTTTTGCTCTTCCTGCGGCTAAACCTTCTCTTTTGCTCCTGTTGCGGTCTGCCTCTAACCGCCCAGGTGTCTTTTCTTCTCGACTTGGCTGTTCGCGCGGTCTGCCTGCGGCTTCTCGTTTATGTCGCTATTCTTGTTACGGTCTGCTCCTAACCGCGCGGTCTAAGTGACCTGGTTGCGGTATTCTCCTAACCGCGCTGCCAGCTCAGTTTTTTTACCGCCGTGGCTTGTTTCTATCCGCTGAAGACAGTTTCTTACCGCTCTGGTTGTGGTCTTTCTTGCCGCTGGTGCGTTGTTACCGTGACCGCTGCATCCCACCGGGCTCTGTGGTGTCTATTTCCGATGATGGTACCTCCTCCATTGCTCATAGCTCATTATGTATTTTGGATTCCGGGGCCTCTCACCACATTACCTTACGGAAACCACCACAATATTTGAACTCCGTGCATCCCAAGTTCATTACTGTTGCTACTGGGGACACAATTCCCGTTTCTGGCGTTGCAAATATTCACCTCACTCCCTACATTACTCTTCGCTCTGCCCTTCATGTTCCGGGCTCTCCATTTAACCTTCTCTCCGTTGGTCGACTCTCTACTGACCTTGATTGTTATGTAATTTTTTCTTCCAACTTGTGTGTTGTGCAAGATCGCAAGATGCAGACTATCATCGGAAAAAGACATTTGTCTAATGGTGTCTATATCCTTGACCCCTCTCGCCCAACGGTGTTGTCTTCTATTAGCTCTGTTGATTGGCATCGACGTCTTGATCACGCCCCTCTAAACATACTCAGAAAATCTCTCCCCGACGTGTCCCTCCAAGAGTTCACGTGTGAGTCATGTATTTATGAGAAACATCATTGGTCTACGTTCTCACCACATACTACTCAGAGTCCTGCTCCCTTTCATCTAGTACACTCTGATATTTGGGGATCCTACAAAATTGCGAGTGTGTTTGGATATCGTTAATTTGTCACATTTGTAGATGACTACTCACGGGTGACCAGACTGTTGCTCCTTCGTGACCGCTCTGAATTACCCAGTGTATTCCGTACCTTTTTCATTTAAACTCGCAACCAGTTTTCCACTCCAATTAAAACCCCCCGCACCGATAATGCCCGTGAATACACTAGTCATGCCTTTGCACAGCTCTGTGCTGAGTTTGAGATCATCCATCAAACCTCCTGTGCCTATACCCCCCAACAAAATGGTGTTGCTGAACGCAAGAATCGACACCTGCTTGAGGTCACTCGCTCTCTTATGATTCACGTGAATGTTCCCAAACAATATTGGAATTTTGCGGTTTCCACCGCCTGCACTCTTATTAACCGCATGCTTTCCTCCATTCTTAATTTTGCGGTTCTCTTCAATTTTCTTTTTCCCTCCAAAGCTCCTTTCTCCATCACACCTCGCGTGTTTGGCTGCATGTGCTTTGTTCATCATCTTGGCCCATTCACTGACAAACTTGCTCCACGTGCCAATAAATATATGTTTGTGGGTTAATCTCGGGCTCAGAAGGACTATGTTTGTTTTTCTCCCAAAGATCGTAAAGTTGTTACTTCTGCTGATGTCAACTTTCTCGAAGACCAACCATATTACTCTCAGCCAGCTGATTCTCCACTTTCGCCACCTCTTCCGCGACCTGCTATACCTGTTTATTTAAACCTTCCACCGCTCCTTCCCACACCAATCCCACCTAAACCACCTACCCTTCCCACACCAATCCCACCTAAACAACCTATCTTTCCCACACCAATCCTACCTCAACCACTATCATCCGTATGTACACTCGACGCCCTTCTTTGTCTACTACCCTACGGGAGATGCCCTCCTCTAATGATGTTTTGCAGCCTGCGGATCCGGCAACAGGTTCCACTTCCCACCCGATGGCAAACTATGTTTCTTTTCACCGCCTCTCTCCGGAACTCCGGAAAAGTGCTCTTTCTTTATCCTCTATTTCCACCCCTAATTCTGTGTAGGAAGCTCTCCAATATACCGGGTGGAGGGTAGCGAAGGACGAGGAAATGTTTGCTCTTTGGGCAAACCACACTTGGGATTTGGTTCCTCTTTCTCCTGGACAATCTTGTGTGAGATGTAAGTGGGCGTTTGCCGTCAAACATGGTCCGGATGGGACAGTTCATCGTTTGAAAGCTCGTCTTGTAGCTCGCGGCTTCACTCAACAAGGTCTGGACTATGATGAGACTTTTTCTCCAGCCGCTAAACTCAATACTGTTCGTGTGTTGATCTCCCTCGATGTTCACCGTCACTGGTCCTTGCACCAAATGAATGTCAAAAATGTTTTTTTTAATGACACAGGAGACCGTTTATATGCAACAACCTCCCGGGTTTGAGACCACGAGGGAGTCTCTTGTCTGTTGTCTGAAGAAGTCTCTATATGGTCTCAAACAGTCACCTCGGGCATGGTTTGACAAATTTAGTAAGACCTTTAGTGTTGTTGGGTTCATTCGGAGTTCGGCCAACTTCTCTCTGTTCACTCGTCATCGTCCAACGAGCATAGTAATTCTTTTGGTTTATGCGGATGATATTCTGATTACATGAGATGATTTTTCAGGAATACAGATGATCAAACAACATCTAGCAACCGTGTTTCAAACAAAGGACTTGAGACGCATTCGATACTTTCTTGGTCTCGAAGTGGCTCGGAGACCTGATGAGCTTGTGTTATCTCAGAGAAAATACTGTCTTGACTTACTTCATGATGCAGGCTATTCTGGATGCAAGGCTGCTGACAATCCCATGAATATCAATCACAAGCTTCGTGCTCATGCCTCAGACTCCGATTTGCTCGTTCCGAATCCAGAGTATTTTCGTCTTCTTGTGGGAAAGCTGATATAACTCACTGTTACTAGACCTGATATATCATTTGTTGTTGGAGTTGTCAGTTGATTCATGCAAGAGCCACGTATCTCTCATCTTTAGGCTGTCAAACGTATTCTTCGATACTTGAAGACCGCTCCTGGGCAAGGGCTTGTATACAAGCCCTTTTCGTCTCGCTTATCTCTGATCGCATACTCTGTTGCTGATTATGCTGGCTCTTTGGATGACCGTCATTTCACAAGTTGATACTGCACTTACTTTGGAGGACATCTTATTACATGGCGCAACAAGAAACAACATGTGATTGCTTGCTCATCTGCTGAGGCTGAGTATCGATTTATGACAGCTGTTGTGTCTGAGCTCACATGGCTTGAGGGTCTCCTTGATGATCTAGGAGTCAAGCTCTCCTCACCTGCAACTTTTTTGTGCGACAGTCAAGCTGCTGTACACATTGCCAAGAATCCAGTCTTCCATGAACGGACAGAGCATGTTGAAGTTGACTGTCACTTCATTCGGGAGAAGGTTCAGTTGAAGAAGATAGAGTTAACACATGTTACTGCCGCTCAGCAAGTTGCTGATATCCTCACCAAGGCCTTACCACGACGTCTCTACTATCACTTCTTGTCCAAGCTTGGTGCCTACGATTTGTACGCTCTAGTTTGCGGGGGAGTGTTAGAGAATACTAGGAGAAATGATGTATTGATCCATTAACTTAGCCCATGTAGGATTTAGTGTTTAGTCCCACATTGTTTGTATAGCTGATCTTACTCTCTTTTCTCCTATATATTTGTACTCATACTTGTTTTTTTGGTATTCAAGAAGTATATACAAGGTTTTGTTCTTTCTCTACACAATGAAATGTGAAATGCTATTATTTCACCAGCACAGGTCTTTGGAATGCAATAATCATTGTCGACTTGCGCTTCAAAAATCATTCAACATCGGGAATCTAATATAGACTCCGTTTGGCTCGGCATTTTTGCTCCTGTGAATTTAAACAAAAACGCCACCGTCATAAGATGCATGTTTGGCAAGAGAATGGTTATAACCGCCACCAAAAAAAATAGTTTTGAACATAAAAGTGGTTGAAGTTTCTTAGGTGAGGTCAGGCTTTCCCGAACGACCTCCACCGCTGTGCCAAACGGAGCCTTAGTGCTGTACACTTAATATGGATCTAGAAGTCCAGTAATTAAGATTAATTAATGTGATAACATGTTAATTAAGATATTTAGTTTCTAATTGAGTTTTAGCATAATAATTATATATTTGTAACCTAATAAAGAAAATCACGAAACCTAATTCATTTATCTTAATAAACAAGCTTGAACAATTTTCACATGATGTTCTAATTTAAAACTAGAAGTTCTCCTTCGCAGGCTTTGCGGCTTTTTGTCGGGGAACCTGTATGGACCCCATACAACCGGCCCCACGATCATCTCCCAGCTAGGTCTGTGTGGCTTCTTTTTGCCCTACAATTGATAGAGATTCATCCATAAGCTTCTTTTAGCTTTAAACTTTACCTTTTGATGTGCAGAAAATGGTATGTTGATGCCTTTGTGAAGAAGGGCACTGTTGGCAAAGCAGTGGAGGCAGTCTGAATTCAATGGGGGAAGTGCTCTATTTACTATATAAACACCCTCTATCTACTTATCTGAATGCCTTTTAAAATAAATAAATGGATAAATAACTTGTTTGGTTCTGCAAAATGCATTTGGAAACATTTCTACTGTTATATACTTGTATTATGCTTTTGTGTGCAGTAGTATTTGACTAATATGCCTACCATGAATTGGAATTCCTTGCCCTTTGGACTTTGAATTTTTTTGGCTATTTTGTAGTTATGCGGTACATTATTTTCACAAGGCCTAGATTTGGCTAGTGCAGCTTTGGCTGCACAATTTTAGAAGAAGTTATTGGGTTAGTCATCCTAACGCATGCCCTTAAATTATACATTTTAAATATATTTTTATTGACTTGGTTGTCCGAAAAGGGAGTTCTCTTAAGGCGGTTCGACAACTCTGAATTGGAATTATTGAGTTAGTATTCCATGCCAGTGTTGGGATGGATGGGATTGGTTCAAAATTGGAAATGGGCCAATTCCAAGGGTTTTGAAATAAATCTTCCCCCAGTTCTTAGGGTTTGTTAGAAAAAGAATATGTAAAGGCCCTTATAATGGCCCATCACATGTCTTCTTCCTCTTCTTGTAATAGTCCCACATCTTGAAATTGGAGACTCTTCTCTCTCCTCTTTCCCTATATATATGTATTCATACTTGTATTTACATACACAAGAAGTATATGCAAAGGTTCACAATTTTTTCCAAGTGTTTGTGTTCTTTTTCTACATGGTATTCAGAGGGATGGATCCCTCTGGGCGGTCTCTAATTTTATAACCGCAACCCTCTGTGCGGTTTTCTACTCGCAATCCTTGACGGATAGAAAGTTTCTAATTGCAACCCTTTGTGTGGTTTCCTTATCCGCAACCTTCGGCGGATAGAATTTTTCTGACCGCAAGGTTTTCCTTGTGCTGCTCGCCTGCTCCCTTTTCTTTTGGGTTCAAATCTCGTTTTTATAGACTTCACTGCTGGGTCCTACCGTGCGGCCTGTTCTGTGCCCGCCACGGTCTGGTCAGTTCGGTCTCATCCTGTCCTGCTGCTTTCTTGTTTTCACGGTTTGTCTCTTTAGCCACTGAAGTCTACTCTTGCCTCTAGTTGCCTCGGTCTTCCCTTGCTTGCCGCGGTCTCTAGTCCCTTTCATCACCGCGGTCTCTTCTCAGCTCGCTGCTCCTCAGCCTGCCACAGTCTCTTCTCTGCTCGTTGCTCTTCATCCCTCCGCGGTCTCCTCTCTATTAGGTGCTCAGTCCATCGCGGTCTCTTCTCAGTTCGCTGCTCCTCAGCCCGCCGCAGTCTCTTCTCTGTTCGTTTCTCAGCTCGCTGCTCCTCATCCCAGCCTGTTGCGGTCTCTTCTTAGCTCGCTGCTCTTCATCCGCCGCGGTCTCCTCTCTATTCGGTGCTCAGTCTGCCGTAGTCTCTTCTCAGCTCGCTGCTCCTCAGCTCGCCACAGTCTCTTCTCTGTTCGTTGTTCAGCCCTCTTGGTCCTGGCTCCTGAGCTCCGTGACGAGTTGAGAATCACCACCATCTCCTTTATTGGGGAGAAGAAATTTGTTGAATGAGTGCATTCTGTGCGCCGGGTACTTCAGTCCATGGGACTTCTGCATCATCTAACTAATGATACTCCTGCAATTACTGATGACTGGCTACATGATGATGGTCATGTTCAGACTTGACTTCTCAACTCCCTTGATGTCTAACCTTACCGCATGACCATGTATCATGAGACAGTTAAGACGATGTGGGATGAGCTCCGTTCACTGTACTCTGGCATGGATAGTCTCCAACATCTGTACGACATCATCACCGATCTTCAGTCCCTAGACACAGGTTGTGCTACTGACTTAACATCTTTTGTTGCTCGGTCCAAGTCACTGATTGAAGCCTGGATTCAACATCAACCCCCAACTACAGATCTAGCTGCCCAACGCGCTTAAAAGGAAGCTGTTGGTATTGCCATGATGATGGCTCGTGTTCCACCTCATCTTCATAGTGTTCAGGCTCAAATCATCTCCCCTGCTATTATTCCATCATTCTCTGATGTGTGCTCCATGTTGTTAAAGGTCTCACCATCTCTTGTTGCTATCGGCCCTCCTTCAGCTGCCATTCTCCATCAATCTTCTGCGCTATTACTCTCTCTTCCTCTACTCGTGGGGGCCGTACACGCTCTCGGGGGAGGGGCCGAAATGGTCGGCTGAGACCTAAGTGCTCTTTCTGTGGTAAGGATGAATATCTTGAGGCGGCCTGCTATCGCAAACATAATCTACCTCCTCGTCCCAATGCTTCTGTTACCACCCTCAGCCTATCTGCCACTTCTGCTGATCTTGATGAAGTCCGCCTCTCAGCCCAACAACTTCAGGGGTTGCTCCGCACCTCACCTGCCTCTGTTGCCTTAGTCTCTCATAAAGGTATCGCTTGTCTCTCCACTAGTACGTATTGGATAGTGGACTCAGGTGCTCCTCATAATATCACCTCTTTGAAGCCACCTCAATACTTGGATTCTCCGCATCCCAAGTTTATCACTGTAGCCAATGACAACATCGCTCCTGTCTCCGGCTCTGCTGATATACCTCTAAATCTCTCTATTTCTCTTTGCTCGACTCTCCATATCCCAGACTCTCCGTTTAATTTACTTTCTGTTAGTCGCCTCACTACCTATTTGGATTGCTCTGCCACATTCACCTCTACTTAGTTTCTTATCCCGGGCAGGACCGACATGATTGGCGCAAAATATCATTGGTAAAGGACGAATGCACAACAAGATCTACCTTCTTGATGTCTCCCCACCGTTCTCTCCTTTGTCTCCTCTATTGACTGACATCAGCGTCTTGGACATGCTACTCTTCCGGTTCTCAAGATGGCTTTTCTTGATGTTCATCTTCCTACTTTTACTTGTGATTCTTGTATTTTGGGGAAGCAATATCGTTGCTCTTATCCTCCTCATTGTACCCGAAGTTCTGCTCTTTTTACGTTAGTACATTCTAATATTTGGGGCCCGTATAAAATAACAAGTATCCATGGTCATCGTTATTTTGTCACCTTTATTGATGATTATTCTCGAATGACATGGTTGTACTTACTTCATGATCGTTCCGAGCTTCCACGTGTATTTTAGATTTTTGTTCTTAAGACTCGTACTCAATTCTCTGACAAAATCAAAACAATCCAGACAGATAATGCTCGAGAATACACTAATCATGAGTTCGATAACTTCTGCTCTGAGTTCGAGATTATTCATCAAATGTCATGTGCATATACTCCCCACCAGAACGATATGTCTGGGCGTAAAAACAGACATCTTCTTAATGTTGCTCACTCTTTCATGATTCAAATGCACGTTCCCAAGACGTACTGACACTCTGTGGTTTCGATGACGTGCTATCTCATTAACCGTTTTCCGTCCTCCTCCTCGACAACGCCGCCCCGTTCAGCCTCCTCTTTTCTTCCACACCTCCATTCCCTCTAACACCTCGAATATTTGGTTGTACCTACTATGTTCATTTACTTGGTCTTACCACTGACAAGTTCGATCCTCGGGCGGCCAAACATATGTTTGTTGGTTATTACCGTTCTCAAAAATGATATGTTTGCTACTCTCCCATCACCCGCAAGGTGACCATTTTGGCTGATGTTACCTTTCTAGAAGATCAACCGTTTTTCTTCACTCCACCGTCCTCTCCACCACCAGCACCCTTACCAAGACCTGTCATTCTAGTTACGTCTCTTCCACCACTACCAACTCCGTCTCCTCCGTCATCTCCTCTCCTCCTCTTCCTTGCTCCGGGTCTCCATCAACCCCCTTTCTTCTTCGTGTGTATACTCGACGACCTCCCCGCTTTGTTGCCACGCTGCAGTCAGCTTCAGCCTCTGACACTCTGCGACCTATCGACCCGAATTCTCTCTCCACAGCCCATCCTCTGGAAAATTATGTATCCTTACATCGCCTGAACCCGATGCTTCAAACCTTTGCTACCTCATTGTCCTCTATTTCTGTCCCTAACTCTGTGCATGAGACTCTTCAACATTCGGGCTGGCGGGCGGCCATGGACGAAGATATGATGGCCCTCTAGGCTAATCAGACGTGAGATCTGGTTCTTCTTCCTCCAGGATAGACTACTGTTGGATGTAAATGGGTATTTGTCATCAAGTATGCTTGTTGGACCCGAAAATCACAGTTCAACGAGTAGTTCAGACCTGGGGTGTAGCTCGTCTTTACTTCTCTCATACCAACGTCTTAGCCGAAGATTTAGAGTTCGGAAATCTTCCTGCCAGAATAACCTCAAACAGACCCCGAGCCGCAGCGAGGAGGTTTTGCCACACACCTGGAAGATCTTAGATTGCTTCCACTCCCAATCCAATGCTGCACCAATCAACTTTTGAGAGCTGAGAGAACTTCCGACCACCCACCCGGAAACCACAGTGAATGGTGAGCTGAAGTTCCTGACAACCGAAGCTAGCCACGGGAGAGGAAAACTCTAGAAGAGGTCCTCTCCAAAGGTGCCCTTGGGGGTCTATTTATAATTTTCTAGAGATGGTCTGCCAATAGCGAGATCCCGCCTTTTGATTACTGTTAAACACAACCCAAAGTGGTATGCCAACAGCGGAACTCCGCTGTTTGAAAAGGCTATTGACAGTCAAAATAAGAACACTGAGGAATGAGGGGGGGGGGACTTCACAGTCGGCGAGTCGGCGGGCCTCAGCCTACTCGCCTGGATGGCGAGTGCCCGATGGAGGTGGGCACTCGCCACCCGCCTGGGTGGTAAGTGCCCGGTGGAGCTGGGCACTCGCCACGTGGCTCTCGCCAATGGACGAAAACGGCTCCCTTACTCCACTCGGCCACAAATCCCCCGCAGTGCTTGATGAAGCTGTGCACCCGTTCCTTGCCTTTGGGCTGGCCAAGTCCACTCGACAAATACAGGGTTGCATACAATCCCCGCTCTTTGCGAGACCTGTCCCAGTCTCGGAAAGACAGTTCAACCCCATCGTTATTTGACGAGGGGGGGCTAAAATGAATCTTTTGGTGGGCCCCCACCCAAGCTTATAAGTACTGCGGGGGAGGTCACCCTTAAGACCCCCTCCCTTTTTCTTCTTTACATCCCTTCAAAAGCCTCATGCTCTTCAATGTTATGTCGATCTCGCAGGCTGCTCTCGCGCGTTTGGCTACCGAGAAGGAGAAGAACAAGGCGACCACAACTAACCTGCCATTGTTATAGAACACTCATCCCGAACTGTGGCGAAGAAGCTGGAGGATCAGGTGCTTAAGAAGTCGAGGGCTGATCCCTCCGGAGGGGGGTCAGGCTCGCCAAAGCGCCTTCACCCCGTATCCATCCGCGAGACCGTCTCCCATCCCCGGTATGTTCTTCTGAAAGTTTGCTATTGTTAACTCGGTATTTGCGGAGCCAAAGCGAGCTCGTTGCATATTTTCGCAGTCTAATGTTCCTGCCGGGTCATGGAGCGCCAAGCGGACGAGGTGCACAGGACGCCTGTGAGTCAAGGCTAGCCGGACACTCGCGCGCAGATCCCTGGTTGGTCTTCTTGTTCCTAATTCTGCTCGCGCCCTAGGGCGAGCAGTGAGCACCCCTCTGAATTTCCTCGTGTTTGCGTAGTGCCTCCCTTCTTTGATGTTACTTCGACTCCCTCGCCGATTAAATCTCCAACCCGCAATCTTAGCCAAGACCTCGCCAATGCCTTGAAGTCTCGGACGAGTGGGGGTGTGGGATCCTGTCATCCCGCGAATGAGGTTGGGGAAGTCACTGTCGTTACCCCTCAGTGACCCCTTCAGTGGCCAACCGAGCCTTCCGGAGGGCGAGACCTCCCTGGGTAAGTAATCGACACATACTCGCAATTCTGATCGCACCCGCCTGCGCTGATTTCCTGCTCTTTTTCAACAGATGTGACCGACATCTCGATTGGTGCTGATCTCGATGCCACCACGACGTACTCAACACCACCCTCTCCTGACATTATTCGAGGTTTCCTCAGCGAGCCGACATCCGTCGCCGAGCTTGCCGAGCGGGTGGCGATCATTCTGTGGAAGTATGGAATCATGCTTCACGAGATACATGATGAACGAGCTCATCCAGCGAATGAAGTCATTCATTCGCAAGTGCGATGCAGAGACTGCTCGGGGGGAACACAACCTCTGTGGAGGTGCATCTAAAGAAGATGGAAGAATGCTGTCAAACTCTCCACCACGAAGTCTCCGTTGTTCGCGAGGAAGTCACCCGGAGGGGAGGCCCGCAAGTGAGGACATGTGGGCAGAGTTTAGGGTAGTGGATCCCTCAGGACCCTCACTAACTCGACGAGAGTGTACATATTGTGATGTACTAATTTATTTATCGTCTTCCATGTTTTGCGAGTACTATTTGAATAATGCTCATTTATTCATAAGTTTGCGACTTATCTTTCTTTAGTGTAAGTATCATATTTTTTGTTGCGACGATTGATCGACTTCAAGCCCGTTTGGTGGCGCGTGAATTTACTCAACAACATGGTCTAGATTATGAGGAAATATTCTATCCAGTGGCCAAGCTCAACATGGTTCGTGTCCTCTTCGTCGTCGTGAATCGTTAATGACCCTTACATCAACTTGATATCAAGAATGCTTTTCTCAATGACGATCTTCAAGAAACTGTCTACATGCGACAACCTCCCAGGTTTGAGACCACGGGGGACTCCCAAGTTTGTATCTTTAAGAAGTCGATTTATGGTCTCAAACAGTCTCCTCGGACATGGTTCGGTAAGTTTAGCAGGGCTGTTCGGGAGGTTGGCTTTACTCAGAGCTCGGCGGATTTTTCTTTGTTCACTCGACATAACACAACATGAACGGTTCTTTTAGTGGTGCGTGGTTAACATACCTGCACGCGCACGCGCACTCGGGGCTCCGCCCCTATGGCCATGCGCGACAGTACCCAACACGAGGCTCCGCTCCTATGACCATACGCGACAGTACCCGACCGCGACGACGGGTTTCGCCCGCCCCATCAATGCGGGTTTCGCCCGCAACATATACATATGAGTACTCAAAATGACCGTAAAAAATATACATAAATATTACAATTTTATTTTGTAAAACAATATACATTTTGACCTAAAAATATTAATTTTGAATTTAATAAAGTTGATTGATTTAATGTCATCACCTCGAAAATACTACTGATATGCCTAATGACAACCTCCTTGAATAGACCGCTGACATGCCTAATGACAACCTACCATAGTAGGTGTAGGAGCTCTACTAAAAAACTTTTTGAATTTAAATGAATTTTCATCATTACTTCTAATTTTTTGAAAGTGTAATTGCTTGAATGGATACTCTAATTTAATTTCTTTGAAATAGATTATAATATATGTCAAATCATTAAAATATAAAAATGAGGGCATACTTGGTATTTTTGAATGTTTCACCAAAGACAACTTTTCCCTTATAATAGTGAAAGATATGAATGATAAATGAAAGAAGCCCTAACTTTTATTCCACGGTAAATTATAGTTTTCCCAGGCGCTTCGTGGATTTCGTAAATGAACCCTACCCCGATGCCGTGTGCGCGATCCCTCCCTCATCGTCGCTCCCATCTCGGAATTCCCCTCCCCCTTCGTCTTCCTTTTCTTTTTCTTCTTCCCCTCCCCCTTCGTCTTCCTTTTCCTTTTCTTCTTCCTCTCGTTGTTCTGTCTCGCACATCGTCCCCTTTCTTTTTTCTGCTTTTCATTTTTTCTTCCTCTTATTTATCTGTCCTGGTCTTCTCATCTTTTTTGGCTTCATTTCAAGACCACATTGCATCCATAAATCTGTAAAAAGTGCAACATCTTTCTTGCATTCCCCAGTGAAGATCACATTGCAACAGTATTTTTGTAAAATGCTTTGTAAAGAGTTATTGTTTTGCTTAGGTCACTACAACTAATCTAAACATTTAGAAATTGATAACTAACAGATACCATGTCAAAGAGGGTAAGATAGATATGATGCAAACAAATGTTCACGATGACATGCTTGTTTTAGGGAATTGTTAAGTGCACCACCTTTTTCGCTGTGTACTACAAATTTAGTTAAATTTAGAATTTCTTCTTTTTAATAAAACTACTAGGTGCACTCATTTAAGGGCACTGCACGCCCCTCTAGCCCGCGACCCCGATTGTTAGGGTTTCAAAAACTCTGCTGCTATCCTTCTCCGCTAAATCCCGCGCCGCAAGTCTGTGCCGGACTTCGCCAGCCTTCACAAGTCTTTGTCGGACTTCGCTGGCCTTCTCAAGTCATCGCCGGACTTTGCCGGCCTTTGCCGCCCGACGCAATCCTAGCCAGTAGCTCTCGCGGGTCTTTGCCAGTAGCTCTCCGTCAAATCCCGCCCGACGCAACCCTGTCCAGTAGCTCTCCGCCAAATCCCGCCGGACGCAACCTTCGGCTTTGTGCTTCCTGTTTTCCTGTCCGCTGTCACTTTTGTGATGTCACATCTAACACCTATATGATCCCATTGCAAACAGTTAGCTTTCTGTAGAGCATGGTTAGAGCCAAAGCAGAGCACCCACTATGTAGTTCTCTTATTTGCATCTTTCCACTCCCTTCCGGAGCAGTTACAAGCTAAATAAGCTTCGTCCTCTGTTCTAGAGAAGTCAAAAGGCTTCTTCCACCTTTCCAGAGGAATAATTTGTTTTAATTACATAAACTCTAGTATCTCATTAGAAGGATGAGAAGATAAATAAAGGCTCATGCTTTAAATCACTTGCAGAGATGGGTTTTTTTCTTGATGTTTTGTCTTTGCCGGTAGCTCTCCGCCAAATCCCGCGCAACGCCGTGTTATTTTTGTTGGTTTGCTATTAACAATAATGAGGCTCTCATAACAATATGTGTGTACTTGTCATAGTGCGGTGCTTTTAACAAAAAAAGTGCACATAGCTAAAATCATAGTGCACTTTAACAATTCCTTTTTTTTTAATTTGGAATTATACGAAAGTTTATGTTAAGCCACTTAAGTATAAGACACGTGTATGATAAACGTTAAGAACTTAGCATTGATAGTCATGCGGTGACTGTGAACCATAATGTTATCGAGTTAGAACACAATGAATTGAGATCCTTTGTGCAGTCTTGACGTATAAGACACATGTATATGCCACATAGCTAAGTGTTGCGGACTAACTCGATGCCCCGGTCGGACCGGATTTGTTCGGACCGTCTTAGCTCACGAGGCGGTCGAGCGCGCACACAGTCAATGAAAGTAAAAAGTTGACACAAGATGTGATGACGTGGAAAAATCCCTTAAATGAGTAAAAAATCACGTGACCGGGTCTGTGCCGATCAAATTCCACTAAATTTTGGTGTTTACAGTGTGTTGGAAAATCGGGGCGACAGACCGCTCTCGTTACAACTTGGGGAGAGAGAGAGAAACTACGACTCCCGGCGGGCAACAGACTGCGTCGCGGGAGTAGCTTGAACGTTGGAGTGCGTGGGGACGATCCTGGTGCTCTGGCGCTTCAGGTTGCGTTCGCTGGCTGGTTCCGGTCGCCCTCCTCCTTTGGCTTTAGCTGGGACTTGGGCGTTTTCCTGGCTGGTGGTGCTCTGATGGCTCGTTGTGGCTCGCGGTGGCTGGAGGTGGCTGGTGATGGCTGAAGAGCTCTCACCTGAAGAGGTAGAAGGAAGCTCTGGGCCGGGAGAAGGTCCCGAATGAAGAGCCCCGGGGGTCCTTTTATAGCCTCCAGGGGAGGATCATGGCGGGCCCACCACTAAAGTGGTGGGTTAGTGGGTGGTAACCCTCTTGATCGAACGGTGAGGAGAGCCTCCCCTCGATCGGACGGCGGGGAGGTCGTCCATGGCGGCGGCGGGGGCCTGCCGGGCGGCCGGCGGCGGCGGCCCACTGAGGGCCGGCCGCGGCTTGGCCGGCGGTCTGCTGCGGCTAGGCCGGCGGCCAGCCGTGGCCGGGCCGCCGGCGGCTAGGCGGCCGATCGGGCGGCCGGCCTAGCCGGCCGGCCGCGGCGGCCTGCCGAGGGCCGGCCTGCCGGCCACCCGCTGTGGCTTGGCCGCCGGCCTGCCGCGGCCGGGCCGCCGGCGGCCCGGGGGCTGGCCGGGCGGCTGGCCGCGGGGGCCGGCCGGCGGGGGCCGGCCGGCGGCGGCTTGCCGAGGGTTGGCCGCGGACAAGCCGACGGACCGCCGTGGCCAGGCCGACGGCTTGACCGGCGGCCTGCCGTGGCCGGGCCGCCGGCTGCCAGGCGGCCGACAGCGGCCGCCCTCCCGGCGAGGCCGGTCGCCGGCGGCGGTTAGGCCGTCCGGTTGGCGGCTTTCCTCCATGGGGTGAGTGGCGGGCCCCACCCCCCACGATTTCCTCATGAGAGTTCATGGAGGGGGTGGACCACCCATGACCCAATTTTTGGGGGAGATCATGAGGGGCTTCTCTCCTATAAATGAAGGTGGAACTCATCACTAAGTTTGGGGTATTCATGGCTTCAACTTGAAGCCGTTTTTGTCATTATTTTTTATAAAATACACATGCTCGCCGACTCTTGCATGTGCTCTCATCTATGCTTTGGGGGCACACCTTTGGCTCAAAGGGTGTATGTGGGCTTAGTGGAACACAATTCAGGCTTAGCTGAATGTTTGTTAGTGTATCAAAGTAAAAAGGTTATTGAAAATGAAATTTGTTTGTGCAAGATGTACAAAAACAATATATTTTGAACACTTATTGTGACAAATTTAAGGGCAGCCAGAGCAAAAAAATGAAGTATTTCATCCAACTAGACTCTTCATATACATGGCTAACCAAATTGTCGTCGTAAGCTAATTAGAAGTCGATTAAAGTAGTAAAAATAACTCGACTCAGTGGTGAATATGATGCGGTCCTCTTGCCACACGTGACAATACGCCTGCCATTCTCCTTCTCCCATCTGCATGTTAATGATGGTCCGATCATTACTGCATGTTATAGATTGGAGAACGAGAGCGACATGAGTACTGTCGCGCGAGGCACGCCCCCCTTCCCGTGTATGTGGGATTGTGGCTGTATCTCTGCTGGTGGGAACGGTCCGCTCGTTCGCAGGCTCAATGAATTGAGATCCTTTGTGGGGTGTCGACAGTACCACTAGCCACAAAAGCATTTTTTGCGGGGACATTTCTGTTTGCTACAGTACCTCCGACCCAACACCTCTCATAAGATATATTTTCCCCATGTTGGGTGGTCGAAGGGCAAGACTAATGTGTTATTTGGTCATGGCTTGTCCGATGCAATATGAATGTATAGTGTGATGCAGCGTATACGGTGCACGCGCGTATCATTTCAATGCCGCATGAGCAAATTCATCTGGCTAAACAACGTGCAACCTTGATGATATCATGCTTAAGAAAATAATAAGTCTAAAATACCTCAAATTTTATTTTTAGAGACTAAATTGACACAGAACTTCAAAGACTAAATTGACATAGCTATCAAAGGAGAGAGATCTAGCTATCAAAGGAGAGTGACCTGGAACGCCTCCTCACATTTCTCAGTTCATTCGAACTCCTTGCCTCCCCTCAACGCTCTGAAGAAGGGAGAGCACTTCTCCCCAGCCCGGGAAAGGAACCTGCTTATCCCTGCCAACTTTCCTGTCAACCGTTTCACCTTCTTAGCATTCCGAGGAGGCCTCAACTCCATGATCGCCTTGACCTTGTCGGGATTTGGCTCCACCCCCGCCAAGGGTGAGAAGATGCCCCAAGAACTTCCCCCTGCTGGCCCCGAAAACACATTTCAAGGGGTTTAGCCTCATCTTCAAAGACTAAATTTATATGTTTTTTTTGTCCAAAAATAAAATTATAGTGATATAAGTTATCATTTTTATTTTATAAAAAAATAATAATTTTTTTAATCGTAAATAACTAAATGTAGTTAATATTCACAGCAGCCTCTTGTCATCCAAAAGTTAAATGAGAGTATGAGACTTGATTTTAAAATGTTTTGAAATCTTGGATCAATTTCAAACTAATAAAGCTTTGAAGATTTAGGCTCCGTTTGGGAGGGCTTATTTTCACCGGTCAAGTGGTTACGATCGCATGAACCAGACCTTAATTAAGGCTCGATTCATGCGGTTATAACCGCTTGACCAGTAAAAATAAGTCCTCCCAAACAGAGCCTTAGACTTTGCTTGGTTGGACTGTTGTTGATTGAAAGTTGCTGATGAAAAACTGATGATAAGAAAAGTGCTAATTCTGAAAATGAAGTTTTATTAAAAAATTATTTGGGCGAAATTGAGTTTTCAAAACGAAAATTTGAAAAAATAATTTGAAAACAAAACATAATGTAACTAATGTAAAATCATTGTTATAAAATCACCGCACACACAACACATACACATATTAGCAAAACATTGTTATAAAATCTGAACAAGCTTTACAAATGTAACTACAATCTATATCTAATTCACATAACAAATTTGAACAAAAAAACAGCAAAAAACTGAACAAATTTGATCGCCTTCGAAATTGATGTTGAGGTGCACTGCTTACGCCTTCCGCCTTCGGCGTGGCTTCCGCCTTCGGCGTGGCTTCCACCTTAGGCGTGGCTTCCGCCTTCCGCCAGACGCTCAAGAATAACTGTTTTTTCTTACGGATGGAGAATATAAAAAAACTGTGAAATTTAGAAAACAGAGTTTAGGAAAAAAAGCCAATCCAAAATTCCAAATACTACCTGTTGCTAAAAAGATGGTGCGGTTCAACCGCAACACAGCCCAAGCACCCGCTGCCTTATTTGAAGTAATCCCAAATTTTATTCGTTGAGTTCATCGCCGTAAAACCCTACTTAGCTACTTGCTCAAGAGTGTAGCCCCAGCTTAATATCTCATCGTTTCCCTTCCCCCCGGCAGCGTTATCTTTTACTACACTAGGGTTTCTCGAATATTCTTCTTCTTCTCCGCCTTCGTTCCATGTGTATCTGTCGATCTGCGTCGCCATGTACTCCCACCACTGTTGCAATCTAGCTAGAAGCCCGACTACTCTGATTTCTACTATTTCGAGAGAACCTTGAGCTTTTGTCATGGTTTTTGCTCCAAATCTGTCATCAGCTACTCTTTCGTTTTTCTTCTCAGACCTAGAAAATTTTCAAATTCTCCAAACCTATTGTCACCTGAGCACAGGGATGGCGCTGGAAGATCAAGAGAGGGCAAAGCACTTCCATGGATAGCTGCCTACAGCGGTAGAGGAGAAAATCGGCAGTTCGGGAAGAAGAGCGGTGTTAGGCCCAATTCATCTTGGGAGGAATCTGCCGATAGCTATTCTTTGAGAAATGGTGGCGATAATGAAAGAACAAATTTGGGAATTGGAGAGCCCCATAGAGAAATCTCGCCGATGATCCCATCACAGTTCAAAGAGAAGAGCGGTGTTAGGTCCAATTCATCTTCATGGGGGGAGTCTGCTGATAACTATCCTTTGACAAGTGGCAGAGGGAAGTTGAGAGATGAGAAAGGGGGTGGTAATGAAAGAACAAATTTGGGAACAGCACAGCCTATTGATGAGCCAAAATGGTACAGAATCAAGAGCAATTACAAGGAATTTACTGATACAAAGCCTCGGTTTGAGAATCCAGAGATTTTGCGCTGGAACAAGCAGGAAAGCTGGGGCAAAAGAACATGGCAACAGGCTGAGGAGTCCTCTGTGCCTAAAATGGTTGGTGAAGGTGTTTACGGGGTTGGCCCTGTTCTGGCGGCATTGACAGTGGCAAGAAGAGAATTCTACGCGCTCTATGTTCAACAAGGATTGGACTTGAGTGGAGGAAATAGGAAGAAGAGGAAGGACATGAAGGGGGTGGAGAAGATTCTGAACATAGCGAATGCCATCGGCCTGAAGATCATCGAAGCTTCAAAACACGATTTGAACATGGCGGTGGAAAGTCGGCCGCATCAAGGCCTTGTTCTTGATGCTTCTTCACTGGAGATGGTTCCCATAAAGGAGCTTGATCCTCCTGCAAAGTGCGATCTCAGATCGCCTATCTGGATTGCTCTGGATGAGGTTACTGACCCTCAAAATCTGGGTGCAATCACTAGATCAGCTTATTTCTTTGGGGCACAAGGCATTGTTCTCTGTGCTAAAAATTCAGCTCCTTTGAGTGGAGTGGTTAGCAAAGCAAGCGCTGGATCCCTCGAGCTGGTCGAATTGAGATCTTGTAAGAATATGATGAAGTTCTTGACCTCCTCCATGAACAATGGCTGGCGAGTTCTTGGTGGGTCGGTATCTTCTAGTGCTCTTCCTCTGCACGAGGTCGAAGCTGGCTTGCCGACGATACTTGTGATGGGCAGTGAAGGAACTGGATTGAGACCTTTGGTGGAGATTTCATGTACTCAATTGATAAGAATTCCTGGAAGTATTACCATCGGAGACACTGAATCCGAAGTTGAAGAGAAGGGTCATAATTGTTTTGGCCAAGAGTTAAATTCCTTTTTTGCTGTGGAGAGCTTGAATGTGAGTGTGGCAGCAGGAGTGCTTCTCTATCATTTGGTTGGGGAAGATAAAAAGATTTTGATGGAGAAGGTGAGTAGAACTTCCTGCTGAGCTCATTGATTCTAGTAATAGATATTGAATTTTTTCTTTGATTGCTGGAATTCTAACCGTTAACCATGAGTGACATCCCTTTGTTTCAAAGAAAGCATTTCTAATTTCCAAGTTGTGGGATTATTCTAAAGTCCTTTTCTCTAGAAATTACCTTGACCTAACATTATTTGAATATATGTTTGATGTTGGTCAATAACAAGGTTGCAAATGTCGGATGTCGGGGATACGTCGGTTTTAATATGTTGGGAGATATATTGAGGATATTTCTTATATTAGGTTTTAATATTTAATTATTTATATACATAGTTATATTTAAATAATTTTTTAGTTTTTATATATTAATATATTAACAATTTAACATTTATTAAATTTTGAAATCTACTAAAGTAGTATAAACATTTTATGTTATGCAGTCAATAATAATATAACTCATAGAAGAAAGTCAGCGAAAGCAGGAAGTTAAGAAGTCGTTGACAATGATGGAAAAGAAAGAACCTTCTGTACAAAATCCAAAGATCAAGCATAATCAAAGTCAATGATGGATGTGCACAAGGAAGAAAGCCAGAAGAAGCAGAAAGATAGTTGAGATCTAGAGCATAGAACAATCCAGACAATGAAATGATTTTTGTTTTGTTGTCTATTAAATCATAGATGCTAAAAAAAATAAATTAAAAATATTCAACCGATATACTGTTGAGATATATCAACGAATAACTAATATATCGGCGGATATATTTCAAAAAGATATTTTATCGTTTTGCTCATGAAACTTTTATGTCGGCCGACATATCGATGATGTCAGACGATATCCACAACACTTGTCAATAGGTTTTGAGCTTTACGAGCTCCTTTGGGTTAGGAACTTGAAAATTTAGGAGGCAGATTGAAAATCTGTTTCCTCAAGTTTTCACTCTACGATGATATGATACTCATCGTAGTATGACATTCATAAGTGTTATTATGTATTGCTTCATGCATGTAAAATTGGATGCAGGATGATGGTAAATTTTTTTATAGCCCTATGGTTCTGCCATGTAGAAAGATATAGGGTGGACCTATTTCAAAGTGTTAGGGAGCCTTGGCCCTGATTACTTACCATAAATTGGGATCTTTTGTGGTTGTTGGCATTGACTTAGGTTGTGTTCGTTTGGATAGTTTTCATTGAAAGGTTTTTCTTTTTGTTCAAAAAAAAAATCATGCGTTTTCATTTTACGGCAAAACGAAAACTTATTTTCGTTTGCAACATGATTTCCAGGTCTGTTTTACGCCAAAAAGAAAACTTATATTCGTTTGCGCATTACAACAAAGACAAACCCTAGTAACATGTTTATTTTTCTATCCCTTGGTGGCTATTTTCGATGGCCGAAGCCAAGTTCATGCAAATCTTAAGCCCGCATATGACAGAAACGTCGGCGATGATGATCTCAAAAAGGCTTACAAGATGCTCGCTATGAATTGGCACCCAAACAAGAATGCTAACAACAAGGAGTCCGAAGCCAAGTTCTAGCAAATCTCAGAAGCCTACCATGTATTTTTTATCATTTGACGTGCTTAACCTTGTTGATTCCATCTGGTATCTTTACTCACTCTACGGTTCTCTTCTTTCTCCCCAGGTCCTCGAATCCATCTGCCCTCTCTCTCTCTCCTTCTCCCTCTCTCTCTCTCTCGCACTTGTTCGCTCTGTGTCTTCTTCGCCGGGGATAGCTCCGGCGGAAACACCGCTCACTGTGGCAAAATTGCAGGAAAGTGGGAAGGGCGTCTATTCTCAAAACTACGAAAATAGATCTTGCTCGGTCTGTTTGGGGCAGTATGCTTTTAGAAGGAATTGAAATCTTTTCGTTTCAGCCCAAAACCAAAATGGCCTAAAATATGGCTTAACAAACACAAAAATTTAGTTTTCAAAACCCCTAAGGGCCCGTTCGTTTGCAGGTTTTCATTTGAAGGTTTTCGTTTTGGCTCAAAACGAAAAACTCATGCGTTTTCGTTTTGGGACAAAACAAAAACTTATGTTCTGTTGGAAAATATTTTCCGTGTCCGTTTTAGACCAAAACAAACACTGATGTTTGTTTGGACATTCTGAACTTCTTCTCCAAACCACTCTTTCTAAACCTATCTTTTGAATTTCAAGAGAGGAAGCTGGAGGGCACCAATTTTTTTACTTCGTCCACCAATTTTTTACTTCGCCCACCAAGGAAGCTCAAGACTAGAACCAGCTGCAACAATGGAGTCCACCATCGGTTGGAAGAAGATGGAATTTGTTGCTTCAGTGGAGTCCACCATCGTTTGCCAAGGAGAGGCGGAAATTGAAGAGGCGGAAACTAGGACCTAGTGCTCCGATGAAAATCCCTGGAGAATCGCTGAAAAAGTCCGGAGGAAGGAAGAAGGTAGACGTCGTTGTCGCTGCGTTCGTTTTCCTGGAGGAAAATCGGTGAGAATTGCAACTTCGCCGGAATAAGAAGGGAGGGAGATCTCAGTGGAAAACTCTCCCACTTGGAAGAAGCGAAGAAGCCACCGTCTGTTTTCAAAACTGGGCAAAACGGAACTCGCCAGGTCTGTTTTGGGGTGCGACAAATATAGAAGAAACGAAAACACAATGTTTTCAACTCAAAACCAAAACCGTGCAAAACATAACCAAACGAACACCTATATTTGAACTGCGAAAACTCAAAACGAAAATCAGCTGTGAAAACAGTGGAAACGAGCGAGACCTAAATGAAAACAACGCTTCAAACGTAAACAGACTCAGCCTTATTGTATCTTGACTATTAAATGACTTACCATGAACCAATGGTGCTTACTTGAAGATGGCCAGTGGACTATTGTGAAATTATCGAATTCCATTTTCAATGTACTACTCAGTTTATTTTAAGAAAGATCTTGCTCTCATAGGACTTGGCTGCATTTGGTAGACCGAGGCATGGACTCGCATCCTCACCTTAATGTAGGATCTGATGGAGAAGTTGTGGACCTTTCCATGTGCACATTTCCGACTTGATAAGTGTGGTTTGATGAAGGTGATGAGTGTCTCGAAGAAAGGAGGCGCATGAGTAAACCGAATTATGCATCAGAATAAAAGAAAAATTATCGAGATTAAATAATAATTTGAACCCTTAAAGTTCAAAAGTGCCTTGTTGAAACCGAGAAATCAGTCTCTGTGAAGTTCGGGGTCCCTAAAAAGGGGTGATCTCACACTTACTGCACTCAAGCGAATGTCACTGACCAAAGGCTCAGGAAACTAGGAACAGACCCTCGGCTCTAGCATGAAGGTTGCTCCTCACGCCCGGAAGACCTTGGTGATCTCCCCCTCTCCAGCCAATGCTGAGCTAGGTGCCTTGGAGGACGAAGAAAGAGGATCATGAAATGATGCCCTCCAAGGCACCCCTAAGGGTCTATTTATAGTTTTCCCAAACCTAGGGACCAAAAGGGTCAGAAATACCCTGAAGACAAATAGGTCTTGGGCCAATAGAAAACATCCACACCCCGGGGGAAAGAAGCAATTCCACCCCCAGGGGCACAACAGTAAAAACATGGCCAAAATAGGTTCCGGGGTGAAAGGACGCTAAACCATTCCCCTCTCCTTCCCTGGACACCTGAGGCGAGTGGGGGTTAAACCACTCCACTCCTCCTTCACCTTGGGGCCGGACGAGCGGGCAAGTCCCGTAGAAGAACCGGGAGCTGGGGGTGAGACCCTGGCCTCTGGCCGATCTCGCCCCGCAAAACTGAGGTGTAGGGGCGAGACCCCGGCCTCCGCCGGTCTCGCCCCGCAAGGGGGTGCAGGGGGCGGCAACCCGGCCTCCGACCGGTCTCGCCCCGCAAGGGCGGTGCAGGGGGCGAGACCCCGACCTCCGTCCGATCTCGCTCCGCAAGGGGGGTGCAGGGGGCGAGACCCCGGCCTCCGGCCGGTCTCACCCCGCAAGGGGGGTGCAGGGGGCGAGACCCCGGCCTCCGGCCGGTCTCGCCCCGCAAGGGGGCTGCAGGGGGCGGGACCCCGGCCTCCGGCCAGTCTCGCCCCGCAAGGGGCTGCAGGGGGCGGGACCCGGCCTCCGGCCGTCTCGCCCCGCAAGGGGTGCAGGGGGCGGGACCCCGGCCTCCGGCCGGTCTCGCCCCGCAAGGGGTGTGCAGGGGCCGAGACCCCGGCCTCCAGCCGGTCCCGCTGTGCCTACCCACATCTTGCAAGCCGGGGCGGGTGCCGGCCAACTCGCCGCACCCGTCCTGTAAAAGGGACCAGGCGGGAGGCAGATTTTTCCTCCCCCTACTAGTATATCCTGCAGATCCGCCAAAATTGGCCTCTAGGAGTGCGGAACTCCCCAAAAGCTTAAAAATGCGCACCAAGTCCCACGCCTTGATTGGGGGCTGCTTTTTCGCGAATACGGGGTTGTACATGCCTTTTCAAAGTAAGTGATGGAGTTTTGTTTGGAACTCTAGAATTATGCATGCTCTGCTGAGAGTAATTTTGGATAAGTGGCTTCCTGGGAAGTACTCGAAGCCCATATGTGAAAAAGGGAAACCGTGTGGTTCAACTTAGTATGAGGAGATCTGAATTAGGTCAGACAATATCTTTAAAATTGTGGGTTGTGTTGTTACACCATATTTCTATTGATAGAAGGGTTAGTGGTCTCAAGGGATAAGTGATTGTGCACCCTAGTGTTGGAACTAGTCATCAACCGAGTAAGGGATCAAAGATCGGAGAAGAGTTTTTTCTTCTTCTCATGAGATCCCGAGGATTTTCATTGGTTGCAGAAAATGCTCATCTTTGTACAAGGATCTCTTGCCATCAATTGAAGGTGTTTCGACTTCCCGTGCACAGTTTGACTAGAGTCGATAAAAATGGAAACAAAAAAATAATAATTTCTGCTTGTGTTCTCATTTCCATTTTACAACATTAGAAGTATGCATGGTGCATTGCAAATTACCCTTTGCAAAATAAAAAATAACCAATTTGTCTTAAAAGATTAAAAGAGCATAATAAAAGATACTGATTTTTTAGAGGATCTTGGACTTTGATGGTCGTTTTCATTTATTTCTCCTTCGTGTGAGCCTCACATGCATTTTTTTTGCATGCTTGATCCCAATGTATGTCCGTGACATAAGCTTTAACACGACTTTACATTAAGAGTCAGGTTCTTGAGCACCCCATATTTCCCAAAAGAGTGTCTTTAGAAGAGGAGTGATCTTGTTTAGAGACTATGATAGATTCACGTTATTGTCGACAAAATAACTAATGTAAAATATGAGACACACTTATCGAGACATGCTCGGTACCAACACAGGGCCCCTCTAAGAGCTGTTATGGGCTTCGTGTCCAGTTGTTTTGTTGTGTCGTTATATTTATGTCGTGTTGTTGTATTTATATTTTTGTCGAGTCCAACGTTGGGGGACGTAATTACATCTATGCCCCTTGTATCTCTTATATTAAGGCCCCTCGGGTGGTGGAATGATATGCCAAGATTTAGTTCTATTTCCTTGCCCCTAATGAGATTGTGGTAGCCCTTTCGCTCTATTTGAGCACAACGCGCCTAGGCAGCCACAGTTTCAGCTCCTTTGTATCCTTCGCCACCGTCATCCTGCCTCTGACGACTTCTCCGACGACGCTACTGAAGTTACGGGGGAGGCCTGTAATAAATTTGGTATCAGAGCCAAGTTCCTTCCCACATATCTCGCGTCCTCTGTCGATTTCGAAATGGGCCATCGTCTCTCTCGATCGGTCAAGGCGTTCTGTGAAAACAGACGCGGCATGCAATTTGAGCCACTGTGCTTCTTCCCCTGTTCTTCTCACCTTCCACCGACCACTTCAATGCTCCCAATGACACCTTTGCAATCCGTTTGTGACCGACAAGATTTAATGATCATTCTACCCCTGGAATTTCAAGGGCACAATTCCACATGCACGACACCCGTTAACAACCGTCGTCTACTTCCGCTCGCACGCTCTGTTAACAACCGTCGTCTTCAACATCGATCTCCCGTAACTGCAACAGTGTGCGCTTGACGCATGCGTGAGAAACCGTCAGCATCAATCTTCCGTAACCGCAGTTGCGAGGGCTTGACACGTCGATCTCCCAAAACCGTCAGTAGTGTGCACTCGACACCACCAAAGCCACGATCAAGCCCGTAACTTAAGTTTTGGACTCATGTACGGATGTACCCGTGCCCTATTCTGATTGCTTACCTCGCGGGCCAATCATAGTGAGTTTAATTTGTGTCAACATAGGGAAGCGTCACGGTTCATGTGTCACACCAAATTCGAGCATGTCAGTTCTGCTCGCCCCACTAGAAACAAGCCGACCCATAACTCTCTCCATTCTTGTTCCTCGCACAACATGGGTGACTCGTTGGAGCCATTTTTTTTACCATGATGCAAGCCCTCATGTCCCATAAATTTTCGTTGAGCGTCATCAGGAGGCTATTGCTTCCCTCTCCATGCGCCTCTGTGATGTAGCTTCCGCTCTACTAGTTTCCAATACTCATGCACCAGATCAAGCTTGCAGTAGTCAGGCGCCTCCATTGTAGCTACTTCGACCTGATCCTTCTATTGTGGTACCACCAAGTTGGTATTCCTGACTTATGATGGAAAGGACGATCCTTAGGTTGGCTCACCAGATGCAAATAAATTTTCAGCCGTCAGTAGTCATCGATGACAAAATGGATAAGTTTGGGCTCCTTCCACATGCTTGATGTTGCTCAGTTATGGTTCACCGATTTGCAAGCCAACAAGTGATCATGACAATCATAAAATGCTCTCACACAACTTCAAACGGGTCTGCAATCTTCGCTTTGGCCCACCGATTCATAACAACCCCTTTGAGGCCCTTACGACATTACGTTAGACAAAGTCGATTGATAGATATCTGTAATATTTTATATTCTTCTGGCTCTCGTCACGATACCCCTGAGATGCAGGTCGCCATTTTCATAGTCGACATTTACGATCGACAGGGCTTGGACGTCGAATTTGAGGCTCACAGGGACCTGGTGATTGTTATGAGTTTAGCCAGATTGTGCGCTCGTCAATTTCAACTGTCTCACGAGGCCTAGTTCACCACAGGAACATGAACTCATGAGAGACGTGCCGAGGGAACCAAATCCCACAGGCCGTTGACTGTCTTATGCAGAAATGTCTGACTAATGCGTACAAGGGTTATGTTTAATTACGGTGAACAATATACTTGCAGAAACCGTTGCAAAAGAGTTTTTTATTTGTACGTGGAAGACTTTTATGACGAGGGCATCATCAGGGAAGATTGGCACTAACGCACTGTCATTGATATTATGTCGTATTTTTGCATGGTGGGAGAGATATTATGGGCTTCATGCCTAGTTGTTATGTTGTGTGTTATATTTTATGTCGTGTTGTTGTATTTATATTTTATGTCGAGTCCAAGGTTGAGTGACGTAATTACATTTATGCCCCCTGTATCTTTTATTTAAAGTCCCTTTGTGCTAGTGGAATGATATGCCAAGCATTAGCTCTCTTTCCTTGCCCCCCTTAATGAGATTGTGGTAGCTCTCTCTCTGAGCACACCCGCCCAAGCAGCCGCGGTTCTGGCTCCACCATATCATTCACCACTGTCATCCCCGCCCTCGGCCACTCCTCCAGCGATGCTATTGAAGTTACAGGGGAAGCCCATAATAGAGCCGCTCTCCTATGATTGCCTTAACCGAAACAATGATCCAAGATGCTTTACTCTCCTATTGATGGCTCCTTATAGATGAAGACTTTTTACAAGATAAACTACAACAAAACACATACATGTCACGAAGGCTACATAAACTACTAGGAAGCACGTGGCAGGCCAGAGGAGTCGTCATTGTATCAACATTCCCTGCCCGAATTTTATAGTTGCGAAGAAGTTCCTTCTTCAATGTTGGTCACGAAAGATTAGGGACCTGTTGACGCGTCCACCGCACCCGGTGCAGCGCCGTGCTTTCAATATCGATAGTTATCAGGGGAACCTTCTGGTGTGGCGAGGTATAATAATTGCAGGAGATGCTGATAAGCCTTGGATGTTGTAAGATTAATGATTATAATGTCTTTTTAACACATATGAAATCCAAAAGGCTCTCCCACAAATTTTCAGCCTAGGGTACCAATCAGCCTGAAAATGCCTTGTAACTCGTGCTTCAATGTTTCATTGATCTCCGTCGGATTAGCTTCATGAAGCCCAAAATCAGGCCTAAATCAAACTGAAGTTCATTTTTAAGAAAATGAAGAACACATTTTAAGGTTTTTGTCTCTAGGGGGGCTCCAATGAGAAGGATTGTTTTATGTGTGTTCTTGAGGAGATGAATCCCGCCTTCTCCCTCATTTTGGCCCCCTTATCCCGTTGACTTCTTATCTGTTCATAAAGAAGAACGAGAACAAAACATAAATTTATCAGGTTGGGGGCATTAATGGCTTAGTTTGATTTGTTCTTGGCCATGGGCCTAAATATTAGTTATCTCTACCGCATGGATGAAATATCCAAGTGATTTATGAGCATTCTTCCTGGCAGGATCGTCAATAGTACATCGAATTCTAGTAGACATCACTCTGATATTAAATTACGAGATATAGTTAGATACTTGATATTCTGGGAAGAAAACTCATTTAGTGATGACATTTGGATGACGTCTAAGGAGCTAGATCAACTTGCGCTTGGCTTGCTGTGGGAGTGTGATAGTTTCTATTCATTGGTGATGGATTCTTCCAAGTAAGGGAGAGTTGAAAGGAATCAACTGCATGGAGTAGAGCATGTGCATCTTGATCTATTCTCATCATAGTTTTTATTTATATTATTGTCACTTTGATGATCAAATCCTGTCATCGCATTCTAGAATTATTGTCACTTTGATGAATTTTAGTTGAATTTGATGACCTGGTCCAATGTTGCAGATGTCGGATGTCGGGGACACGTCGGTTTGGATTTTCATGTCGGTTATTTATATATCGGGGATATTTCATATATCAGATTTTAATATTTAATCAATTATATATGTAGTTAAATTTTTTTTTTTTGATTTTTATACATGTCACAGTACTACCTATTTTACAAGCTAATAAAATTTAAATATTAAAAGCTATATGTAACATTTAACACTCTTTAAAGATAAAAATTTGTAAAACTAGTGATTTTAAGAAACTTGCAACTATATATTTTTTTTATGAGATCAAAATTTCAAAAATAAATTTCAAACCCACCTCATTATTCATTACATAAAGACTCATCTATAGTCGGCAGAGTAGATAGAATATGATCTTCATCTTTGAATCCTTTAGATCTCGCTCGTCCACCTCAGATGCTTTTCTCTTCCCCCTTCTTTGATAACTAATTGCCCCTTATTTGCTTGTAGCTAGTTTTGGAGGCCTCCTTTCATCATGATTGGCGCCGACTATATTGCCAATTTGCGCCCATGTTAGTCCTTCTTCAGGAAGACTTCATCCTCGCCATCTTCATTTTCATCCTCCTTAGGATCAACATTCACCATTCACTATTGTACCATTTTAAAATCAACATTCTTAGCTGTCAATGGATCTCGAGATGCCTCTGAATATTTTGACTTCAGCAAAGCATTGAACTTTACAAATACTAAATCGTTCAATCTTTTGCTATCAAGTTTTTCCTCCTTTTAGAATGTATCTACTGTTGAGACCTATATTAGCCAGCAGACACGTGTGTGTGGTGACGGGTGTTTCCACATGGTATCAGAGGGAGGTTGTCCTTCTGCGGGGGTGTGTTGAGATTATATTTGCCAGCAGGACACGTGTGTGTGGGACCGTATGTTTGGGCTTTCCCCATCGCGTTCCAGGTCTGGGTGTTGACCCCGTGGCCCCCTTGTGTGGCGAATATCCCCGCGGTCCTGTGGTTGGGGTTAATCCCACATCGCCTGCAGACTTCTCCCCTTTGTGTTCATGTCACCCCGCCACCCATCTCAACACCTGGGTTTTGAGATGAACTAATGGGTTGCGGGTTCTAACTTGTTATCAGAGCCAGGTTGTCCTGCTGCGGGGTGTGTTGAGACTATATTTGCCAGCAGGACACGTGTGTGTGGACCGCATGTTTGGGCTTTCCCCATCGCGTTCCAGGTCTGGGTGTTGCCACCCGGTGGGCCCCCTTGTGTGGCGGAATATCCCCGCGGTCCTGTGGTTGGGACTAGTCCCACATCGCCCGTAGCAGGCGATCCTTTGTGTTCATGTACCCCGCCACCCTTCATCTCAACACCTGGGTTTGAGATGAACTAATGGGTTGGCCGGTTCTACTTCTACAAATTTTTAAAAAAAGTTAAATAATGCATATAATCTGGTGGAGACCACTCCCGATCTGGACGTCGCAAAGAACCCGACGCCGCACCCCGCCCGGATCTCTATCGGCCCTGATTGTTGCATTGTGTTATTTTTGTAATATATATATATATATAACTGTTTAAAACAAATTATAAATATATATAATAATATATATATTATATATACATAATTAATATATATATATATATATATCTTTCACTATTATAAGAGAAAAGTTGTATTTGGTGAAACATTCAAAAATACCAATTGTCCCCATTTTTATTTTTAATCTATTTCAAAAAATTAAAATACAATATGTATTCATATAATTACACTATCAAATAATTAGATATAATGATGAAAATCTATTTAAATTCAAAAAGTTCTTTAGTAGAGCTCCTACACCTATTATGGTAGGTTGTCATTAGGCTTTATTAAAGTCAAAATTAATATTTTTTAGGTCAAAATGTATATTGTCTTACAAAAATAAAAACTATAATACTTATGTATATTTTTTACAGTCATTTTGAGTACTCATATGTATATGTTGTGGACGCAGTCCGCTTTGATGCGAGCGCAACCCACCTTAGTACAGACACAGCCCACACCGACCCGTCGGGGGCGGGCGAAGCTTGCGGTCGCCGGCCGGGTATTGTCACGCTTGGCCATAGGGGCGTAGCCCCGTGTTGGCACTCGTAGATATATACATATACATATATATATACATATACATATATATATACATTTACATATATATATATACAATATACATATATATATACAAATACATATAATATATACATATACATATACACACACACACATATATATATACATATACACACACACACATATATATATAAATACATATACACATATATATACATATATATATATATATATATATACATATACACATATATATACATATATATATATATATAAATATATATATATATATATAATATATATATATATATATATATAATATATATATATCAAGTTTAGGTTTATAGCCCGTTCAATCTACTGTTCATCTCCCCAGCCAGATCAGAGCTCCCGATCCATGACTGGCGCACGACCTAGGGCTCCAGGCTCACCATCTACCCACGACCTTGCATGACTGGGTCGCTCTGCTCGGCTCGACGTCAACCAATCACGAAGGATTCAGTCTCCACAACTCCCGGTCGCGTCTTCCGCACGATCTCCATTTTTCGGCAGTTTCAGCAGCCAACTACAGCTATCGTCCACTATTCCCACGTCGACCTGCTGTTGCTACCCTATAAAGAAGATGAATGGGAAAATAGGGGGGATGATCGTGATTGAGAAAAAATATGATGCTTAATATAGTTGTATGTGTTTCCTGTGTGAAATTCCTAGTGTTTGATTCCCTGTTAGGAGTGATAGGTTGAAATCTTGTTATTGATTTATGTAAGATTATTCGAGTGTTAATTGTTTGTTGTAGGAGTTGAAGGAGATTGATGAGATTTCCTGTTTAGCTGTGGTGAATGCTGAATGTGTAGGCCATTTGTGTTTTTTTTTTTGAAATTTGTAATCATGCCATTTCCCCGTATGAAGAAGGTGAACAGTGAATGGTATTAGTTGTTGATTCCGTGAGCAGTAAGATTTTGATATTACAGTTGGATCATTAGTTTCCTGTTGTGGATAGACATTAAGTCTACTACTGTTTTGCTCCCGTGATTAGTTAGAGTAATTTTAGATTAGGATTTCAGTTGGTCGATTGGTTGCTGTGAACAGTAGTATGCGAATCTGCTGTGAGTTTACTAATTCCATGAATAGTGACTTCTTGATTGAGATTTCGTGGATCCACCTTGAGTGATTGAGATTTCGTGGATCCATCTTGAGTGTGAGAGCGATTGAATTTTAGGTTGTTAGTTTGTGGCTTCCTTACATTGTTGAGTGATTCCGTAGAACCACCTCGTGTGAGAGAGCGATTTAATTCCGTGGTGTCCGTTTGTGATAGCGACCGACCTCAGAGCGGGAGATTGAAGGTGACGAGGAATTTCTTCCGCGATCGCCGTCGACTTCGAATACGGAACGACACCTCTTTCCGTAGGGTAACTTGCTTCTATCTCTTCCTTTGCGTGTGTTTACATTTTCTCTTAGAGCGGGAGATTGAAGGTGACGAGGAATTTCTTCCGCGATCGCCGTCGACTTCGAATACGGAACGACACCGTAATTAAATCGCTCTCACACACGAGGTTTTGTCTGAATTTTGTCAGCAAACGCTATGTTGAAAACTCCAAATAGAAACGTATTTGCAGTATACGGTTTCCGTTTTGCTACGACAAGGAGAACAAAACAAAAATTACGAGCTTCCTTCCCCGGATTCAGAATTGAACCATTATTTTAAGAAAATTCATTTTTTAACAAAAATAGTTTTTAATTTTTTACAAAAAACAAACGTTGCTTAATTTCATAAAGTCTGCGCAAAGCCCGATCAAATTATTTTTGCAAAATCCATATTTCATTGCACACATTTAGAGTTTCCTAGAATAAAACCGACAGACGCGCAAACCATACGCATCGTCCTGCATCACAATCTTATAATAAGATGTTTATATTTAACCAAATAACTAAATTATTGCATACCATCTCGAAGGTGCTCCAGTTCCTCTCGCAGCCAGAGGATGAAGTGGTCAGACTTAAAATCTTCATAGCCATAGTTTTAAGGTATGACGTATCAACACCGTTAAGTCTCCACCAATGTACAACCAGCAAGTCAGCCACAAGACAACAACTAATAAGACAACAGGACAACCACTATGCTACACCAGCAAGTCAGCCACAAGGCAGCCACCATGCCTTGTTGAACTAATAAGGCAAACATGACAGCCACCAACAACTAGACAGGTCATTGATTGCAACAATCCATAAGCAGCCACCATGCTGTAGCCGACAAATAAGGCAACAAGGAGCAAAATAGTAGAGTAGTTGGCCAATAAGGCAGCATGACGAAAGCAATAATATAGCATGACAACAGCTAGAACAAAAACCAATAAAAAAATGCAGAGCGAGAGAATGATGCGTCGTTGCGGGCTGCGCCCACATCAAAGCGGGATGCATCCGCATCAAATCGGGATGCGTCCGCATCAAATCGGGATGCGTCCGCATCAAATCGGGATGCACCCACATCAAGACGGGCAGTGCCCGCAATATATACATGAGTACTCAAAATGACCGTAAAAAAATATAAATCAACATTACAATTTTTATTGGACGTTTATATTGGCATTCCCAATTCGATTTGGCATTATAATGGAGCCTAAAATATGCTTTGGCAGCCCGATGGATATGACAGCCAAACAATAAATTTTTAAATAGACATTTTAGAAAAAGTGTTGAACATAAAAGTTTTAGATCTCGTCAATAAATTTTTATGTTGAACACTTTTTCTAAAAATCATCTAGTACCATATTTTAAAGTCGCGTGTCTCATTTTGGGCTCTATAGCGGTCATATTCTGTATGTTTTTCCTTATTTTCTGGGCTGCCAATATCGAAAGTTGGGCTGCAATATAAACGCCCTTTTTATTTTATAAAAAAAATTACGTTTGTCATAAAAACATCACGTAATCTTTTTCTCTTCTTTCCTCTCTCCCCATCTCTCTCCCTTTCTCTCTCCATCTCTCTCCTCCCCCTCTCTCCGCCCCCTTCTCTCCACTCCCTTCTCTCCGCCCCCTTTCTCCTCTCCCTTCTTTCCTCCCCTTTCCAATCTCTCTCCCTTTCTCTCTCCATCTCTCTCCTCCCCCCACTCTCCAACTCTCTCCAACTCTCTTCCCCATCTCATGCACTCTTTCATGATCCAATGGCTCTTGTTTGTTCTATGGTGTGCCTCCAAATACCTATATATTTATATATAAGATATATATTGGAATTATGAGTTTACTATTATACTAGTCAATTAGAGTCTTTAGGAGTTTAGTCCACATCATGAGTTCGGTTTATAAGTGTTTTGTTGTAATGCTATAAATAGCCCCTTTGAGGATGAATATAAAGTCACTTCTATTTTTCATTTCTCCTCTTTCAACATGGTATCAGAGATGGAAATTGACTCCTCCGTGAAATTTGGTTCCCTAGGGCGACGTACATTTCACGGTGGCTTCCTGTTGAAATATTGTTACCTTCTCCCGTTAGTTTTCTCCCTGACGATTCGTGCTTCCGCTCTTGTCGAAAAATATTGACCCCAGATTTCGACGGGAGCGACTTGTATTTCCCTCGACGACGACGGAGAATCTGTCGATCCTATCGTGAATGTCCACATCGATCCCGTCTGCGTTCTCCCGTGCCGATCTTGCTTCTAGCCGCTGCTGCTATGGTCGCTGATCCCGTTGCTTTAGCGTCTCTGCACCTAATCCTGTCGAGCCAGATCCTGTGCTCGAGCTTCTCCCGCTGTTGTTAAGCTTCCCCCACAGTTGTTTTTGGAGCTTCCCCCATTGATGCAGTCTGTTTTCCATCGCAATTCGACGCAGATCCAGTCGGCCTCCTTGCCGCTCTAGTCGGTCTCCACGACGTTGTATGGGTTCTCTTCATGTTGCACTGCTTCCATATGCGTGCGGCTACTTGATTCTCCAGCTGCCTCCAACCGCTTTTCGCCGCCTTCTGATGACTTCTGCTGCCTCTAGTCGTTGTCCACCTTTTTAGGGTGATAATATCCCGTTGATGATGATGTTGTGTGTTTTTCAGTTATTTGTTTGTTTTGTCATCATGGTCTGTTGTTATGCCTATATGCACGTGATATTCACGTGAGGGAGTGTTTGGGATGACAGCGACTCAGATGATCTTTCCCGATCTTTCGCCTTCATTCCACATGACCTCTAGGCTTATGTTGTATGTAGTTTGTGTCTCCCATATTTCTTTCTATTGATCGTGTGTTGGGACACGATTGATGTTGGTGTTCTAGTCTCAGCAGTTTGTGTCACGTGAGACCGTGTCATGTGGGACTGTGTCGTGTGAGACCGATTTTGGTGCGGATTTCCCGTTGGATTATTCCCAGTTGCCTGGTTGATGATTTGCTCCACATATTTCGTTCTATTTCGCATGTTGTTGTGTAGGTGTATGTTGATTGACCGGTTTTCTAGTGAGTGCACGTCGTATGTGGGTCCTGCGTTGTGTGTGGGTCAGCGTCGTGTGTGGCTTGTTTGATGTTTTGTCTCGCATCGCCTATCCCCCTTCAACTTGAGGGGAGTGTTGGAATTTTTGAGTTTATTATTATTCTAGTCTATTATAGTCTGAGGAGTTTAGTCCCACATCGTGAGTCTGGTTTAAGTTTCTTGTTGTAATGCTATAAATAGCCCCTTTGAGGATGAAATAGAGGCACTTCTATTTTCCATTTCTCCTCTTTCAACAATATATTCTATGTTAGGATGTCAATATACCAACAAAAAATAATCATACACAAATTTAAAAATAACAGCTTAGTAAATATGACAGTGTTCCTAAGAATATTAAATCATAAATATATTATAACGTGGAAGGACTAAGGTTTGAACCTTGGAATTTGGATCAATAACAAGCATGACTATAAGGTACAACACATGAACATGCATGACTACAATCTACATATGTGGCAGAATGAAGTTGGTTTACCATTTATTATTCTACACAAATTAAAATTTTAACTCACTATGGCTCCGTTTGGTGCGGCGTTTTTTGCTCTGTTGAGTTTGAACAAAAACTCCACTGTCCTAAAATACAGGTCTGGCAAGACAGTGGTTATGACTACACCAAAAAAAGAAAAGTAGTTTTGAACATTAAAGTGGATGAAGATCCTTAAGTGAACTGTAAAAATTTAGCAAAAATTAATACTCAATAGATATCAGAAACATGTCAAACACCCACACATAATTGCCACAGTAATAACATAAAGAGAACAACTATAGGAATTGCAAAACAGTTGTAACAATAAATTTACAGGCTTAGGGCAGGAAAAATCAACTTAAGCGATTGAAAGGATCCAAAGCTAGTTAAGATAATTTAAAAGTCCCAAATTGTAAAAAAAGCATGCAACCAACACAAGCAGCACTAAAATAGAACAGCCAGATAG